>JAODUO010000056.1:632500-765000 GCA_025642075.2 Ridgeia piscesae | reverse complement strand
ACAGATAACACATCCAACTCATTGAATTTGCACATGAAATGTTCCTTCACGTCACCCCGTTCCTTGTAACTTTCCCACACTCGTGCCGCGTTGTTGGTCGCATACAGCTCAACAACAACAATGTTGCCTGCAGGATTTACCAATCTAGCAACATCTTTGAAGTCGCCTTCAAGTTTCTCTCGACTTCTCGAGCCGTCTACGATGAACATGTCGCATCTAAATGCCGGTCTGGCTGTCACGAACTCCGTGATCGTGTGACGCGTGTCTCCAAATGTGATCGTGAGCCGGTCGTAGAATTCCCACGACATAAATGTAGCGAGCTCCTTCGTGTAATTATACCGCTGCTCGTCGAATGCATAGACTTTCAGGTTCGGGTTAGCCGTGAGACACATGAACGCCGACAGTCCGCCGTTGAATCCTGTGAGACAAACGGTCCTCACGAACGACGACTTTGCGATCTCGTGGATTGTCCATGACTCCTCGTTCGTCCGGCCTTCCTTCAGGACGCCGGCTGCACTCAGAGCGTTCTTGTACGAGTCAACGTAGTCCCAGTAACTGGCCGAGTACGTGAGTTTGGGCCCATGTCGCGTCTGCGCAAAGAGATTCTCACACTTCCTCTCCGTCGATAAGAACAGGAAGTTTGAGAGTTTACGAAAGGCCGCGGCCATGCGCAGTTGCTCGTAGTTGGTTTGGGTCGTGTCAGAGGCCAACAGCGTTGTCCGGTCAGCAGCAGGGTGAGCATCTCTTGGCGTGTCTTCAACAGAGCTCGTTAATGGTGGAAACAACTGCTTAACGAAAAGCTCTGGAAAGCAGATTATGATTCCGCACAGGCAAACCATGACAGCACAACCGCCATACTTTAGCACCTTTTTAATTGCGCTGCGGTGTCTGTGTCGAAGCAGCATGGTTAGGTCCAACAACTCAAGTGAAACAATAAACTATATATGGAGCAGTGCGACTCTCTGAAGCACTCTCATAAAAACAATAAAATGTGCAAGACGATTTGAATATGGAAATATTTCATACTTACTAGGGCTATAATGACCGAGCCATGCATCTAATTATTTGCAAATAAGCTATAATAATGCTATTTAGTTTGCCAACTCGAGGCGCTTTCTCAAGAATAACTTGTTATTACATATCCATAAAATGAAACACATTTCACTTGTTATGAGTTCCGGCAGATATCCAGTGAAACCAGTAAAGACAACACGAAGTTTTCGCAAGAAGATCCATGTCATCATTTTAATGGCCTACATCCATTACAAAGAGGACATATACATATAATGTTTTTTTGAAAGTCAGCATGATCGACCAATGGTCATGTTGACTTTATAAAACACAATACTTTTGAATTCTTCATATGAGACCCAAGTAGGCATGCATGCATGCACGCACGCACGCACGCACGCACGCACGCACGCACGCACCCACGCACGCACGCACGCACGCACGCACGCACGCACGCACGCACACACACACACACACACACACACACACACAACCTCCCTGTCCCTGTCTCCCTGTCCCTGTCCCTGTCCCTGTCCCTGTCCCTGTCCCTGTCCCTGTCCCTGTCCCTGTCCCTGTCCCTGTCCCTGTCCCTGTCCCTCTCACATTTAAGAATTTACAAGTGTATTACATGTCGAGGTGTATTTAACATATCTCATTCCCGGAATGTTTTCACGAGGGGTGAAGATACCGATGGATTTCCTAATTGTTACATCTACAAGCTCTTGATACATACATTTGCCAGTACGAGAATTTTTTTATTTATTGACAGGCATTTGAATTTTTCGTGAATGGCTCAAGTGTACAACTGGCCACCACTCGTACCATCTACGTATCATCAATGTGTTACATAATAGAACATTATTATTATTTTAATATAAACATTATATGTGCCATCAACAAAACATACATTCAACAGTTATACTATTGTCGAAAACAGACTAAATGCCTTCAACATGTTTGGCAGTGACGAGGGAAGTTATTTTCTTGGCTGGTGGAGGGCGCAGTCACTGTGTGTGTGTGTGTGTGTGTGTGTGTGTGTGTGTGTGTGTGTGTGTGTGTGTGTGTGTGTGTGTGTGTGTGTGTGTGTGTGTGTGTGCGCGCGCGCGCGTGTGCGTGCGCGCGCGCGCGTTGTTGATTTTCTTTCGCTGCCGTCTCATCCTAACTTCTTATTTACTGGGGATATGTGTGCCCCACTACTGAAATTCCAGAGAGCCACTGCCGTCTTGCCCCTTTTATTCCTGCGTCTTGTTGTGGCAAGGAACCAAACATAAAAAATTAGAAAAGGCAGACAAAAACCGTCAGCCTATCGCTGAAAACACAGCAACTGCATTGGAACTGTATTGGTCAGTTTGTAACATAAAATATCAATGTCCGACGATGAAAGTGAATTTATTTTGTTTATTGTACAGTTATATAATATAGTGATTACGTTCACAACTGATAATGTAACTTTGAATGACGTAAGCTTTTTATGTGTGTTAGTAGATGTTGACATATATGTAGTTCCACAGCCAATAAAGCAGTTTACAGCGTCGATAATCGCCGAATGTGCTGTCATGTCACTATAACTTGTAAAATCCCACTCAGTTCCATCCGTATGGTATATAATAAATGTGGTTCTTGCTTATATAGGCCATATGAACTAGGCGGTTTGTTGGTATATTTTCAGGGACAAATGCTCATAGTGATTTTTGGATAGGTCTACATCCCTAGAGATGGAAAATATGTTCTAGGACTCACAGCTTTCTGTGAGAAATACACTCTTTTCAGCACTAACCTCATTTTCGCGACAAATTTTCAGTAAAATTGTTAAAGAGTTGAGCTAAGACAAACCACTATAAAATCAGGAGTATACAACTCAGGAATATGAAAATTCCATAAAATATGGGCGAATGGTTCTGCGTCACAGTCATACTACAATCATTTTAATACCTTGAGAATTTCAGGATCTGGCGCATGGCCTATAGCAGTGTGACTCAACATGTGTATCGAACGGAATAGGAGAATCCGATAAATGATCCGGCGTATTCATAGAATTTCGGCGGTTCCATGCTCCAAAGACGAATTTTGCCTGTCCCCGTGTATGACTAGCTAAATGATTTTGTTTGCTGCGCCTATGAACTTGAATATTCAAAAACATTTAAGGATTTAGGCGCTATAGAAGCCTTACAATTATTATTATTATGCACGTATATAAAACTAGGAACGACGTGTGTCACAACATACGTGGCAGCTCGACACTCATTGGACAATTAAGATGCATATAGCAGACATTTTACTACTATCTTCCACTTTGAGGACACATCCAGAATTTACCGCCGATGTGAAAATGTTGATTGTAGTTAGCAAATGGTTAGTAACTCTGTTATGTGTATTACACCAAATAATTTACACACATCACCCCATAGGCCTAAGCTGAACAAAGTTCATCTAATCCAGCGAACATTCTGGAAATAATAAGAACAGGTCGATGCACAATTGTTTTCAGCAGAATGACAAGACTGTGACACGAGATCGCACACAAAAAGTACAAACAACGATCACGATTTCAGGCAAGACAAAGAGCTACTTCTTAGTGAGTGTCGGTCTAGTATAACATTGGAACAGGCTCCCACAATACGTGGTAGATGCTGGGACTGTTCCACCGTTCAAAGTAAGACTACACAAACATTGACTCAGCCTGGGACATGGGCACCAACAAAGACCAATGGCCTAAATTAAACTAGCCCATTAACCTGGAAGTGTAAATATACCAAATGGAGCAGAAAATGTCTCATTGGAAAAGTTTCATAATCATACCTACGTTATCTTAATGCCGATAATACAACGACCCTTTCGTCAACTTGATCATAGATTCTCTAACTGACGTATCGCTGTTTCGTCAACACAGTTTTCAAACCTTTCCTGTTTACAACGCCAAGTCTTCGCATCTTTTGAATGGAGCGATACGAAGTACGTCCGACGTCCGTCCAATTGGTAGGCAGATGGAGATAAAGGACTGACGTCACGCAATGACGTCGCGCCTAGAATGTCGCCTGACGGACAATGGTTGAATTAATTCAGTAATTTCAGTGTAATGAAAAATTAATAGAGATCCAGTGATGGTAGTTTGAGGGTCGCCAAAAAACTCCAAATGCACCCCCGTAAGGTTCGCAGAAAAATCACGGGCGGTGGTCTGTCTGAGCCGGAATATCCGCTCGACTCCGCTGTTGGATTATTACGAAGGCGGTGGGTCGGGGGAGGAGGTCTGGGGACTATTTCTTATTCTAAAATAAACTTGGGCACATTCTAATGGGGACATTCCAAAGGGCACATCATAAAAGGTACAGGAGTTATATGCAAAATTAAGAAAGGGAAAGGTCTAAGGCACTGTTCCAGCTTTTTTTCTCCCCGTCTATCTCACGAGGTCTGATGTAGCCCTATCTTTAAAAAAACATTATTTTATGCACACACCTTGTTACTTAGCACACAATTAAATAGTTTTACACATAGTTTTATTCATGGGATAAACACAATGTGAGGCGGGATTTATAATAAAAAATACTTAAAGGAAACTGGCCCAGCCATTTCAAAATCAGGGACTCAATTCGGGAATTTGTTTGTACCGGTTGTTTAGTAGATCATCGATGACACAGAGCCGGTCGGACTTAACGTTTGGTTTTGCAGAATAATGCCGATCATCCGTGTTCACAGAGACATGTCGAAAAGAAATTTACATTACCTTCACGAATACATCATCAAGAGTCGAATACGACACGCCCTGGTCTTGGATGGGAACTTAGCTTGTCCGAGATGTTCAAGCGCATCGTGGAAGACGGTGGAATAGTTTACGGACACCAAAGCGCATCGTGGAAGACGGTGGAATAGTTTACGGACACCAAGTCCTCGTAACTTGCGTGCCGTCTGCTAAGAACATTGTAGGGCCTAGGCCTACTGGCCTCAATGCAGGCTGAATCCCAATAATATATGTGCCTCTTTTTCACGCGATTCCGGGACGTTATGTACGAAATTCCTTTTGGTATTGACTACAGATTCGTGCGTCTGCAGAAATCATTACTCATGAAAATACACACACACACCGCGCGCGCGCGCACACACACACACGTGCATACACACATGAGCATACACACGCGCACGTACGCACGTACGCACGTACGCACGCACACACACACACCACGCGCGCGCGCCACACACACACACACACACACACACACACACACACACACACACACACACACACACCCGGACGTGGAGTAGTGTAGGCAGCATAACATCGCAGTTCGCGGTTCTCATTGTTCCCACACTGTCTTCCAAAACGCAATGCGTCAGTGGATCTCGTCATCAATATGAACAAGTCTGGAGTAAGTGAAATTGTCCACTACTTTTAGTTTAGTTCCATTCACACTGTTTTCTGGTTCCACGTACTGTTTGCCGGGGGAGGCTGGCCGGTTCGAAAACCCGAGCTTACATTACCTCTTGAAACTGTGTGACAGACTAGTGCTGTTGAACTTGCTACGATAACCCAAGTTCGCCATTATTGTCATAGGCTACTGCGGTTCATATTGTCACGCTTTGGTCAGATATAGCGTTGGCCAGTTAATTTTAGTATAGAACTCGCGGTTCTGCTTTTGCATTGGTTGTTTTTGGAGTTAGCTAGCTGAAAAGGAAGACCGTAAATGCTAAACAGCTGTGTACAAGTGCCCACTTATGGTTGCTCTTATGTGGATCGAATAAGGTTTAGGGTTAGGGTTAGTGTTAGGGTTTTGGTTTGGGTTAGGGTTACAAGCGTTTGATAGGCACGTGTACACAGCTGGTTAGCAAATACGGTCTTCCATCTGCAAATGTCAAGTCAATTGTGCGTTGCTCCAAAAGGAGGATCAGGCGAGAAGGGACTTTCCAGAGATTGACAACCGGCAGATTCAACATTGTCATTGGTTCGCATGCTGGACGGTTGTCCTTTCTCTTATACTGATATCCAATATACCCAGCTAGTGTTCCTTCAGCTCTGATGAATCGCTTCTACAAACCACGTCGCATGGAAAAGTACAGAGAACATAACATTTAAAAATTCGTTAACCAATTCGTGCACATTGTTACGTAATGTCGTAACACCACAACCGAGCCATTGAACATAGGCCTATGCCTGGCTCAATCATCGATAACATTGGGCTTACATTTCATAGTTAATTGCACAGCGGTGACTCCAACAGTTGGTCTTTTGTCAGAGCAACATATTGGTTATTTGTTATCAAACTCTTGCCAGTGTTAGAACTCAATTTATAACACTTCCGCATACGTCATCACATATTTGGGTCATGTAGTGCTAAATCGGTTTCTAAGATTGGCGCATGCGTTAACTACATCTTGAGAGAGATCCTCGTGAGTTACGTCAGAGGGCGTGCACTTTTGGACGCTGCGGACAGTTGCCAGGCAAGCGCTATTTCTGAATAAATGAGTGTTAAAAAATGAAGCTGAAAGTCGCAGAAAAGACGAAATGCCTCGATTTTTCATGAACTGTGTTCGTGGATATCGATCCGGACGATACTGGGGTTGTAAAGGTAATTTCATTGTAATAAAATGAATAAATACAAAGTTTTGTTGTTAACGGATGTTGCACGGCCGCGATAACTGTCATGTTATTGCAGGTGCGCTCTTTACAAAATGCTTTCTCAAAATATTAGCAGTCACATTTATTGCCGGCGTTGTATGAAATTGTTAAGCAGTAAGCTTCTGTTTATATTATGAGCATTACAGCATATACTTGTTACATAAATTGCCAAAAAATAGCTTTAAAATGAAATGCGTTATGTCAGGCGGATTTCATTAATAATAACTGTGAGTGTGAATGTGACTGATCTGTTTATGTACTATGTTCATTGTTGAAATATTGTCATATCTAACAAGCAATTTTCAGTTACAATAAAATGGTATTTTGCACTTTAGGCCCGCATCTAGAAAAAAACGTGAAAACGGTCGCATACAAAACTTCACGTCATACATATCTACTACAGCTATTACATTTACAGTCTACGCATGTAGTATGCACATTTGTCTCATGATAAAAACGATAAAATGATTGAATTACTGAATAGTGTTGTATATCGATCAAAAGATACCAAAAATTAAGTCGTTCTGTGCATATACATTAGTTTAATAGGACTTTAGGTGACCATTTCATGTTTTGTTGAGGTGCTGGCCTGAAGTCCAAAAAATTCATCAGCTAAAGCAGCTAACCTATATGACATTCATTTGGCATAAATAATAGCATGACATGTAACTTATATAATAAGTGAGCAATGGAAATCCTAATAAAAATAGTGGAATATTTTTAGTGTGCTTAATTATCGTATCTAGCCTAGATCATGACTTCTTGTCCACTATTGCTTGTATTGGCCAATTACTTTACTGCTATGGAAATTGTTTAGTGTTTCAAACATTTGGCATGAGACTGATGCATTTGGAGCCAAACCGCTATTAACAGCAACGTTCACGATACTGCATAAATGTTATTCCAATTAATTATTTGCCCAAATTCATTATAACTTTTTATTCCATGAGTTAATAAAAATATCATGGTTGCATATTTTTCTTAACAAATTATCACACAATAAAACAACCTATACAAGATAGAGTAGATTAGTAACAGTGTACACTTGCACAATTTCAGACAGTCATTTATTGGAATTTATGTAAATATTACAGATTCTTTATAGGTTTACATGTACTTTAAATTCTAGGTTCCTGATGTTAAATGTTTCAGCGGACAGTCAAAATGTGATGATGACAAGATCAGGTCTGGTCATTCGGACAGTTCCTACTCTACGTCCTAGCAATTCACAGACATTCAACATCAAAGTTGATGCAGAAATGTCAAGATACAGCGAGCAGGAGTGGCAGAAATCAAGCCAGCTTGTACGCTACAAGTCAATGAGCTACCTCTCTTTTGTCACACGCTTTCATCTCATCCAGAACGGCACAATGTTGGATGTGTTTGGCAATCCACAGGACACAGAGGAATGGACTGAGGGACTGCCACACGTGTACCAGAAAGAAAGGTATATCTAATAAGGTTTTGATGCACCACATGGGGTTTATAGACTGTGGTTAAATTTGGATCTAGGGGCATACAAAATGACTTGCTAAGTGCAAACATGCACCAAAATATGTAACATTTATTCTGGTAATGGAAAAAGAGATTTTTGTTAATACCGTGTATGTACTACTTTTCTTAACATTTAGGCAAGTTAAAATTTGTTGTGAAATCAATGCTGTTCCATTTATGTAAGTAATTTATGTGAGTAACCGTAATTTCCAAGTATATTTTATATGGGAACATAACAGGACCTATTTGATACATTATATTTACATAATACTTTCTCATTTAATTTTAAAACATAAAAGTCCCTGATAGCACTTTTATTTATCCACCAACCAACATTAAAAAAATGTAGCATACATTTATTGGCACAGAAGAGCATAATCGATAGGTTGCATTTCTCAGGGGTTTGACAATGGTTGTAAACATGTTATCATATTTCTTGACATTATTCAAAGATCAAAATATTTTGTGTTTCAAGGATACAAGTATTATAGTTGTGTTTTATGTTAGTAGTTATTCAGATGTACACAAAATATATTAAACCTGTATTTATCAATTTTATTTATAAACAAATTTAATTTGTGTTTTGTAATTTCAATCTCTGATTGATGGGCCACAAGATAATACACTGCTTACCCGTTACTTATGAAACTGAACTGAAGTTTGAGTTTAAATTTTAGCAACTTGTTTTAGGTGGCCAACTCCAGTGCAGCAGTGCAGTTCTACCAACAGCAGCACCAGCATGAGCAGTGACGACACCAACATTGTCACGTGTGTACAGGACTATGACTATCAGAGTGGACTGCAGCCGGCAGCATTCGTAGAAATAATTGACAATGCCTGTGAGGTGGCGATGATGAAACCGAAGATCAATGGACTGACTATACCCAGCTTCACCATGCAGCAGTTGTGCAAGGTTGAACGCACAAGTAGCCAGGAAGACACACGAACTATTGTTGATATGGTTGTGAGCAGTGAGTTCGAGAGCGAGACGGCAAGAGTTGTCTCGGCAGCCGAGACTTTGTTGTCAATGGCAACAGCGGTGAGATCGAGTGTGTCTGTGTGCAGCAGTTCCGCCAGCTCCAGCACCTCGGCTGAATGTCTCCTCGACAGGTTCAAGAAACTGAACAACAACAAACGCAGTTGCTGTAACAATAAGGGCAGCTTGGAGGGAGGCATGAAACCGGACGAGTGCTGGAAGAAAAGGAAGATAGTACTGTCGACAGCTCCGGGGAACGATCCTCAGCAGGAGGGCATGATGGTCGGATCCAGACAAATGGAAGAGATCCAGGTGGATGATGATCCAGAGATGATACAGTTCCAGCAGGAATCGCACTTGTTTGCGTATGACTCGAGCGGTAATCGCATCCATAAGTGTGTCATCTGTGGACGGGTGTTTACCGTCCTTGCTGCGTTTAAGTCTCATGTCACCACGCATATGAAGCAGAAAAATAAGTGCCCAATATGCGGAAAGTATTTCTCACGCTCATGGCTACTGAAGGGCCACATGCGCATCCACACGGGAGAGCGACCATATCGGTGCGACTTCCCAGGATGCCACAGGGCATTTGCAGATAAATCCAACTTGCGTTCACATTCGCTGATTCACACGGCCAATGGAAAGAATTATGTGTGTCCTAAGTGCAATCGTGCTTTCGCTCAGAAAAGATATCTGCACAAACACAGACTAGAAGTATGTAAGATATAAATGTTCTTATGAACATTTGCTAGGGTCAATAACTCATCTTTAGGATTTCAAGCATGAAGTACACACTATACTGTTTCAACCTTATGACTTTAAATATACAAAATCTGAATATTTGTTGTCGTAAAATCATGTTATATAGCATAAACTATATATGTTGTAACGTCTATTAAAGAGCCATATTTGTTTTTATATAATTTTTGCATAATTGTACTATATTGTTTAATTTAATGTTTCAAATTAGATATCTTATTTAACACAACTAAACAGTTCAGATCTAAACAGAATACAACATTTAAACTTTGTTGTTTGGTTGGCCAAGGTGTTATACAAGATATATAGTTTATACTGTATTTTATGTGGATAACAATTAAGACGCATGAAAATTATGATGTGTTAAAATAGATACATCTTGAATTGTTGTCTGTGCATCCAATTTTAAATTATCTAAATTATAATATTTACGAATGTTTGTATATATGAAGAAATACAGTTGTACAGAAGGCACATAAATATTGGCATGACAGATTTACCACCAAGCATGCTAAACTGAAGAAATCTTGCTAGGTATGTAGATATTTTACATGGTCCTGTGGCCAGCTTGTTCGTGTTAATTATTTCTCAGAATTGCATATGTCTACTGTAAAACTAATTGGTTGCATGGTTATTTTTTCCAGGTTTATTATTAAGTTGTTTATTTTATAATTTGTTGTGGTTTGTTTACAATTTTTTTTTATTGCTCTATGTTTTACTTGGATCATCAGGAAACCACTATATGGATTAAAGCTAGTTTTAAGACTAATTAAAATACAAAACTTTATCTTACAGGTAAAACTGAAAATGTACTACATTTACAGTATTTGAAAGCTAATGTTTGCATCCACCTATAAGTAAAACTAACTTTGTTTTTGATATACAAATGTAGATTCCTTACTTACAAAAAAATCATCAAACAGTGCTGTGTTCTGATACCTGATTGTATTGCCCTGGCATTGACGTATTTAAAACTTATTTTATGTTTAATTATGCATTTTGTTAGTGTCTTTCAGTGACAGGCCTATATTTGACCAATGAGTACTATCTAAATGCATACAGTGTATGCAATTTTAATGTGTCGTTGCTCAGGGCTTTGTTATTATGGCATATATTTATTACCTTGTTATTATGTGTATTTACATTGGTTATAAAACATCAAAACATGCTGGTCTTGTGTTCATTTTAATTTGAAAAGCGTCATGCACTAATTTTAATTTCAACATTTCTTATTTATGTCAAGCCTAAGTTATATGTATTTCTAATATATAGCATGGTACTTATTCAGCCGGACTATATAAATTTACAGCTCATTCCTTGGCACACTCTTCATTCAAATACACACAAAACATTCAACCAAATGAAGAATAATCTCACTGATATCTACTGTCTGGTAGTGTTTTAATGCTAAATGAATTGAGCCTAGATACATACATGGTGTATAATCAGAATTTGTCAGGTTCCAAAGTGATGCAAGATGTGAAGCTCAGCCTCCTCTCAGTCTCGGTGTGAACATGAAATTATGTGGCAGTGCCGTGAGTTCAAGTTACTTTGTTTAGAATAATTTCACCAAAGTATAGTTGTATTATGAACAGGAAAGCAACACCGAGAAAAATGAAACTTGCATCTAATGGCAGGTCGGCATGGCAACGTTCGAAAGGATCCTGCTTGGGCAGCAATGAATGATTATGTGAAATTTAAATGTAGAATTTTTTATGCTACCGCTGGTCAGAACCATAAAATGAAATTGTATTGTTTAAAAAAAATTGAAATTTGTAAAATTACTTGAATTTCATTTAACATTAGTGCTATGGCACACAAGCTGAATCAGATCCAATGTATTCCACGACGATAGTAATATTATATTTTGAGTTTATTACAAAATATATGTCAACAAATTTAATACATAATAACACTGTGAAAGTTAGTGTCTGGCAAACTTAATGCTTGCTGTATGGTTATTCAAAAAAAACATACAGGGCAAAGCATTGAATGAGGCAATATTTAATAATCTGTACAATACATATAAGTGATATAACACATGCATTAATTAAGTATAACATTAACAGTTTTAAAAGGAGCCTTTAGGATAGTTAGATGATCCATATCACAGCTTAGTTAACTCTGGCAAGCAAAGTGCATTGTTAATTAGTGGAATGTATGTTACGCCATGGAAACAGTAAATGTTCTATTCCTTATTGCATGTGCATGGCTAAATCACAATGTCTTTGTTCAAAATGTGCCTCATAATTTACTAGCAAATTTTGCAGTTTCATGTGCAGCAATTGCTGTACTCTGACAGATTATAAAAATGATGCTACTTGAAGCATAACATGTAAAGGCATTAACAGCTAAATGAAAGCAAGAACAACTGTGGTTTCCTATTATGTGCAGCACACACCAAATCATAGTCACACAATAATTATTAGGATTTACATGCTAAAACATGTTTCAGTTATTCAATAAATTTTAATGTGGTAACCAATAAATATATAGAAGCCTAAATGCAGCATAGGTCGAGCTCACCATTATGAGAGATTGGATATATAACTCACCATTATGAGAGATTGGATATATAACTCACCATTGTGAGACAGGATATATAACCGCTGAGAAAATGTCTCTCAAAATCACCAAGACACAATTTTTAGGTGTAAAGAATTATTGACATCATTATATGTCTGGGCATACTATGTATATTTCACAGATAATATCTTAAAATAAAAGGTCAACACTTCATGCTTTAGTCTGTTTACAAATGGCGGTCTCACTGAGGCAGAGCTTTATGCATATTTGGTCGATGTATGCTGCAGTTTGATTTCACATTTGTTATGCCTAAAAAGAAAGCCGTTTTCATTCTGCTCTATCTGAGGCCAGTCTGCCGGCAGCAACAACCACATTCCCGTTAATATTTCACATGCCACACTACACTAAAATATCACTTTGGCTGGCGATTTTTCATGTTAACTGTACAACTGTTCACCTTGGACACTGTTTTGAAATTTACAATTACAGTATACATAATTAACGGCAGTAAGTGTAACATACTTTTTCATGTGCTAACTGGTTGTATTATTAGCAACTGCAATACAGTTTTGAAGTGGCAAGTTATTAATGTTTTATAAAAACCTCCAAGGAAGACAATGTACAACGCTTCATTCGTCATGTCTCCAAGATGAGCAGCATACAATAAATTAAACTAATCATTATTACAACTTTAAAACAAGGTGTCTAATTAAAAGAATTTCAGAAAACAACACATTACAACAACACATTACCGGTATATGTTGCTAATCATTATAAAGATAAAGTACCACATTTTCTTTTGGCGAGCTAAAACAATTACATGATAATTGTTTTAGCTCGCCAAAAGAAGTTGTGGTATTTTATCTTTACAATGATTAGCGACATGTAATGTGTTGTCTGAAATTCTTTAATATTATAAGTAAGGTGCTTTATTCACACATAAATGTCATCAAATAGTTTCTCTTTCCTGGAAGCTAAACTCACGTGCCTGTGGTGGGGACATCTATCTGGGATACCTAGACAGCTCAGTACAAAACTAAAGTACATAATGTTCATCTGGAGTTCTATATTAGGGTCTGTTACTCTCGCAGTGCGGTCACTCCAGGCGTGTCAGCCATATTGTCTGATTCCCGTAGTCCTTCGCTGACCGGTCCGCGGTCAAGCAACTCCAGCATGGCCTTAGATTCCATGTCTTTGTCAAGGATACTTGTGATCTTCTCTCTGTCTAAGTCCTGGACATATGAGAGACAGCAGTTAGAAGTCGACACAATCATAATCATTCTTGAGAGGTAATTTCATTTTATTTAACATGAAGAAAGAAACTGGATCTTTACATTCGAAAAATATAATACCGGTAGTAATTTCCTTATATATATAGTGCCCAATCCCCAAGTCTTCTATCAACACATTCACACAATATATTTTACAATTCTTAATATAACAACACATGTATTATTGTAATTCATTTCTAATTCATATTTTTATTGCTATTAATTAGCCAATTTTGTATTAAATATGATTTGAATGTAGCTCATAATAACATTATTTATTTAGTAATCTCACTCCAAATGGTGGTTTATATATTTTAATTTAAATACATGCAAGAGGCAAACATATGAAATTACATATTCTGAGGGACTGAGGCAGTGTGAACTGTGGACCGAGGATGATGTAGTAGTGTGGACTGAGGGACTGAGGCAGTGTGAACTGTGGACCGAGGATGATGTAGTAGTGTGGACTGAGGGACTGAGGCAGTGTGAACTGTGGACCAAGGATGATGTAGTAGTGTGGACTAAGGACTGAGGCAGTGTGGACTGAGGGACTGAGGCAGTGTGAACTGTGGACCGAGGATGATGTAGTAGTGTGGACTAAGGACTGAGGCAGTGTGGACTAAGGGACTGAGGCAGTGTGAACTGGGGGAGCTGAGGCAGTGTGGACTGAGGGAGCTGTGGCAGTGTGGACTGAGGGAGCTGTGGCAGTGTGGACTGAAGGACTGAGGCAGTATGGACTGAGGGAGCTGAGGCAGTGTGAACTGTGGACCGAGGATGATGTAGTAGTGTGGACTAAGGGACTGAGGCAGTGTGAACTGGGGGAGCTGAGGCAGTGTGGACTGAGGGAGCTGTGGCAGTGTGGACCGAGGGAGCTGTGGCAGTGTGGACTGAAAGACTGAGGCAGTATGGACTGAGGGAGCTGTGGCAGTGTGGACTGAGGGAGCTGTGGCAGTGTGGACTGAGGGAGCTGTGGCAGTGTGGACTGAAGGACTGTGGCAGTGTGGACTGAAGGACTGAGGCAGTATGGACTGAAGGAGCTGAGGCAGTGTGGACTGGGGAGCTGAGGCAGTGTGGATTGAGGAAGCTGAGGCAGTGTGGACTGAGGGAGCTGAGGCAGTGTGGACTGAGGGAGCTGAGGCAGTGTGGACTGAGGGAGCTGAGGCAGTGTGGACTGAGAGAGCTGAGGCAGTGTGGATTGAAGGACTGAGGCAGTGTGGACTGAGGGAGCTGAGGCAGTGTGGACTGAGGGAGCTGAGGCAGTGTGGATTGAAGGACTGAGGCAGTGTGGACTGAGGGAGCTGAGACTGAAGGACTGAGGAGCTGAGACTGAAGGACTGAGGCAGTGTGGACTGAGGGAGCTGAGGCAGTGTGGACTGAAGGACTGAGGCAGTGTGGACTGAGGGAGCTGAGGCAGTGTGGACTGAGGGAGCTGAGACTGTGGAAGCTGAGGCAGTGTGGATTGAAGGGCTGAGGCAGTGTGGACTGGGGGAGCTGAGGCAGTGTGGACTGAGGGAGCTGAGGCAGTGTGGACTGAAGGACTGAGGCAGTGTGGACTGAGGGAGCTGAGGCTGTGGACTGGCAGTGTGGACTGGGGAGCTGAGGCAGTGTGGACTGAGGGAGCTGAGGCAGTGTGGACTGAGGGAGCTGAGGCAGTGTGGACTGAAGGACTGAGGCAGTGTGGACTGAGGGACTGAGGCAGTGTGAACTGTGGACCGAGGATGAGGCAGTGTGGACTAAGGACTGAGGCAGTGTGAACTGGGGGAGCTGAGGCAGTGTGGACTGGGGGAGCTGAGGCAGTGTGGACTGGGGGAGCTGTGGCAGTGTGGACTGAAAGACTGAGGCAGTATGGACTGAGGGAGCTGTGGCAGTGTGGACTGAAGGACTGAGGCAGTATGGACTGAGGGACTGAGGCAGTGTGAACTGTGGACCGAGGATGATGTAGTAGTGTGGACTAAGGACTGAGGCAGTGTGACTGAGGGAGCTGAGGCAGTGTGGACTGAGGGAGCTGAGGCAGTGTGGACTGAGGGGCTGAGGCAGTGTGGACTGAGGGAGCTGAGGCAGTGTGGACTGAGGACTGAGGCAGTGTGGACTGAGGGAGCTGAGGCAGTGTGGACTGAAGGACTGAGGCAGTGTGGACTGAGGGAGCTGAGGCAGTGTGGACTGAAGGACTGAGGCAGTGTGGACTGGGAGCTGTGGCAGTGTGGACTGAAGGGACTGAGGCAGTGTGGACTGAGGGACTGAGGCAGTGTGGACTGAAGGACTGAGGCAGTGTGGACTGAAGGACTGAGGCAGTGTGGACTGGAGGACTGAGGCAGTGTGGACTGAAGGACTGAGGCAGTGTGGACTGAAGGACTGAGGCAGTGTGGACTGGGGAGGGGGAGCTGAGGCAGTGTGGACTGAGGGAGCTGAGGCAGTGTGGACTGAAGGACTGAGGCAGTGTGGACTGAGGGAGCTGAGGCAGTGTGACTGAAGGACTGAGGCAGTGTGGACTGAGGAGCTGAGGCAGTGTGGACTGAGGAGCTGGGCAGTGTGGACTGAGGGAGCTGGGCAGTGTGGACTGAGGGAGCTGGATGGCGAGGTGTTGGACTGAGGGAGCTGAGGCAGTGTGAGGACTGCAGGGGACTGAAGGACTGAGGCAGTGTGGACTGAAGGGAGCTGAGGCAGTGTGGACTGAGGGAGCTGAGGCAGTGTGGAACTGAAGGACTGAGGCAGTGTGGACTGAAGGACTGAGGCAGTGTGGACTGAAGGACTGAGGCAGTGTGGACTGAAGGACTGAGGCAGTGTGGACTGAAGGACTGAGGCAGTGTGGACTGAGGGAGCTGAGGCAGTGTGGACTGGGGAGCTGAGGCAGTGTGAACTGAAGGAGCTGAGGCAGTGTGAACTGAAGGACCGAGGCAGTGTGGACTGAGGGAGCTGAGGCAGTGTGGACTGAAGGACTGAGGCAGTGTGGACTGAGGGAGCTGAGGCAGTGTGGACTGAAGGACTGAGGCAGTGTGGACTGAGGAGCTGAGGCAGTGTGGACTGAAGGACTGAGGCAGTGTGGACTGAGGGAGCTGAGGCAGTGTGGACTGAAGGACTGAGGCAGTGTGGACTGAAGGGGGGAGCTGAGGCAGTGTGGACTGAAGGACTGAGGCAGTGTGGACTGAGGGAGCTGAGGCAGTGTGGACTGAAGGACTGAGGCAGTGTGGACTGAGGGAGCTGAGGCAGTGTGAACTGAAGGACCGAGGCAGTGTGGACTGAAGGACTGAGGCAGTGTGGACTGAAGGACTGAGGCAGTGTGGACTGGGGGAGCTGAGGCAGTGTGGACTGAGGGAGCTGAGGCAGTGTGGACTGAGGGACTGAGGCAGTGTGGACTGAGGGAGCTGAGGCAGTGTGGACTGAGGGAGCTGAGGCAATGTGGACTGAGGGAGCTGAGGCAGTGTGGACTGGGGGAGCTGTGGCAGTGTGGACTGAGGGAGCTGAGGCAGTGTGGACTGAAGGACTGAGGCAGTGTGGACTGAGGGAGCTGTGGCAGTGTGGACTGAGGGAGCTGAGGCAGTGTGGACTGAAGGACTGAGGCAGTGTGGACTGAGGGAGCTGAGGCAGTGTGGACTGAGGAGCTGAGGCAGTATGGACTGGCAGTGTGGACTGGGGGAGCTGAGGCAGTATGGACTGAGGGAGCTGAGGCAGTATGGACTGAAGGTGTAAAATTGATAGATGTTTGTAAGAACTAAGAAGAATTGACTTAATTTAAAATGACTATGAATAATTACCTCGTCGTATTCTCCATCCTCATCAGGCTCTGGACCAATGCCCCAAGCTTCCAGCTCGTCTAACTCAAACTGTTCCGACCCAGACAATTGGGGGCTGCCATAGGTTGTACATGTCGGCTTCCCCTTGCTGTGTCCCTTGCCAAACTCATGGTCAATCCACAGGCCAAAGTACTCCAGCTGTCCACCCATGCCCTAAACACAGACAGTCGTACACACAGTTAGAGTCGACTCACTATGGTGTCGTACAATATAAGAAAATGCACAATGAAAGTTAATATAAACATTCAACATAATACATATATATATTGATATAATGTAAAAGAGTAACATAAAGTTAGGTAAATAAATAGATTATTTAATAAATGAAAATAACTAATTTAAAAAATAATAATAGTAAATAAATAAATGTGTGTGTGTGTGTGTGTGTGTGTGTGTGTGTGTGTGTGTGTGTGTGTGTGTGTGTGTGTGCGCGTGAGTGCGTGCGTGCGTGTATGTGTATGTGTATGTGTATGTGTATGTGTATCACAGTGTATGTGTATCACAGTGTATGTGTATCACAATGTATGTGTATCACAGTGTATGTGTATCACAGTGTATGTGTATCACAATGTATGTGTATCACAATGTATGTGTATGTGTATGTGTATGTGTATGTGTATGTGTATGTGTATGTGTATGTGTATGTGTATCACAGTGTATGTGTATCACAGTGTATGTGTATCACAGTGTATGTGTATCACAGTGTATGTGTATCACAATGTATGTGTATCACAATGTATGTGTATGTGTATGTGTATGTGTATGTGTATGTGTATGTGTATGTGTATGTGTATGTGTATGTGTATGTGTATGTGTATGTGTATGTGTATGTGTATGTGTATGTGTATGTGTATGTGTATGCATACAAAATTATAATCCTCCAAAATGAAACATCAAGTCAGACGATGTATATAAAGTAAACCAGGCATTTCCAAGGTTGTAATAATTTGATAAATAAAGAACGTAGACTTGTTTTTACCATCACCAGTTCATAACTAAAATGTCACCAAGTAAAAGGAAAAGTTACACACTGACAGTTTACAGCTGTACACCTCTCTAGGTCCAAAACATTTATCAGTAATCTGACATACATATCCTGTTGACGCCCACGCAAACTGAAGCACAGGATTAACATAAGCATTACCACAATGCAGTAGATGCTGTTGTCAGAAAATTGTGCTAAGATTTAACATAAAATATCTAAATCAGACTAGTCAATTGGCTATTTTGTATAGGAAAATAACCTGGTGGCTCAGTGTACAGTGACCACAAGTGAGGAGATGTGTGTAGTGACCACTGGTCAGCACCTACCAGACCATTGGGCAGTGTCTCCTGTCCTGTGTTCAGATACACATAATTATCATTGAGTCCGGTCGCATGGTAGACGGCCATAGAGGGCGCCAGTGAGAACAGGAAGCAGTGCTGTGATCCTGCGGGGAAACACCACAAAGATGAATTTTACTTCCATTCTTCGATATGTATTAAGTAGCCCGCACAACGCGGACACTCGCTCAAGCGTTGACCGAGTCTTGAGCGAGTCTCCGCGGTGTGTGGAGTCCTTGAAACACCTCGAGACTGTCTCAAAACATCTTGAGTGAGTTTCAAGCAAGTCTTGAGGATTGAACATGAATGATTTTTTTCGGAAGCATCTCAAGTTGTTTTGACCTCATCTTGACCTCATCTCAACAGCATCTTGTCTCAAAATTTGGTGTGTGGGCACTTCGGGACAAGATGCAGTCGAAACGAGGTGCAAAAACACATTTGCCAATGAGGAGCGGGCCTGGAGCCACATGATTGTTCACACAAAGCTAAGTATGGCGGACATTTGGATGGAAGATGTTACTAATCAGATTTTCCATATACAATACAAGATGGCCACCACTTTTATGGTAATGAAATCTTTGAAGACATTTGAAATAAATTCTGGAGTTACCCAAATATCACAATGACATCCTGTAAAATGTCAGCATGATCACTAAATCAATTAGAATGGAAAGAAGCAAACATTATACCATTATTTAAAAAAGGTTCGAGAAACAAGTCAGAGAACTATAGACCAGTGAGTTTAACATCGATGATTTGCAAACTATTAGAAAGACTAATTAAAGATCACCTGGTTGATTTTCTTGTTAAAAATAAATTGATAAACCCATCTCAACATGGGTTTTTAAAAGCGAGGTCATGCTTAACAAATATGTTATGTTTTTTGGAAGATGTCACAAAGTGGGGATCACCAGTAAATATAATCTACTTAGATTTAAAAAAAGCCTTTGACAAAGTGCCACACCAAAGACTACTACTTAAACTAAAGGCCCATGGCATAGGAAATGGTATGATCAACTGGATAGAAAAATTGCTTATTGATAGAAGACAAAGAGTAGTAGTTGATGGGGAGGTTTCAAACTGGAAATCGGTTTTGAGTGGAGTACCGCAGGGATCAGTACTGGGACCTATTTTATTCTTAATATGTATCAATGATTTGGATGATGACATAACAAGCAAGGTGTTGAAGTTTGGGGACGACACAAAAGTGTTTAGGAAAATTAACAGTGATGCAGATAGACAGCATTTACAAGATGATCTTAATAAGTTGATAGAATGGTCTGAGAAGTGGCAAATGATGTTTAATTTTGGAAAGTGTAAGTGCCTCCATACAGGACATGGGAATGAAGATGCACAATATACAATGGGTGGTACTGTACTAAATACTACCTTAAAGGAAAAGGACTTAGGGTTAACTATTAGTGCTGACATGAAGGTATCAGAACAGTGTGGAATTGCAGCAGCGAAGGGAAACCAAATTCTTGGATTAATTAGGCGAAATATAGTGTACAAAGAAAACGAACTAATAATACCGCTGTATAAAACAATAGTTAGGCCTCACTTAGAATATTGTATACATGCATGGAGCCCATATCGCAAGAAGGATATTGATATGCTAGAAAGAGTACAGAGGAGAGCAACCAAAATGATACCAAAACTCAGGAATATTAGTTATGAAATACATCTAAAAGAATGTGGTTTAACAACACAAGAAACCAGAAGATTGAGAGGAGATCAGATTGAGGTGTTTAAAATATTGAATGGGTATGAAAATATTGACAGAAATATTTTTTTCACAGTCAAGGAAGAGAGAAGGACTAGAGGACATGGAGTTACATTAGCAAAGAAGCAGTGTAGACTGGATATTAGAAAATTTTCATTTTCACAAATAACAGTAAACAAATGGAACAGATTATCAGCTGATTGTGTAGGTGCTAGTAGTGTTAATATATTTAAAAATAAAATCGACATATACCTAAGACGGGCGGGGTATACTTAGATAGATAGGTTGGACTCTCGATAAGCCAAATGGCTTCCTAGTCCACCTGCCATCTAGAGTTGAATCTCTAGGTGGCAATCTTGTTAAATCTTGTTAAATCTTGTTAAATCTTGTTAAATCTTGTTAAATCTTGTTAAATCTTGTTAAATCTTGTTAAATCTGGTTAAATCTTGTTAAATCTTGTTAAATCTTGTTAAATCTTGTTAAATCTAAACAAATTATTATTGAAATAATTTATTTCCAGGATATGCATTTCTATGGTAGCCCGTGGCCTTAAATCCATCTAACTTACCCACAAACTGTGGCCGGGGTGACAGTGATATGGTCGAGTACCCTCCGAATATGTGGCCCTCTTTGTCGCGCACAACCAGCAGGGTGGGACCCTGGTTGAGGACGTGTTTGAGTAGGGTGGAGAAGCTCTCCCCGTGCTGGCGGGTACTGAAGAGGTAGCGCCATTCCTTCCTCAGTTCCGCCTGCACTGCGTGGTTCAGCATCACCATCGCGGGCAGGTCCAACATGGTGGACGTCTTGTTCCAGTCGACGTCCTGACACGATGGGAGCAGTGAGGCCACTGGCAGGTGGTCGTCTTCTCTCTGTGTCACAGTCACACACGTCCTGTCATTTCTACACACTAGCACTGAGGGGTGGTTGCATAAGTTCACACGAACAAAAAGTGTGTCATTACACAGGTTATTGGATAGGGACAATGGTAGTGGAGGGGTCCAAAAAGTCCAACTGAACGTCTGGAGCTTGCTAAAAAACTTTACTGGAACAAAGTTAATTTGAGTAAGCTGAAGGTGCAGCTTTAACAACTCTCCAGTGTAACACTGTTGGCTCATGACACTGGAAGATGGGGTGCTGCTTGAAAACATTCTTGAAGCTAACAAACATTCACTATTTCACCCATTTGAGACTTGGCTAACCTGGGACACATTCATGTGACCTGCTTATTCGCTAAATGGCAATTGCATTATGGAAACGCTTCCATTTCCTCTATGTTTTAAAGGAACATTTTATTATACATATAACTATTTTGTAACTTAAGTAAATAATAAGGATTAATAATTGTTATACTTGTATCTATGAATTAATCCTACACAGTGATGCCATCTGATGACAGTGAACATTCAAAACATGTCTACTGAACCTGATATGCTTCTTGGTAAGTTAACAAAGGCTTGTGAGGTCGGTCAAATGCAACTAGCTGGATATATATATATATATGAGAGAGAGAGATAGAGAGAGAGATGAGAGAGAGGTGGAGAGGGTGGAGAGGGATGGAGAGGGAGAGGGAGAGGGAGAGGGAGAGGGAGAGGGAGAGGGAGAGGGAGAGGGAGAGGGAGAGGGAGAGGGAGAGGGAGAGGGAGAGGGAGAGGGAGAGGGAGAGGAGAGAGGAGAGGGAGAGGGAGAGGAGAGGGAGAGGAGAGGAGAGAGAGAGGGAGAGGGAGAGAGAGAGGAAATATATATATATATATAGAGAGAGAGAGGGAGAGGGAGAGGGAGAGGGAGAGGAGAGGAGAGGGAGAGGCAGAGGGAGAGGGAGAGGGAGAGAGTTTGAGTAGTGAGCACTCACGTAGCTGACAGGGAAGCAGCTGTAGAAGACCTTGTCCAGCAGGTGTTGGTAGAGAGAGCTCTGCTGCAGCCACTTCTCCAGCTGTGTCACACTGAAAGGCATCGACTCAGACTCCCCTCGTCTCTTGCCATCTGAGCAAACACACGCATCAAACTACAGATTCTCTACTTTTTATGAGTAAACATTCCTTTCAAATTACATTGCCGTTTTCCCTCCTGCATAGATGATACAAGTGGGTGGACCCAACAGATACCCTCACTGGTGACCACCTCTGTCATCAGGACACTGAGCACAGCTTTCTCTCTTATTCCTCTTCATTCAAACGAGACCATACGACTGAAACTACGTCCACAACACACCTTGATTTGGATCTACATTTCATTCCAGGTGGTTCCGTTCTGTTCTGTTTCTTAGACTATGAATCGTCTCAGGCTGTTTTTGGGTCAACTCTATTTTCTGTACAGTCTATGCCGCACAGAGGACTGGATAGTAACCACAAGTAGTATGTAAAGGTAAGTTCTTACATACTTCAGTATCATATTGCAATATATAAGAACATACCTCTACATACTACTTTTTTTAGTGTAACATTTCAAGACTTTGATAAGTGATCCTGAAATTCGGACTTTACTTCTTGGATTATGATAGTATCCATTGATGACATGGAACATCATATATTTACTACACGAATACATTCTTTAAATTGTACCTTATTTCATCATTTTATTCTTTTGTTCTTTGTTCATGTGTTGTTAATGATAATATTTTTTAAACCTGCTAAAATCTAAATAAATACCCTTTTCGGTAAGTCCTATACCGGTCTAATATAATTAACTGCCATCATTCTTTTCCAAAACACATATATGAAATGTTTACATATGTGATATGTGTGCACATGACTGCTCTCTCACAGATTTCATCAAACAATGACTTTTGGTACATAGGAGGCTGAACAAAACTGGAAAAGACTTTGATATAGTCGAGTTTAGAGGGAAGATCAGCAGCCAAGTGACAAGACTAGATGAAGGCAAATTACCCATAACAGCGTTAAGATAAGGGGAAGGGCACAGTAGATATGGGAGGAAAATGCAAAGAGGTACGAAAATTGGGTTGCGGACAGGGAGAATTAGAAGGCAACAGAGGACAAGAACTTGTGCCGTGCGTAAGAGCACCAGG
Organism: Ridgeia piscesae; assembly: GCA_025642075.2. Taxonomy (NCBI): domain Eukaryota; kingdom Metazoa; phylum Annelida; class Polychaeta; order Sabellida; family Siboglinidae; genus Ridgeia; species Ridgeia piscesae. The sequence continues at coordinate 741,493 of JAODUO010000056.1, read as the reverse complement.
AGGATGTGTTGTCTCACCGTAGTTGGCCATGTCGTGCAGCACGAGACTGCTGAAGCGTTGGATGGCACTCTCGGAGCAAGACTTGATGCACCACGACTGCCAGATCTTCTTCCTCTGCATGATCTTTTCGTAACTCACAATCAGCTCATTTGTGAACTGCAGCAGATACAACATTTCAATGATATTGTGAACGAAATGAATATTAATAACAATATGCAACGGTGAACGGTAACACATCACACCTGTAGCTTGTATTATTACTATTAATAATGCGCTGTCGTTGGGTCAGGGTAAGTGTATCATCTCCACGGTGCTGAAGTCCACATGCTTCATGGCTTCCATGGACCATTGGGCTCTAAAACGTCTATATCAGTTGGCAATGTTTTTTTTCTCCAGAAAACACATTGCAAGTTATTTCCAGTGTTTTTTTAATACTATCCTTTACTCAAACAACTACTCACTAGTTGGTGAAACCATAATGGTGGTAACTGACTCTTGGTTTGTTACTGCAAAGTTGGACAGTGTGGGGTCAAACTTGTCATATGTTCACACTTGATTACACATAATGCAGTAATGATGGACCTGGGAAGGGGGCATTGAATCCACACATCACATGACCTGTTGCGAGCTAAATGATCCATCACATCACAGATGGTGGGTAGCTCTGATACATTCTGCCAAAAAATATATAAAATAATTTTTTTGTTGCAATTCTGGTAGCAACAGTTTTTTCCTTATAAAAACACAGGGCAGAATTGTTAGAGAGACTCAGAGAGAGAGAGAGAAGAGTGTGCAGGAATGATTGGTTTGGCCGAAATCATGTTATCATTGTGTAGATGCAATGTGCACCACATAACAATTCTTGGTTTGCAAAATTTGATGGAGGTCATATTTATTACAACTTAGGCAAACTGTAATGTACAAAATCCATCAATTGGTGTATCCAGTACATCATGTCTGCTGAAATCACAAGCACAATTTTGATACATATAATGACCTCCGTCAAGCTTTACCATGGCAACCACTTTTGACAATGAATATAAACATAAATAACATTAACACACACACACACACACACCACACACACACAACACACACACACACACACACACAACACACACACACACACACAAAACACAACAAAACAAAAACACACAAAACACACACACACACACACACACACACACACACACACACACACACAGTAACACTGCTGTACGTCAGCTGTATGTCCCACACACTGTCATCACATCAGAAACTTTACCTTATGTTTCTGTCATTTAAAAAAGTTTCCTGATACGACCTTCAACAAAACATCACAGACTGCATGAAGACACATGTTCAGCAGCCATTTTCATGGCTTTATGCAGCTGTTGCTAGGCAACAGGCCACGTGACAACATAGATCAATAGAAGTATGCATTGCCTGTCATGTGGCGGCCACTGGCCAGAGGTTCTTACCATTCGGAGGTCTTTTAAGACGAGTGTTTCCTCGTTGTCTGAGGTGGCCATGAAACAGATGATATGGGCCTTCTCCTCCACCGACCCCTTCAGTAGCACAGACAGGGTGCTGAAGAGGACATCTATGTCGAGACCCTCACTGCACCAAGATGACGCCTTGTCCTTCGATGGACACGGAATGTGTTTCATCAGCAGGTACAGTTTCTCTATCAGTGTCTCAGTCAGGTATTTCGATGCATAAGTCTGAAAAATAATAAAAGACTATCGAATTAACTTAGTCATTATAACATTATAACGTGCAAATGACAGTGATATTGCTGTTACTGATGCTGTAGGAATCACAGAGAAACAAATCTCTTTAAAGAATGTCTACTACTATCACGGTATCACCGTAAGCAGTATTTAACAGTTACCATAAATCCTGTATTACTAGCCACGGCTACTAATACAGTAGTGTGTAGCCGAAATGAGTAATACAGGATTTACGGTACACATTATAGTATACCCACTGTGTAGGAACACTTGCTAGTAAATTATTCTTTATTAAATTTTAAAATATTGCTACTGTTGCTAACATCTGTAGTCATTTGAACAACATCATCTAAAGCCTATCTCATTTTAATTTACTTTTTAAGTAAAATAACTAGTTCTCAAAGAGTTACCAATCATTGTACATTATTAAAATAGTATAACAAGAAATATACTGTTCCATTTTGAATACTCTTGAGTGCCCAATAGTTATACACAATAGTAATAAGCCTAGTAGGCCGGTACTCTTATCAATTTTATGAGAAATGCCACCCAATATGCACCTTAACGGTATTTGGGATTATAATGTTTTCTGTTAGATTTAGAGATTTTAACACAATTGATTTAGAAGAGTTATCATTTCACTCCACAGGGCAATTGTTTGTTCACAGAGCTCTACGTGGGTCTCTCTTGGTAAGGTTGCAATATCTTCTGCCAATTGTAGATGTTGATACAAAAATGTTAGATTGTCAGATTTCTAATTTGGTCAGAATCCTTATTTCTCACCAACATTCTTGGGAGCTTAATGGGGTGTCATATTAGTTAAAAAAATACATTACTACTGCATATACTGACTGTTAAATATAGTGCATAAAAGTCATACTTCAAAATGGGTGCAAATGGCAGGTTCCATGTTTTAAACCATACAGGTTTATTTGGCATTATATTATTATTTGGCACACAAGAGTACGTCAATCAACATTCGTTGTTCTTGGTTTGTAACATGTACTGTTACTACTGTACTGTAGCTATATAATAAATGAAAAATCTGGAATAAGTGTACTATTTTTATATCTAGACTAAGTAGACTTTAGTTGTACCTTTACTATTATCTGCATTTATATCTTATTTACTTTTTCTGTGTTAATTTTATCATAAGGCTTATTTTGGTTTACAGTACATGTTATTACCACTTATTCATATGTAAAAAATACTGTATTCACACTACCGGGTTATGTGCAGTGGAGTGGTTTTAGCCTTGTTAGTACTAGCACACTGTTATATCTGTTCACATAAATTGTAATGTTGATATGTTCTCGGATTGCTGAAGAAGAACTTGAATATATGCCGGTACTCCTATGTTTGCACCTGCAAGAAGGGTGAGGTACATTTAGATGGATAGGTTGGACTCTCAATAAGCCAAAGGGCTTGTGAACCTTGTCCACCTGCCATCTAGAGTTGATTCTCTAGGTAGCAATCTTGTTAAAATCTAGGTTTTGCATTATTATGACCTATGGCTATGAGAAATGACCTATGGAGTGTGACAGTCTACAATCTCCTTCTAAAGACTGACACTACAGGGAAACTGGGGCCACAAACCCCATTTTTATCAAACATTGACATGATTAAGTACAGCCACTTGATTGCAACTCTGACCTACGTATTACAAACCTTTACCTCACTTTTATAGCCACAATAAACTGGAGCAGTTGAAATCAGATAACATAGGTCTGTGAACCTGTGGTCTACTGTCATGCTCTATTAATTCTGCTGGGTTTTGGTCTATTCTAGGCCATGTAGGGACTATTGAGGCCAAATTTTGGCCCCTGGATAACCTTATATATTGACCCTAAACATGTAACATAATGTAATAAAATAGCAGCAATTGATAGTGCATTATGTCACGATTTATTAAGAAACCTTTTGTTATGACTATGACTCATTCAAAGTATAAAATAATGAACCTGTGATATAATTCTAGAAACAATTCATAAAAATAGCCAAAGAGGACAAAGAATCATAATGACAATTTGCAAGCAAGATTCATCCAAAGCAACTCACAAAAACATGCCTTATAAATAAATAAGAATGTTACCGCTTACCACAGATACAAGAATAACCAGACAATTCAAGCTTCTTGTTCAAATGAAACCCTGAACTAACATTTCTTCAAAGTTACCTAGACATAATTTTACAAGAATGTGGAACAAAATAGATGAACAAATAAGAAACATTAATCACAGGTCAACGTTTAAACAAATGTTATGTGTTTTCTACAAATTCAAGTGATATGTTTCAACCCTAGATTTCAAGAATGCAATTAAATTGCTACTTACCATAGTGTTTAATTTCATTCTTAAAAGTTGCCCAAGTTAAGTAAAATCTTGTTTGGATTCATCCATGCTTTCTTACATTTCTCACACAATTATACTCATTTATATTCAAAAAGTGGTTCAATTTTCTCGAATCGTTGGATATCATCAGCAACAGTAACAAACTACTTACTTTATATATCCATGTTTAGTAATTACAGACTTGGTGACACCTGACAATATGTTTACTCTGATCTTGACAATTCTTTTGTTTTATTTTGTTGTAAAACTACAAATGTGTGTGTGTGTGTGTGTGTGTGTGTGTGTGTGTGTGTGTGTGTGTGTGTGTGTGTGTGTGTGTGTGTGTGTGTGTGTGTGTGTGTGTGTGTGTGTGTGTGTGTGTGTGTGTGTGTGTGTGTGTGTGTGTGTGTGTGTGTGTGTGTGTGTGTGTGTGTGTGTGTGTGTGTGTGTGTGTGTGTGTGTGTGTGTGTGTGTGTGTGTGTGTGTGTGTGTGTGTGTGTGTGTGTGTGTGTGTGTGTGTGTGTGTGTGTGTGTGTGTGTGTGTGTGTGTGTGTGTGTGTGTGTGTGTGTGTGTGTGTGTGTGTGTGTGTGTGTGTGTGTGTGTGTGTGTGTGTGTGTGTGTGTGTGTGTGTGTGTGTGTGTGTGTGTGTGTGTGTGTGTGTGTGTGTGTGTGTGTGTGTGTGTGTGTGTGTGTGTGTGTGTGTGTGTGTGTGTGTGTGTGTGTGTGTGTGTGTGTGTGTGTGTGTGTGTGTGTGTGTGTGTGTGTGTGTGTGTGTATAGTAATCATGGTTATTTTAAATGATGATGGTGTCACTGTAAGACGGCTTTTAGCCAAGTGACATCCATGCAATGCAGACAATTTATACTTTAGTTTTTTTCTTGTACATGTTTCATTGTGAAATAAAAGTTACTTATTTACTCTGACACCACAGGTAGAACTGTGACAGATCTGACACCACGGGTAGAGCTGTGACAGATCTGACACCACGGGTAGAGCTGTGACAGACCTGACACCACGGGTAGAACTGTGACAGACCTGACACCACGGGTAGAACTGTGACAGACCTGACACCACGGGTAGAACTGTGACAGACCTGACACCACGGGTAGAACTGTGACAGACCTGACACCACGGGTAGAACTGTGACAGACCTGACACCACAGGTACAACTGTGACAGACCTGACACCACAGGTAGAACTGTGACAGATCTGACACCACAGGTAGAACTGTGACAGACCTGACACCACAGGTAGAACTGTGACAGACCTGACACCACAGGTAGATCTGATGCCATAGGTAGAACTTATTTTGTTTAATAATTAAATAATCAGACTCAGTGACTACAAGTAAGTGCAATTCAAATTTAACTTTGAAATTAATTAATATAAAGGTAATAAGTCAAATACTATTATACTGCTTTCTGTTGCTATTACATTGACATATTGTTCAATTATTATAACTTCAACATTTGCAATTGTTAGTATATACACATTAATTACCCAAGGCCTCAGATGCCTGTTTTGATATTACACTCTTTTCTTCAATTTGTTGAGTGTTTTACCTAAATTCTGTTGCATATTACTAAAATGTTGATCATGAAAAATCACCCCCTCCAATATTCACCCAGTTGTACTTTGATTGAAATATGGGCTTACCTCATTTGAGTACTGTCAGATATTGATAGTGCTATATTTTTGTATGACCATATTTTTACAACCTCTCATGGATCTCTGTGACACAATGATTGATATATTTTAATAGTTTATACTTTAACTGTTCCAAACACTATTATACTAAAATCATGCAATATGGCATATATTCACAATTTAGTATGTATTTTTGATATTATGTTTTACTAATATGCCGGTGACAGATGATTATTATATTGCTGTATATGTGTTAGATCAATATATATCAAAATATATGTATCTAAATAACCATACTTTTGTAAATGATTCATTCTTTAAATTATGTTTGCTGAACTCCAATCTAATGAGATGAAAATATAATAGTTGGTGTTCTATGACTGTTGAACCATGGAAAGTAATACGTACTGGAATGACTTCATGCAACTGCGAGAATTTTTTTTCCAAACAGAAATTGAAGAGACTGATGATTCGTAATACACGATGTTATGATGAAATACATGTGAAGTACGTATTTTCAAAGTACTCATAATCTATTAACATGTTATATGGGCAATTAAGCTAGGTTCACATTTGTTACAACAGAAACAGCAGGAATTGTTTCAGAATAAAGTTATTGAATTGTAAATTGAAATTAATGAAATACGTATACACATTTGATGTGGTGTCTGCAGTTACCTCTCTCTATATATACTCTGACTTTATTTCCTGTGAGTTTATCCCCTAGTGCCTACATTCCTTTAACCTAACAGCAGGTTGCTAAAGTGTGGCCTGTACACGCCCGGCTATATAACATTATTAAAATGCACCCAGATATGTTTAATATTTATGAGCAGAAGCAGAAGACATTATAGGTACCATAATTAAAAAATCCACCTATATTTACTGTTTTATAACTTTTTTGAAATCCTTATATAGCCGTCTCTTGTTATGACTTATAAGTTACAACAGACAGTTCGTAGACAGTTGACTGACTTTTTGAATTGTATCACAAGTTCCAAAAGTTAGGCAGACAAATTAATTACAATGTTTTATTTAGTTAACTTTTTAATGCTACCGCAAACCACAGCGGATGTTCCGTATGGAAAGGATCAATTCCAATTCCTCTTGGAATTGACCCCTGCCCTTGATGGCAGTTAAGTGGACAGGGAAGCCTTTGAAGACGATTACACCCGAAACATATGAACACAACACGAAGTATAGTAATTAATTCACTCGGCGCAACGTCAGTGGGGCGGAACGACTTGCCTTCAGTTTCTCCTCGTCGAATTCTTTCTCTTCGTTGTCTGCGGCGGTATGAGTTGATGATCGACGACCGCAGAGTTTGTCAAATATAGACGTTATTTGTTTCTGCTCTTTCTCATTAAACTTCGAGGATATTGCCTTAGCACCTTTGTGCTGTTTGACACCTTTGTTGCCCATGTTGGACGACACTTCTGGGTTTGCTCCGACGGGGCCACTCCACCTGAACGGCGTAGGTGATAGCCTCGACTACGTAAGTGACTGCCCGATTGAGGTTAAATCACTAGTGTCGCCCTCTGGCGCATAACCAACGATTATGGCGCCACCTTACGGCGCTGGATAATCGAACCTGTTGGCCGCCTTTTTCAACACGGCCGGGTAGTCATGATTAAACTAGCAACTTTACAAGGACGCTGATTTGATTATTGTACACCTATATGCTGTGGCTATATTACATTATTGACATTTTGAGATGGCGCTTCCACCAGAAAAGATTAGCGAACTGAAACAGATTATTCACACACATCTTTCTCAGGTAAACAAAAATGTTGTTGACGCGGGCAGCGTTGCCGTTGTCGGTTGTTTGTCGATTTCTTTCAAGACCAAGTCAGTAGAGCTAATAATAAATAATTTCATTTTGACAATGAAATACATCTGTATGTTATTTATATATAAGGATTGGTGAAATCACGGTATACATGATTTCAGGAAAGCGGTGATTTTATTAACGGTAACAGAATTAGTTTGATGGACGATAATTGAAGAGAAACGGTTTTGGACATGCCTCAGCAAGACGAATTCACGCCATTCCGTGAGCATTGATGATGAACTAAGAAACTTCAGACTTTTTAACTATGTCATTGTCAAAGTTAAAACAATATTTAATTATGTTAGTTGATACATTAAAAATATATATATATATATAGACATATAATCCCTGGCTATATTATATATATATATATATATATATATATATATATATATATATTAATTACATACTAAAAGATAACAACTAATTATACTGTCGTAGGTGTAGTACCAAATCACTGCCACTAAACAAAGTTGTCTTTTACGCACATTTGAACATTTTGTAAAGTGTCAATTCAAAGGACCATTTGACTCTACCAGGAGTGGTTGGCCAGTACTCAAACAAGACAAGAGAGCTGCTCCTTTGAAGAATTTCCTGAGAAGCACCAAATCTACCAAAGCAGAGATATTGAATGAGCAATTTTTTACCAGCAAAGGCTTGACCAGCAGGCTGGACTATGGATTCATGCCCTTTGAGTCAATACCAAACTCAGAGAGGTGAACAAGCTACTGAATGAACTGGAGACCAGTAAGATAACAGGTCCAGGAGTCTATCCCAGTTTTTGTACTCAAGACTGCTTCCGACGATATCACTCCTGTCTTCACAAGACTGTTCCAGCTCTCGCTTTACACAACTGAAGTTCCAAATGACTGGAATAAGGCATAGCTTGTACCATGTACACATGTATATAAGAAAAGGGACACACACCAAGCTAGCAACTGTCGTCCAGTGTCACACATGTCTATCACTTGTATGCCACAGAGCACATTGTCCATGGTAGCACCATGAAGCACTTCGACAAAGTACAGTCCCAGTTTGTCATCACAATTACCAAGATGGCAGGAACTGAGCAAGCTTGCTTACCACTGACAGGGACCAGAATTTATTTACTGTTGTATTTAATTTGTGTTAACATTATTTGCACTATTTATGCACTCGTCTTTATGTATATAAATGTTGCAGTTGGACATCCAGACTCACATCCGCGATGTCATCTCTGAGACATTGAATGAAAGCAATGGCAAAGAGGAAAGCCTGACAGAGGATGGAGTGCTGAGGGCTCTCAAGGAGAAAGGTTTATAAAGTTGCAAATTGTTTGGAGTAGCAGTAGAGCTGTTTCTTAGGGGACAGTGGAGGAGATAACATAGTCCTGTTGTTTGTTTATAATTTCTGGTGATTAATTAATTAATTTGTCAGAGTTGTAAGGTTCCTGCTAATCCTAGAGTGTGACCCAGCGACTAATGCAGGATGATATTTTTGACAGTCATCACATTGCTATGCGTCACATGCCTGGAAGTTATACCAGTCCAAATAGTTTGCAGTCGACAGTTGCACCATATAAACCTTATTCCTTAGGCACATGATATTGCAATTGTGGCAGCTAAAAAGGTCTTCAATTTCTTACTTGGCAAGCTCAGTTGCTGTGTCTTCCATTTGTTCTACAACAATTATACATGTGCTATTAATATCTATAATAAATTTCTGCAAATTTTAGTGATCTCTCTATGACATATTGCTGTATTTGTGGTATTTTTAAGGCATTGTCGACAACTTGATGCAACAGCTGCAGTTAACTAGTACGAATGGACTGCCGCTCAATGGATTGCCTGTGAAGAAAGCAACTCACTTTGTCGATAAAGATGAAAAATTTGCGAGTTCAGATGCTGCAGCAAAAAGTAGGTGGTGTGTTAACTTAAGATATTATGTCATTCACAGTTCAGTCAAGCTGTCTGTAAATGTCTCCTGTGGTAATACAGGTTACACTTTTCTTGTAATTGAGTTTTTATCATAAATTTTAAGAAGTTTGTGTTTTTAAACAAAAACATGCCATTTAAAATGGCGTGCTTTGAATTGGATCTTTGTGAGTGTCATATGAACATAGTCAAACATTATCAAAATAAGTAAAACATTTGCAACATGGCTACATTCTGTGAGACGTATATGTCTTCTGTTATATGATACACCTATAGAAAAGTAGAAAATAGTGGTTACTTCATAAAACGTAATCAGTTATACAAGTATTTTACTTATTGAAGCAAGGTTTATTAAAATACTTGATACATTTTGCATTCAGCTAACATTGACCCGACAAGGCGCTACCTGTACATGCAGTTCCTGGGAGGGAAGGCCTTCTTGGAGCACTTACAGGAGACGGACGCACTGCCTGGACAGGTGACATCTACCTTCACTCTACACATCAACTTCCGTGGCCAGCGCTTTAAGTCAAGGCCAGTGCCATGTGCCTGTGAGCCGGACCTACATGAGGCCTTCCTCCTGGAACTACACAAGGACGCTTCAGGTCAGTGCTGTTTACCTGAGATGGTAAGACAGTTAACTAAGAAGGTAAGACCAGGTGACTGATAAGGTAAACCAGTTGGCTGAGAATGTAAACCTGTTACCTGTGCCAAAGCAGTTGACTAAGAAGGTAAGACAGTTACCTGAGATGGTAAGCCAGTTGACTAAGAAGGTAAGACACTTACCTGAGATGGTAACTTGCCAACTTGGACACCTCAGATCCATGGATTGAGACTGCCAGTAAAGAGTGTTTACTGTTTTAATGTTCACATTTTGCATGCACAACATTCCAACTGTGACATTTCTGGTTGCTGTTAAACTATTATTGTGGGCAATACACGTTCAAGAAATGTATTCCAGACTTTCAATATTAAAACATTTTGTGAAATGATAGGAACAGACATGATTGGTTTAATAGGTTGATACACTGCTTATGTCCCCCCCCTGTGTATGACAATGTTGACAGTGCTGTGTATGTGACAGGTGATGCAGCCCGGATGGCTGACGCTACAACTCTGCTGTCACTTGGGGACTCTGTGCACCTGGTGCTCATCAAGACAGAGGCGACAGGGGAGTCAGTCCTCGTGGCCTCACACTACCTCGAGTGGCGCTCCGTGCTCGCCGCCCCTCACATGAGGTGCAGCATGGCCGTGGAGTTGATGGGAATAGGTGGGTGGTAGGCAAGACTTTATGCAGGATAAAATTATTGCCAGTCACACCTGTTTTGGTGGACACATGGAAGTTAACTGTTAAGCCAGTTTACAAACTTTTAAATGTGTCTGATGACCTGAAATGGACTACAAACACACATGTGACACCATTTTCACTCACTTTCAAGGCATAACTAACAATATCTATGGTTTTGGAAGAATTTTTTGGCTCCTTCATTTTTTTACCCGTCCACCCATTTTTTCTACCCGTCCATATTCGTTTTTACTCGTCCAAATGACGGGTGGACGGGTCTCTACATAAAGCTATGGTGGTAGGAGTTATGGCACGAGTGGCAGTAGGGGGGTTGTCAGAGTAGGGGGCACTGGTGGAAATAGGTGGATGGTAGGAATAGGGGGCACTGGTGGAAATAGGTTGATGGTGGGAATAGGGGGTACTGGTGGAAATAGGTTGATGGTAGGAATAGGGGCACTGGTGGAAATAGATGGGTGGTAGGAATAGGGGCACTGGTGGAAATAGGTGGATGGTAGGAATAGGGGCACTGATTGGTGGTAGGAATAGGGGGCAGTGGTTGAATTAGGTGGGTGGTAGGAATAGGGGGCACTGGTGGAAATAGGTGGATGGTAGGAATAGGGGCACTGGTGGAAATAGGTGGATGGTAGGAATAGGGGCACTGGTGGAAATAGGTGGATGGTAGGAATAGGGGCACTTGTGGAAATAGGTGGATGGTAGGAATAGGGGGCATTGGTGGAAATAGGTGGATGGTAGGAATAAGGGCATTTGGGTGGAAATAGGTGGATGGTAGGAATAAGGGGCATTGGTGGAAATAGGTGGATGGTAGGAATAGGGGCACATGTGGAAATAGGTGGATGGTAGGAATAGGGGGCACTGGTGGAAATAGGTGGATGGTAGGAATAAGGGCACTGATTGGTGGTAGGAATAGGGGGCACTGGTGGAAATAGGTGGATGGTAGGAATAGGGGCACTGGTGTAGTCGCCCCAAAGTTCCATTGCAAGGTCTAGCCAGAACTGATCATGGGTAGGGCCTCAGAACAAGGTCTCTGTATAAATGTTTATGGTCCAAGAATAAGGTTCCTGTGTCCATATTTAGGGTCTGAGAACAAGGTCCCTGTGTCAATATTTAGGGTCTGAGAACAAGGTCCCTGTGTCAGTATTTAGGGTCTGGGAACAAGGTCCCTATTTCCATATTTAGGGTCTGGGAACAAGGTCCCTGTGTCTGTCCATATTTGTTTCTGAGAACAAGTTTCCTGTAAACATGTTTAGAGTCTGAGAACAAGATCCTTGTACCCATATTTAGGGTATGAAAATGAGGTTCCTGTATTTATGTTTAGGGTCTGAGAACAAGGTCCCTGTATGCACATTTAGGGTCTGAGAACAAAGTCCCTGTATCCATGTTTATGGTCTACGGACAAGGTCCCTTTGTCCATATGGTTCTGGTATGAGAACACCGTTCCTGCATACATATTTAAGGTCTGAGAACAAGGTCCGTGTTTAGGGTCTAAGATCAAGGTACCTGGTCCATATTTAGGGTCTAAGATCAAGGTACCTGGGTCCATATTTAGGGTCTAAGAACAAGCTCTACGTGTCCACGTTTAGGGCCTAAAAACAAGGATCTTGTGTCCATGTTTAGGGTCAGAGAACAAGGTTCCCGTGGGCGTGCTGGATGTGAAGCTGGAGCTGATCCCACGGCTGTCGGTGAGTCTGACGGAGGACGTCATCACGGAGCAGGTGCGGGTGGAGAAGAGTCGACAGGCGGAGCACGAGAGACTCTTCCTGGTGTACGCAAAGCAGTGGTGGAAGGAGTTCCTCCAGATCAGAACCACCCACAAGGAGCGGCTCATCAAGATCTTTGCACAGGTACACGGCCAAAACTAAATGTGTTTCACAGGTACACATCCAAAACTAGATGTGTCTCACAGGTACACGGCTAAAACTATATGAGTCTCAGGTACACGGCCAAAATTACATGTCTCACAGGTACATGGCCACAATTATACGTCTTACAGGTACATGACCAAAACTAACCAAACTATACGTCTCACAGGTACACAGCCAAAACTATACGTCTCACAGGTACACAGCCAAAACTATACGTCTCACAGGTGCACAGCCAAAACTACACGTCTCACGGGTACACAGCCAAAACTATACGTCTCACAGGTACACAGCCAAAACTATACATCTCACAGGTACACAGCCAAAACTATACGTCTCACAGGTACACAGCCAAAACTACACAGTCTCACAGGTACACAGCCAAAACTACACGTCTCACAGGTACACAGCCAAAACTACACGTCTCACAGGTACACAGCCAAAACTACACGTCTCACAGGTACACAGCCAAAACTACACGTCTCACAGGTACACAGCCAAAACTATACGTCTCACAGGTACACAGCCAAAACTATACTTCTCACAGGTACACAGCCAAAACTATACGTCTCACAGGTATGCGGCCAAAACTAATACACATATCTCAAAGTTGATAAACTATTTGAAAATCTGATATTTATTTGTCATATTCAGGATTTTGTTTAATTATTAATTAAATAAATGTATTACTACTTTATTTATATATTTATTGTATTATTATTTTATGAACACAGCAAACGGATGGATGTTTATGACACTAAATTTATCATAAAACATAAAATTGTATGTTCTTTTATCGAGAAATTGTTACTGGCCTGGCCCATGTAGTTCAGATGGACCCAATCCCATTGTATTGTTACCACATGTCCTGTTGGGCATAATCTCAATATTATTTTATATCTTATTTAATGATTTTTTACTGTTTAAAAAAAAAATTAAAAAATATTTTTCTAATTTTTTTTTACCGATTTGTTTATCTTTTACAGATTATTAAAACTTATTTTAATGCTAATTTGTGTAATATACCTGGATTGTGATCTGAATTTTTTTTGGGCACCTGCTAAATGTTTACTTTGTAAGGATGATGACTAGTTCTATGAGAAATTGAAGTAAACTTATTCAGCAGGTGTTTTGTTGAAGGATGAGAATGGAACCAACCGACCAGTCTGCTCCTACGTACGTCCACTCAGAGCAGGCCGCATGCTGGACACGCCACGACAGGCAGCCCGGTTTGTGAGCCTACTTGCCTACGAGAAAGTGACCACCCTCGGAGGGGGAGGGCGGGGTGAACAGTGGACGTCCATGCATGCCTTCTTGTGTCGCAACAAGGGAGTGAGTATCTTTGCCCTCGGGTCATTTTACAAAACGGGTTCCAATATTAGTGTTGAACCTTATTGCTCCTAGAGCAATAAGTACATCAGAACTGGACGTTAGAAACTGGATAGGTTTTCTTACAGAGGTAATGAGATGGCTGCTCACTGTCTGGTATATAATGGTAAAAAGATCTTAAAAATTTAATTTCAGAACAAAAACAGGGTCATTAATTTTTTTTTCATATAGAAGATAATTTATATTAATAATCTGACAGCATTTCTAAAATAGAAATGCAGTTCTAAAATAAATTGATCAATATTAATAAATAATAATTAAAGAGTTATATTGTTTCACATGATTTTAGGATAAAAACAAGCAAAGATATTTTGAAACACGTTGTTTCTGCGTGGAGAATTGAGTTTATGCGTGTTTGCCTGTTTGTGTTGAGGACTGTGAGGACCACGCCGTACTGCTCTGTTGTCTGCTGCTGGGCTTTGGCCTTGACGCATTCGTCTGTGTTGGAACCAAAGGGCGTGGAGCGACACATTCCTGGGTTGTCACCATCAGCTCAGACCTCGAGGTCACCTTCTGGGAGAGCCTCACTGGACACAGGTACATGTTAAGGTTAAGATAATGATAAGATCAAGCTTTATTCACCATTTTCAAGGTATCATGTAAAATAGTAATCAGTTCTGATGTTTGTGGTGTCATGTAGTGCATATATACAATGAATAAATAGTTATTATATGTATAAAATGTCCTTTAAAAAAGCAAAAAGTCAATGTTTTGGTATTATGCACCTAAACAAGTTTACACAACTAACCATTTGCATCTATAATCACATTTTCACATCAGTGGTTTACTCAGAAAGTGGTCATAAATTGGAAAAATCTAGCAAAACCACCAACACCATAAACAGAACCATTTTGTTCAGTGCAACCATTCAAAATCCAGCTTCTATTTGCACTTTGGAAAAATAATATGTCACTGTGGCAAATGCATGTCATAATAAAGGAGAGCCAAGCGGTTCCTTAAAAGTGGTTTACACTGGTTTGCAACGAAATCACGACAGCAATATGCCACACTGTTCCTCATACGCTTGTAGCAACAGTACAGTGAAAGACAGTATCAGTAAACTCACTGAGCTGTGTTGGTTGTTACCCTTGGAATCGACCAGAACTGAAACAGTGGTCCAGTGGAGTCGTTGGGATTGACAGTCACAGACAGTGCGAATGACAGACAACCGGGTTGGATTGACCTGACCATGAAAACGACCACCAATAGCCGCCAAACTTCTCTTCACATATCTTACATATATATATATATATATATATATATATACTATGTTTAAAAAAATCACTGGCATTCCTCTAACAAGGAAAATTCACAAAACAAACGCGCTGATCTTGATGGTAACTTCTTCGGCGGATCCGCGGTTACTGTAAAATCGCTATATAAATTAGCTTTACACAAAATACTGTTAGGTGGCGCATTTGTGCGCGTGAATATTTTTTTATATAATAATTATTATCAGAGCTATGATCTGCAGGAAATTATATATTTTATTATAATATAATAATAATATTTTATTTCATATAGCACCACATCCATAATTGGTTGTGGCGCTTCACAACATATTGCTATTAAAAAAAATATACAATAAGAAGAATACTACCTAGAGGTAATATTTTAAAATAAATAATATAATTACATGTGTTTGTATAATTAACTAAAATGATCTATTACCCCGGTAATCATAAAAATATCATACAAATTTCATAACACCAATAGTGATAAGTGAATGTAAAGTTATAGTTAATAGTAATGAAAAAATCTAAGGGCAAATAATGACAATAATTTTTATATAGCACATACACAAAGTAGAAAAAGAAGGTTTTGTTGCATTTAAGAATAATAATAATACATGTTTATTTTAGTTATTGTTAAAAACATCGCTTATGTAATATAAGCATGAATGCTCACAGCACAATGCAACATTTTGTGTTCCGTCCTATTGACCCTCCATTCAAAAACATGTACACGCATGCAGCCCGCAACACCAACCAGTGGCAGAAAAAGAACAAGCCCCCCAAAAATATCATTGGTCAAGTTCTCAACTATTTAATTTGTGATATTTATATTGAGATTTAAAATGTTCAATCATAATTGAATTATTGATCTAATTACTTATACGATCTTATTGAATGTTTATTTTTTGTATTTAACATTATTAAGTAATTGTAATAGTAATTAAAAGTTGGTGTATTGTTTTCATTATCTTGTCCCAATGGTTATAAATGATCAACCTTTTTATTTTGTAATTACGCTAACCAAAATACTTACTACTGCTTAAGTTGGTGTCACATTAATTTGTGCCCTGCTTTCAGATACCTGCACCGAGCTATCAACCCTAACGACCCTCCAGCCGTGCCCCAGCCCAAACCCGCCTACCCCTACAAGACCATTGGTTGTGTCTTCAATCATCAGAACTTCTATGCCAACTGCCAGGTGGGTTGAATAGGTAGACATGTGTTCTGTTTATATGAGCAGAAATGTTTTGTTCTGAACTAGGAGCAAGATGCGGACATTAAATTGACTTTAACTGTGTAAACTGAACTCCACTGAGAAATACTGAAGTTGTTTTGTCTTTAGCCGACCGATGCTGTGGAATTGTGTGACTTTGACCTGGTCAATGACGCTCGATGGAAGGCGATGTCGGAGGATGCCGTCAAATCTGTGTGTGGCCACAGTGTCAACGTCACATGGCCGTGTCACCCCCCACTGTGTCCATCCTCTCTGGATGCAGGCCTGGTCAGCAATGACCTGGAGCGGGAACTGAGGGCACTCATACTTCAACACCGCCGGGTCAGTGACACACGTACACACGCATGCGCATGCGCATGCACACGCATCTGTTTATTACTTATTCAATTATATAAGCAGTATTTTAACAGGATTGATTGATTTTTGCTATATTTTTTTTTTTTTTTTTTAACACACTTATTAATTAATATATTTTTTATTCTTATTCAGTGTAGCTTGTTTGAATTCTTGATGTTTAACATTAATCTTTACAATTCAACTATCACATCAGTTAGATTTTTTGGCCTGTCACATTTCGGACTAATTTCTTGGGAAGGCAGATCTAGCTAATATTAACTCTGAAGTGATTGCTCGTTTGGCACATACATTAGTTCATTTTATGAAATTAACAGACAAATTGGAAAATTACATTTTGTTTGATCACGGTGCCCTGGTCGTATTATCTTTTATAATCAGTATTATTAAGGTATCATGAACAAATTTTTTATCACACTGTTTTCAGATTAAACGCTATACCTTTGAAAATGTTGCAATGATTATTTCTCATGTTTTTAAAATCAAAGCAAGTTGTATATGCTAGATTCACACTTGGGTATAATACAGAATCCATTTGTCAAGAAGCTGACCTTTGGATTCTTCAGGTGGGTGCATGTCCATGCACTCCTGACCACCGTGCTCTTGGTCTTCAGTTACCTCTGCATCTAACAGTGCCAAACAATTACAATTGCTCTTGTCATTAGCAACATCTAATACATTTTAATGTCTATTAACAGTTAACTTGATAGCTGAATATTAGGTTTTGCTGTGACAGGATCAAGGTTTGACGTCAGCATGGGACGACCACCTGAGCTACCTGTTGACCCCTGCATTGGCTGCCTATGAGACAGAAAGGGTTACTGGTGAGTTAACTCGTGATCTAATTAACAACACATGAAATATGTGCTGGTGTGTGGCAATATCCTTACCTACAGTTTGTTATGAAAGTTATCTACTTTGTTCTCTTATCCCAGATCATCCTCCAGCGTCAAGGGTGGCAATTATTAGCACGAGGGTCACAATCATTTAGACTTATCATCTTGAGGACCCAACATTCTGTCATCAATGCTGCATATTTTATGAAATATATTTAAATTTTATGTTAAAGCGTTCTCACTGCTAGCATCCATTAGACAATGTTTTGGATAGCCAACCCAGACCACCTTAACAAATGGAGCATTATTCATTATTTATGGTTGTAAATGTGGAATCCATGGATTTGACCTTTTGAACTATCGGTATTTATTTTTTACATATTTATTACATTTTAGTAAAATTTCTACTGACATTTTAACAGTTGTTTTTATGATTAAATCAAAGGAACATTTTTATCATACTATTTTATTGTATTTATCTGATTTATATATGCCTGAAACATATTTTTACTGAGCATTGAAGTGGTGTCTGTGGTGGTGCGACGCAAGCGAAACACCTGAATTACATCGCGTCTGCAATGTGGAAGTGCTCATAAAATAATAGTTCTAATTCAATCAAACTGTCCTTGACGTGCTATCCTAGTTTTCTACTGAGATTGTCATTTACTGCGATTGTCATCTACTAATCATGGCAGTGTGTATGTTCAACTAGAAGAAGCAAATCCCAGGAGATACGTGACTCCCCACCATGACCTGTGTCTTTTTACACCAGCCACCGTGTCCTGGTTACTGTGTCAGTTGACAGTGTACTGTGCTCTCTACTGACACAGACAGTAGTAATGACATCATAGTTTTTGACATAGTCATTGCAGACAGCTGGCTATGACATCACAAAATGGATGGCGTAGTTGAAGAATTTTTCTGTTGGAATTTTTGCTCCACCATCACTGTTGACCCAACTCGTGACATTGCAAAATTTTCAAAAAATGTTATGCTTAATTCCCCAATTGCATGATCCTTGATACTCCAGGCATCACATTCTAATTGTCTAATGGGAACTTTGACGAATGCTGGCATAACACCGGAAATTCCCATGATCTGAGAAGACATGATCCGTCTGTGCATGGCTTCAGGAATATAACTTGTGTGTATTTTCAGTTCCTGATGAAGGATGACATGGGTCACATGTGACTTGATTGTGTGTCCATGTTCCAGGGCTGACTGCTGGCAACGAAGAGTTCCAGCAGGCAATCCGCCGGGCGGTTCCCGAAGGCCACACCTTCAAGGGATACCCGATTCAGTTTGTGCACAGAAATGCAAGACGTGCATTTGCAGCATGTCTAAAGTATGTGTCTTAGTGTTGTCAATGAACTAATACAGCATTACGATGTTGCCAAATTGTAATATGTAATCTGACCTCTGAAAGTTGCATTGCAGTATATTTTCGTTTACGCAGACCTGTGGTTTGGTTTGTCTTGATCCCACTTCACTTATTCAAATGATCATTAGTAATCTCAGATAACTATGTGAAAGTTTGTAAACAAGTTCTGTAGTGGAGTTCGTTGTAAAGTGTATTTTGGTAGACAATTAAAAGCCAACATACTTAGTAATTATTGTTAATATTGATGTCATCTGAAATGGAATTGTTTTCATGTCTACAGAGTAACTGACGATAAAAATAATAAGGTAACATCTACTGCACATTCATTCTTGGAAGCCAAAGTTGCATCAAGACAGTAGTCTTTCCAAGACAAAGGTTTAAACTATGTCACAGTACAAAATGTTGATTCGTGTTAACAAGAAAATATAGCTACCTTAGAATCCTCACTATATATATATATATATATATATATATATATATATATAATATATATATATATATATATACATTATTTATTCACAACCTTATAAAATGTACAGCAATTTTTATCTCCCTAAGGGTCGTGAGTGTATTGTAAAACATAATATACATGCACTAAACAATTTGATCCACTACCTTATACATTGCATAATGCATTAAAATATTCTTCACTTTTGTACACTTCTTGCCCAACGGAGCTTTTAAGATCTTTGCAGCACCTTCTGCAGTGCCTCTGTTTTCCTGTGACTACATTTGTGGTTGTCACATGCACCTTTGGACAAGAACCGAGGATCCTAAGTCAGCCATAACTGTGTTATAATTGTCTAAAGTCATGGTGATGTATGGGCTATAATTGTTTCTCATGTGTTGTTGTCATGTAGGTCTCCCATCTTTGAGGAGATTGTCAACTGTCGCGGTGACCACGTCCGTCTGGCGGTGAGGGTGCGTGTCTTCATGTACCCAGAGTCAGCATGTGCCACCTGGATGATGTTTGCTTGCAAGTACAGATGTGTACTCTGATGTCAAGAACAGATGTGTACTCTGATGTCAAGTACAGATGTGTACTCTGATGTCAAGTACAGATGTGTACTCTGATGTCAAGTACAGATGTGTACTCTGATGTCAAGTACAGATGTGTACTCTGATGTCAAGTACAGATGTGTACTCTGATGTCAAGTACAGATGTGTACTCTGATGTCAAGTACAGATGTGTACTCTGATGTCAAGTACAGATGTGTACTCTGATGTCAAGTACAGATGTGTACTCTGATGTCAAGTACAGATGTGAACTCTGATGTCAAGTACAGATGTGTACTCTGATGTCAAGTACAGATGTGTACTCTGATGTCCCAAGTGACCTGATTCAAATCAAAGTGTACTCTGATGTCAAGTACAGATGTGTACTCTGATGTCAAGTACAGATGTGTACTCTGATGTCAAGTACAGATGTGTACTCTGATGTCAAGTACAGATGTGTACTCTGATGTCAAGTACAGATGTGTACTCTGATGTCAAGTACAGATGTGTACTCTGATGTCAAGTACAGATGTGTACTTTGATGTCAAGTACAGATGTGTACTCTGATGTCAAGTACAGATGTGAACTCTGATGTCAAGTACAGATGTGTGCTTTGATGCCAAGTACAGAAGATATGTACCAGGTAGTGACGTAATTACAGCATTGTCATTATGATGTCATAACTTTATCAGTGTCACCTGTCAAAAAAATTGGCTAAAAAACCAACACGTTGTGGCTAGCTGGAAGTGATTGTAATCATGAAATGATTCAGAGATGTTTATATTTTTATATCCACATTCGTATTTCTGTAAGATTAGTGGACATAGCAGAAGTATATGTTAACAGTTTTCTTTGTGAGTTACACTCAGAAACCAGATGTATTATCTATATAGCGTGACATAAATAGACGTACCATCTCAGGTAGTTTGGAGCACGCATGGTACAGACTGGCGTACTTCAGGTTTGCAAATTGTACATTGCTCAAAAGGCCTTACAAAGTCCAAAATGCTGCTGCGAGTGGCTTCGGTGCTGTCACAAAGCATACCAGCAAATGCTTGCAATCCGCAAGGTTGAGTTGTCTTACATGTCGGACCATTTCATGGTTGATTGTTTGTGGCTGCAGTTGCAAGGATAATGTGTAAGATGGTTGGGCAACCGTTTGTTTGTGGTTTTGAATGGACACGGCTTGTGCCCAGACTCCCGCAGTAAACTAACCATGCGGAACCAGAACCACGTGTTTCATGCAACAGTCCAGTGTGAATTATGCACGGTTAAGAATAATTTTGCTCTTGTTGACATCACCATCAGGCCTAGGGTCAACTATATGTCACAATGTAATCTGTCACTCAGTTTCCTCCTCCACACGCAATCATTGCATTTGAAGCATGTTACTACGACAGCTACTAAATCTATAGGTGTGTGTGAAAATGTAGCTTGGCAAGTAATATCGAAGAAGTATTGAAGTCGTGCAGCTGTTCCACCGTCCTAGTATCAAACCTTCACAGTGTAATATACAGAGGGACAATTCCCAGTTGTCTGTCCCAGTACTTCCTGCTATGTAGACTCTCAAACCTCCACACTGAAATACACACAGGGACAATTCCCAGTTGTCTGTCCCAGTACTTCCTGCTATGTAGACTCTCAAACCTCCACACTGAAATACACACAGGGACAATTCCCAGTTGTCTGTCCCAGTACTTCCTGCTATGTAGACTCTCAAACCTCCACACTGAAATACACACAGGAACAATTCCCAGTTGTCTGTCCCAGTACTTCCTGCTATGTAGACTCTCAAACCTCCACACTGAAATACACACAGGGACAATTCCCAGTTGTCTGTCCCAGTACTTCCTGCTATGTAGACTCTCAAACCTCCACACTGAAATACACACAGGGACAATTCCCAGTTGTCTGTCCCAGTACTTCCTGCTATGTAGACTCTCAAGCCTCCACACTGAAATACACACAGGGACAATTCCCAGTTGGGGAACATACCTGGTGAAACTAGTGGAACCTTCTTTCTAAATAATTCAAATTGAGCTTTGCAATGATGCATAATATTAAATAGGTCAATTACTATTTTAGTGCTTCCTACCCCATACATTGTGCTATTTAAAGTAGGATGTTCATCCTATTCTACAGTTGCTGTGATAGAGGATGCTAGTTTGTGTTAATGTCTCGTGGGAGAGTATTTTTATGTACTGTATAAATGTGTTGTATAAATAATTTATTTTATGCTAAGATTGCTGGCATTGTAAGTAAGATGTAGATAAGATATGTATGTTGTGTAAATAAAGGTTTTGTCTCCGTCAACAATACCTACGTATCACCATGGATATGATATTTGTGTCAATTTCTCATGTACAATCTCCATCACAAACTCACCAATGTCAGTAGAAATCTGTATTTTGTTTATGAAATTCCATTTAACAGCTTTCATCGATTCCAGGCTGTAACATTGGTTAACTGGACTCAATCATTTACAACAGTCATGTTCTGACTGAATGCCGACATCTGTCAAGTTACACAATTTTATCCCAAAAATGCTCCAAAGTAAGTTAATTTCTTACAAAGTAATCAAATCTTGGAGTCATAAACAATATATTCCAAATCAAAACAGTCTGTGAGGTTTCACCTGAAATGTACTTGTCAGCACATTATAAGTTTTTCATCTGATTTTGTATAATATTATTATGTGCTTTTAACACAGCAAATTGTATACTCCATTGTCATTATGAACAATAATATCAAAACTTCTTTAGCAGCCACAACTAGAACTAAACGTCAGGTGAAACATACAACATCACTTGCCACAGTCATGAATGTAGAGAGTAAGTCGTCATTGTCAACAAATGTCTGGAGATTTTCCCAAAATTTCAAGAAAAACTACATTAAAGCTAATTTTCAGCTCATTTATCTACCCACCAAACATTCTGTTCTTGTAAATCCACATGCCCAGATAATTATATGATGACCATACTAAAGAAATGAAATGCTTTAAATTTTTTGACAGTCGGTTGTTTGTACCAGTTTTGACGGTTTGCAGTCCTTAATATAGTTTTCCAAGATTGTTCAGAGACTTCTGACTTTTGTAAGTCAATCCCACATGCTCTGTATGTCAGTCACAGGCACTATGTACCATTGTTGCAAACAACTATTGTAAGTCATCTTTGTCAAATGTCCAGTTTAAATACTTACTTATACTTAGTGAGACGCTCATCTGAAGGTGGGCTCTGCCTTGTAGAATTGTAGATACAAGTTCTGTCCAATATGTATTCAATCAACTGACAAATATTGCATCCATAATCAATCACTGCTTTGTCCTTCTGTGACTGGAAATGTGAAGTGCTAAGCACATTAGATTTGCCAAACTGCACTTTCATGTATTGTCTTGTGATCCTGGTACACATTGAGCAGAACTCACTTCGGTGCTGTCAGGTGAGGCCTCCAGATGATAATGACATCATTGACTAAGACTGATCACAAATATGATGGTTTTAGTAAACTTTATAAATTTCGAATGATATTGCAAGTGCCAATTCAATTTCACTAAACGGTTTTGCAAAGTATGTTATGAATTGCTGGCCTGGTTGGTAAATAGAGTGTCATGAATAAGTTTGACATTGTTCTTGTGCAACTTGAAAACAGATCCAACACAAAGTCACCCAGAAAAAAATGGAAATGATGGCCAGTGGGCTGTCATAGAATACAATAAACACAGGCTGATAATAACAGCTCTTATTGTGTGTCACCGAGAGCACACCTAGGACTGAGTGGGAACTTGAAAAAATACTGGCTATTCTGGTGTCTGTGTTATTCAAAACATCACTGAACAATATTTGTTGGAAACTTGTTATTTTCATAAATTGTATCCAAAGAGGATTTGTTACTGTACAATGATTGCATAATTTGTACATAAACATGACAGCGACAGCCAACAGTTTTTACTTGATCTTGTATGGAAAACTCAATGAACATGACGGTAACCATGTCAGCAATACTTATTCTTCTATCAAACATTCCCAAAGCAACAGTAGTATCTGTGTGGGTTTTACATATATGTACAGCAACTGATGTAAGGCACGCTGCGTGAATCCAGTTGGTATTATAGCTATACCTTAAAAACTGTGAGAATTCAGTCCGATGCAATACCATGCATGCAGAAATTGTCATAATACTGACAAGGATTTTGGCAACATTGCGAAGTACCACCAGCATGATAAATAAAGTCGAAACATCCGACTGCGTGAACATATCCCTCCCTGAGCTCATCCAAACGTCTCAACCCAGCGGATTGGCAAAGAGGTCATCAAGTGTTGTCTTTTCACAAGGCTCTGACTCGTCGCCGTTTTTACTGAAGGTTGCTGGGATGTCACTGGTCATGTGACCACTGCTGCCTTCATCTGCTGAGCTTTCTGATTCGCTGCTGCTGTTATTGCTGGTGTTGTGTTTCTTCTTGTGTCCCCTTGGTCGGGAAGAACACTTCAGTTTTTTCACATGTTCTTGCGTGAAACTCAGCGATGGTGTGAACAACTCGTTGAGTACAGCCATATTGGCAACGTCAGGCACACTGCTACTCTGCTGGCACGGCTGCACCTTGTGAACTGAATGAGGCGGCGATGGTTGGTTGTCAGTGCTACTTTTCTTGTGGTCCACAGTCTCCAAGGTCAAAGTCTTGTCTTCCTTTGGAGAAGGCGCTCCTGCGCCGTCACTGCTGTGCTCTGAGATGGCAGCATTCTGAGTGGTTGCCTGGCCAGTAGAAGCTTCTGCTCTGACACTGAAGGAGTTGTATGGCAGAGGATAGACGGCGGTCTCAAAGACAGCCGTGTCTCCCTGCTGTACCCACTTTGCATGCAAGGACAGCCAATACACAGACACAGCATTATCGTCATATGGACTTGGTGGCCAGGTCCTCTTCAGTCGTTCGCGCTCCTGAAAACACAGTCATATAGTGTTAAAGATATTTAAACAAAATCAAAAAAACACAACTTCCAAATACAATTGGTAGTTTAAATGAAGATAATAATTATAGCTTAAACATACAGGCAGCAACCAGTTTAACAGGGATCTGCTGCATTATTGATACAGCCCCTACCACAGCTATGGATAATCATGTAGTTACACAGTTGCCCCTATACACTCTACTGGGCTATTGATACTGCCCCTACAAGGGCTGTTAGTTAACGCAGTCGCACCTATATACAAATCACCACAGCAGTTCATGTCTGCTAAAAACCAAGGCAGAAATAGGCAACATTTTAACATTTTGCTTTTTGGGGAGGCCCTGAGATGCCCAAACATAAGACTAGTTAACTACAAATTTCTTGTGTACAATGAAGATACCCTCAGATATGTCTATGCAAAACTAGACGGAATCAGGGAAAGCTACAGAACAGTTTTTTAATATAATAGGAGAATTTAAAATGTACCACTTTCTAGGCCCTAAAGTGCCAGACCTGGTGTATGCAGAGTGATGCTAGAAGTCCATTGGACATTGGGCCCAAAGGACTACCTCAGGTAAAAATGAAAATGTTCGATCTGAAATAAAAACTATCCTAAGAAACGTTCAGTAACTGACCTCCGCGAGTTGCTCATACTGGAAGTGAAGTAGCTGTCGCTGGAAGCCAAAATTTGGACCGGATGCATGGTGTGCAGCATGCACGATGTTAAAACATTCACGCCAAGTGTATTTTGTCACTGTCATCACATATGCTATCACCAAAGTGACACTTCGTGATACTCCAGCCAGGCTGAAAATGACAAACACTGTCAGTTTGATACAGTGCAGATAGAACAATTGTAACCTTTACAGTAAACTACTAGTTTTATCTTATAAACAATAATAATAATTGTAAACTTCTATAGCGCCTATATTCTTGAAAAGTTCAAGCTCAGATGGGCAACAAAATAATTTGGCGTGTCATATATGGGGACAGCCCAAAAGTTGTCATTGGAGCTGTCAAAAAGTTATGGTGGAAAAGCAATTTCAAACAAATACGATTTTAGTTTTTTATAAAAGGGGTCTATAGTTTCAGAATATTTAATCATAATAGGGAGTTGATTCCAAATTGTTGGCGCAGCCACAGAGAAAGCACATTTGCCAATATTCAGCTTTGTTTTAGGAACAAAAAGTTGTTTGGAAGCTAATACCCCATTCACACTAGCAAATTTAAACAGGTGTTGAGTGTTCACACTACAAAATATAAACCGATTCAGTGAGTTGAACGGGATTAAAGTAATTCACCTCCGTGAGGGGGTTACGAATCGGATTAGTTTTGAACCGGTTCAGATTGCTAGTGTGGCGAGGTCAGTAGTGGTTTTGGAAATGACAGGTCCATGGAAGACAGTAAACAGGAAGGGTAGAAAAGATAACCTTATGGGAAGCCAGTATACAAGATAAGAGGCCCCGAAATAGAGTTGGCGACCTAAATCAATCAAGGCCAATGAAGAAGAAATTTAAGAAACTGCACGTTGGTAGTAATATTTACTGAACAACTCGAATGGAATGAAGGTGTGTTGACTGCTAAGCTGACGTCAATGAACAGGATGCTGGCATAGCTTCTAAAACATCAGGGCCCCTCATTGTCTGCATCCCCAGCCTGTCATATAGTTGCATAAATGATTCACGTGTGCTGGGAAACAAAGTGATTCTACAGGTGTCATGTGTGATCCTTGCTGGCGACTCACCAGTGAACCAGGACGTGACCACCACTGACACGTGCTCGGTGGATGAAGTCGTTGGATTGTGGGAAGTGTTGACTCAGCTCCTGCTCTGGTTTATCTTGTGCAGCGATACACAGGTAGAATCGGTCCTAAAGAGGAAGGTACATAAATGTCAAACAGCCACCACAGGGAACCAAAATAACAACACACGAAGAGTTTTGCGGTAAAACATGTCGATTTAGGTCGTATACAGTAAATATTTCATGCCTTGACATTCCAATATAATATTTTACAAGATTTCTTTTATTTACACCCTTAGAAAGAAAACAGCGGTGTGACTTTTTGTCAAAACACAACAACAATGTACAAACAGTTGCATTTAAATTGCACTGAAACCTATGTAGGCCTGTTTAGTGTGGATTTATTGCTTGAGATTTTTAAATGTATATGCAGATTGTTGTATAAATGTATGCACTAACAACAACTTTGTATGTGTCTGTGACTGCAGTGCACATTGGCACATATATAGTGCCAGGAAATCATGTCACGATATAACTAGATGTCACGATATATGATTTGCTCGTCTTTTACCTACTATAGTAATATATCCTGGAAATAAGAAGTATTTGAAAAAGTATTTGAAGTACTTTCCAATGTATTTGTATTTAAATACTTTTGCATTTATAGTATGTGTAATTGTATTTGAATCCCTCAAGATTATTTGTATTTAAATACATGTCAATGTATTGACGGCATCCCATGTCTGCAGACAACACTCACTGACACCAAAGGTCTTGGATTGGTGTACACAGATACAATATGTGTGATTCTGTGTTCATCCAGTTGTTTGCGATCTGTTGAGTCACGTATGCTGCCCACATAGAGTCCCTCCAATACCTGTGCACAGAAGAACCAGTGTTATTTCAAGGAACAATGTTCAGACATGGTAGTGGTAGATGTGGTAGTTTGGGTTAGAAAGTAGAGCCTGCTATGTAAGATATGACTGTTTATAATTTTTTTTTTAATGCATTATGTAGTATGCGATCTAAGCTAGTTGGTGTCTGATCACTCTGATGACAAACTCTTTAAGAAACCCCCCGAGTTCTGGCATAAATGGGAACATCCTTATCTGGGTCATAGATCTAATAACACAGAGAAGACACAGAGCAAGGAAAACCAACACATTTTTAAACTGGCTGGAGGTGATCACTGGAATACTTTTGAATACATAGATGAAAACTGTTTGCCGACTGCATATTGAATATGTTGTATATGCAAACCACGCATGGATCGAGTTCTTACTTAATGAAGCATAGTACAGCCTTTAGGGAACTGTTCACTGTTGAACAACTAAATTACATAGTACAGCCTTTGGAACTGTTCACTGCTTGAACAACTAAATTACATAGTACAGCCTTTGGAACTGTTCACTGTTGAACAACTAAATTACATAGTACAGCCTTTGGAACTGTTCACTGTTGAACAACTAAATTACATAGTACAGCCTTTGGAACTGTTCACTGTTGAACAACTAAATTACATAGTACAGCCTTTGGAACTGTTCACTGTTGAACAACTAAATTACATAGTACAGCCTTTGGAACTGTTCACTGTTGAACAACTAAATTACATAGTACAGCCTTTGGAACTGTTCACTGTTGAACAACTAAATTACATAGTACAGCCTTTGGAATGTTCACTCAACACCAAACTTGGGACGTAACGCAGGAAGTTGTTCTGTTGATACAACATTTACGTGAGTTCGACCTTACGGTTACAACTAAATTACTGTGCCTTTAATGTTCACTGATATGACACAACTAAATTACAAGTACACTTTGGAATGTCATGTTGAAACTAAATTACAATAAGTTTGAAACTGTTCACTGGGGTTGAACCCCCCACTAAATTACAAATACAGCCTTTGGACTGTTCACTGTTGACAACTAAATTACATAGTACAGCCTTTGGAACTGTTCACTGTTGGACAACTAAATTACATAGTACAGCCTTTGGAACTGTTCACTGTTGGACAACTAAATTACATAGTACAGCCTTTGGAACTGTTCACTGTTGGACAACTAAATTACATAGTACAGCCTTTGGAACTGTTCACTGTTGAACAACTAAATTACATAGTACAGCCTTTGGAACTGTTCACTGTTGAACAACTAAATTACATAGTATAGCCTTTGGAACTGTTCACTGTTGGACAACTAAATTACATAGTACAGCCTTTGGAACTGTTCACTGTTGGACAACTAAATTACATAGTACAGCCTTTGGAACTGTTCACTGTTGGACAACTAAATTACATAGTACAGCCTTTGGAACTGTTCACTGCTGAACAACTAAATTACATAGTACAGCCTTTGGAACTGTTCACTGTTGAACAACTAAATTACATAGTACAGCCTTTGGAACTGTTCACTGTTGAACAACTAAATTACATAGTACAGCCTTTGGAACTGTTCACTGTTGAACAACTAAGTTACATAGTACAGCCTTTGGAACTGTTCACTGTTGGACAACTAAATTACATAGTACAGCCTTTGGAACTGTTCACTGTTGGACAACTAAATTATTTCCTGGTTACAAAGACATAGAATATAACAAATGTCTACAAAGACTAAAATTACTTACTCTCTCATATACCACGATCACCTTACCCTAGGGAGATTATTGAGATTTAAAAGATCTATAGTAACTGTCTAACAAGAAAATATGATTCTGCTGTTGCATCAACTTTTGCTACATTGAGCGAAAATTATTCACAAATGAGAGGGAACCACGTAAAAATATTTAAAGAGATACCGATTAAACATAAGAACAAATTTGTAATCTTCCAGTTAACATACTGGCTTAAATTATTAGGACCTTTTCAAAACGGTTTTACTACCTTGTTTTATGTGTACATGTTTGGAATGTCAATGGGGTGTTGGGTTTTCACATATTGTTGTGTCTAGGAAGTAGAGTAGATTCAAATATATGCCGCTCATCTCATAAAGCTTCTGTCAATGTGTTATTTACAACTTTGTTGAGTGATAGCATTCCTATTTCCTAGCAAGTACATGAAATGTACTTGCTCTCCCTGTCGAGATGAAGAAAACCTGTTGCCTCGTGACTTTTAAAAGACTATTGAAAACCCACCTATTCCGGGCTGTGTATGAAGTGTAGACACCTGTCAGTTTATTCAATTTGTATTTTTTACCTATTTATTATAATATATTGTACGTTTAAAAAACCCATTATTTTACAAAACATCATACTCATTATTTTATTACCTATTTATCTTCAGCTAACTTATTTATATTATTATTTATTACTATTACTTTTTTATACATATTTTATTTACCTTAACAAACGTAATATTATAACTCTACGACACATGTATACTTACTCATGTACAGCGCTTCTGAATGGATATTACTAGATTTATGGCGCTTTATAAATGTTCTTCTTATTATTATAATGATTATATATATATATATATATATATATATATAACATATTTTATATAACACTCAATCTTTTTTTTAGATTATTGAATGCGTTCCAGTTGTACTTGTTTCGTGCAGCAATATATATATGTATATATGTATATATATAAAACATATTTTATATAATACTAACATCTTTTTTGTTAGATTATTGAATGCGTTCGAGTTGTATTTGTTTCATGCGGCAATATATATATATATATATATATAATATCTATATATATATATACATATATTAATTCGCTCGTTCAGTAATATGTAAATCTAACAACTTTGCTGGATACTGCTGCACAGTTGAAAACAAAAGTGATTTAAAAAGTATTTTTTATTAAATCAACATACTTGTATATACAATTAGTGATATATAGAAATGGTGTTAGTGGGTGACAGATGAAAAGAAAGAGGGAGAAAGCAGCCTGTAACGTTCACACTGCTCCGGTTATGTTTAATTTTTTCGTTCCATCGCAGTGTTTCGATTACGGGGATTAGAAGTGGTTGGGATAAAGTCGGAAAAAGGTAGAATTTTGGGCCCATGATACACAGACAATCATCAAGTACATGATATGCATCACACATACATTATATGCAGACAATCATCAATCTTCAGAGATGTCCATGAGGTCGCTGCATCGACGCAGATATTCAGACGTTGACATCCTGTCCGCCTGTTCATACTAGGATCACAGTTCTTTCAGCGCTTCTTAACTTAAATTATATAACACTGATCTGAACAATAGGTATATTAATACAAAAAATGATAACATAATGTAAAATATATAACTATAATAAATTATATAAAAAGGAATATAAATGTAATAATAAAAACCATATGCAGTCATATGCATGTTAACCACAATCATGGAACTTTGAAAAATATGTTATTATTGAATGACATCTCAACATCACAAGAACACAGTAAAAACAGCAACTATAACATGATAAATAAGAATTTGAAGTTGGAAAATTTCCAAACAAGAAGTATCTATGAACCTCGATTGCAATTTGCCAAAGTATCGGTCCTACAGAAGTGCTGTTGTGTGAAGCCACGACTAGCAGCAGTTAAATGCGATTGATCACTGATGTCGGCACAAAACAAATCATGCCATACTCCATTAAACTCCATACTGCAACAAATTCTTCATAGGTTTTAACAAAGGCTGGGACGTCTCGGAAACCAAGTCCAAGTGCTAGTTATTAGTAGATCAGCGTGTCAGTACTGTATGTAACAGTAGCCAATTTAAATTTAATTCGGTACACAACTGGAAGCCTATGTAACTGTGAGAAACGGGGGCTTTAAGCGCCACGCGTGCTAAACAGTTATGTACACGTTAGAGTTTAGATAAATCTTTTTGTACAATGTTATTTAGAAGTGAATGATAGAAACATGATTTGCATACTTGTGAAATGTACTTAGGTCATGCATAAACATGTAACCATGACGCATGAGCAGGATACCTTTTAGGCTGTTGCTATGTGACTGATAATTACTATTTGATAATAATTTTCATGATAGGTTTGACAATCGCACGAAGATGAAACATATTATACGGAGAAATATACGGAGATAAAATATAAATTCAGTTATACTTTCAATAATCAACAAAACGTAATTTTTTTATTCATTATACATTTAATTATGTAATGTTGTAATGTCTATTATCGTATTATATATATATAAGTTTGACAATAATAAAATGTAATGTTTTAACATGTTTTGACAATAGTAAAATCACTGGGGCATTCCGACCAAAAGTGATGCATTGCATGACATTCCAAATATATACATATAAAAGGTAGTAAAACCGTTTTGAAAAGGCCCAAATAATTTGGGCCAGTTAACTAGAAGATTACCAAAACATTATTAATACATGCACTGACGTATGGAACATGCAGTCTCCCGTAGTCTGCTTATGTCACGTGATTGACGCCATATCAGTTCATTCATTTGACGCAAATAATAGATAAATTATGGGAAAACCACCCTATAAAAACCGATTACAGTGCACCATTGATTGTGTCAAAATCTGATGCATGCGCACAGTCTAAACAGAAGCTAAGAGAGAGAGAGAGAGAAAGAGAGAGAGCGCTGACACAAGAGGCAGGAATGCCTAGGCTAGGACCTGTAAGAACCTGTAAGAAAGATAAACAAACAAGCTCTCTTACTAACTTTGTCCATCCCATTCCCCATCCTTCCGATTCTTACGGCTCGCGCCGGTTAGACCGTTCGGCTTATATAAGCATTTAGTCCATGTCACACACGCATCACTGCTACATTTATGTGTTTTGTAAATAACTGATCTGCAATGTGCATTTTTGAGGTAAACAAATCGGCAGCCAAAACGCCCTGTACAGGGTCGTGGTGTTGATAAAGTTTTCGTTTGCCGCAAGGGAAACTGGGAAATTATATAAGTATACTCTAGGTGGCGCCACATTTGAATCTCAAGCTCACCGGGTGGCGCCACACGAATAATCAGACTCCATAATGAGGCGACACTGTTTGTCGCACGTCTTCTCTTTCTAGGCGAAGTCCGCCAAACCATCCAGTTCACAGCGATTTGAGTTTGCGACAATTGTAGCTGATGTGAACCGTCGGACTGGTAATTATGCTGAATCAGTTGTAATAATATGTGATGTAATAATATTAATTTTGATGTGTGTACGCACAGGTCTATTATGATGTATATTTTCTTTGATATTGCTAGCGTACTCTGCGAAGTATAGACTATAGTAATATACGGCTAGTGCACAGTTGTTGCTTCATATAACAAGTTCATACTGTCGCTTTCAGCTACAGACGCCAGCTAGGTTATTGGAGCTAAAAGGGAGCCGAATGCGCAAGTCTCCACTGCTGGTATATAGCCTCTCCATAGACTATAAACTCTATAATAACCTCCTAGTGATGCTCTACGGGTACTGGACATGCACACTGCGGGCTCATGCGAATGTGCCACGGATATCGGTGCAGGTGTTATGTACAAGGCCCAGCAGTATGTGGACAAGTCCCGACCTTCACCATTCCAATCCCCAGCTATGGGCTTATAGTGAGGGAGTCGACGAGTCTCAAACCCTCGGTGAATTAGATCATGTCTACCCTAGCCTCTGAACACATAAGAACTTACCTTATTACCTTTTATTCTGGTTATTTTCTGGTTAAATTGAATTTCGCGCTATGTAGATGAACGCGTTTTTATCCAAGATACTCTTCGAACAGGGTAATTGCTCTGGGTCTATGTAGCCGTAACATTAATTTATATGAACTACCTCTTTAAGTTGGCAAAGTGTCAAATGTATTCAGTAATATTTGCACCAGGAGACGTGGTATTGCAGTTCATTATCAACATTATTAATTCCACTTGGGGATGTGTAGGCCAACATACTCAACTGCCGGTCCAAAGCCCGGAAAAGGAGGAGGGTTGGCGTAAGGAATGCCGATAAAACTCTGCCACAACAGTGTCATGCAGAGTCGAAATATTCTATGAATCTAGAGCGAGGGGGTTCCATGTAAGCGACGCGCAGAGCAACCATCTCGGGTCTACGAAAAATATGCGAAGGAGTAAACAAACAGTGAAAGTAGCAACGTTGAACATCATAACGTTGTTTGGAAAGAGTCGCGAAGTTGCCAGAGGTCGTGTGGAATATAGTGATAGCATATGCTCCACTAGTGGGGTGTTAAGACATGGTTAAAGAAGCATTCTGGAACCAGCTGGACACATTTCTTATAGGAATACCAACTAGGAACATAAATGGCCAAATTGGAGATAATAGGATGGGGTTTGAAAGATGGCTCTCTGCGGGAGATATAAATGAGGATGGAGAGTGACTATTACATCGGGCAGAGGCGTTTCACATGACTATGGTAAATACACTCTTTCAGAAGATGGCATATAGCATTGGAGGAATTAATACAGTGATTGGCTACATTTTGATAAGGCAAGACAACGTGAAAGGTGATTCTATAGCCCTTGTCTGGTTAAGAAACTGATGAGAGCTCTTTTGTGGAATGTGGGCTTAGAAACGTATCCCCCAAGAGTTAACAAATGCACACATAATCTACCTCCACAACATGGACAGACATGTATCCAAAGATAATGCAGCTTGCAAAAAGAATGCCTGAAACAATCATATATACTGAGAAGGAATCGTAGTGTTTGGATGAGAAAGTGCAGGAGGCGGTAGCAGATAAAAGAAAGTGACATAAATAAATAGACGAAGAAGATCCGGGGGTATAGGCCTACTAAGCGGGCAGAGCAAGCAGGCAGAGGAGCTGAAGGGGAAGGAGGGACAACAACAAATATACCGGCTGATTAACACCAAGAATATCAGATCAGCAGATATTGGAAGGGACCTTTGTCAGAGATAAATATGTGACTTTACTCATACAAGACTAAGAGATGTATATACAGACACCACTTGAAGAAATCAAAACCGAAGAGGTGCATACACAGATGGGAAAATATGAAAAAGAACAAGGTGTGTGGACCAGATGAACTACCGATGGAGATAGTGAAGGCGC
This sequence comes from Ridgeia piscesae, assembly GCA_025642075.2. Taxonomy (NCBI): domain Eukaryota; kingdom Metazoa; phylum Annelida; class Polychaeta; order Sabellida; family Siboglinidae; genus Ridgeia; species Ridgeia piscesae. The sequence goes on along the minus strand of JAODUO010000056.1, from coordinate 706,793 downwards.
TCGGACAAGAAGGAGAAAAATGGATGGTAAAAGTGCTTAATAAATGGCACCCCAGCTGATTGGAGAAAAACCGCGGTTATATTAATCTACAAACAGAAAGGATACGATTTTAATTGTAACATCTCAGGGGGACTACATTTCTTAGCGATGCTCGGAAGCAAGACAGAAGGTTGAGAGAAATGGAGAAAATTAATAATTCCAACCGAGAAACTTGACAGAGCACCCGTTGTTCTGCTTCAAGAGCGGGTTCATAAAAGGTTTACCAGCATTAACATAAGAAAATAGTTGCATGAAGGGTGTACGGCAAGCATCATGCCAAATGCTGAAAAGACAGAAGAAATCAAGATTGAAATTATTCTACACCAGGGGTCGGCCCTTAGTCCTTCACTTTTTATCATCAACTTGGGCGTGATTACATATGATAATGTAAAACAGATCGGACATCCTGCGCCATGTTATTCGCAGGTGACCTGGTGAAGATGAAACAGTATGGATGCGATGGATCTCGTGAATACATAGACTGTACAAACTTTTACGTACCTTGTTTCAGTCATAGACATGGAGGGAGTTGCAGGTAAGGAAGTTTGGTGCCGAGTTCCTAAGGGTGGTCTGGATAGATGGGACTATCTGGAGTGATACGTGATAAGAACATGCAACAACTGTGGTTAGGCTGACACCTCTATATGGATGTGAAACGTGGCCAATGGATGAAAGACGATTGGCACCAACGGAGAGGATGATGTGTAAGCCTGCAGGAACACCGAAAAAATGAGGACACTTTGGAAGAAGCCGATGTGGAGAGCATTTTTGTCATCATGAGGAGAATAAGGCCAGAGTAGTTGATCACGTGAAGAGAAGAAAAGGAAAACACAGGAGCCGCCATGGAGATGAAGATAGATGAGCAACGAGCAACGGGGAGTTGAGATGCAGGACACAGTGAGGACAGATTTAATGACATCGAATATTAAGGAACATTGGGCTCAGGACAGGAAGAAATGGAACAGACTCTGCAAAACCCACCACACCACACAGAGAGAAGGCGGGGAGAGATGAGAAGACCGTTATCTCTGTGTGCATTAAGAATAACATTGGAACATACATAGGAGGTTCGAACGTGCACGCGCATAGATACCTCATTTGCGCCAAAATGGTCATGTGCGCCAAAATGGCAGTGCTGCAAGTTCAAGTACGCATGCCTTGTTTTGTGTACAATTAAACTACAGCTAACGGTTTTTAACGACAATTATGCACGCTTACTATGCACAACAAATGCGTATGTAATTTAACACTATGAATCTCTCACTGACTGAGTGTCCCTTTGAAGATAACTTTAAAGTCTCTATGAAGGACTTTGACACCGACCCAGTTCAAGGGAGACCCTCGCTAGGATAAACCCCCTTGGCGCTCCGCAGTCTCAGAGGGAGTCACTACCTAGGCGAAGCACGGCGTCGAGACAGCCAACAGCAAGGGTCAGTGCGCAAACCATGGACCAACAGCGTTTGAACTGCATCAGCTCTGCCAGCAGCGTTGTCTCGTGCCAACTGTTCTAGACATTTTCGGGCAAGGTCAGGCGTCATTAGAGCCACATCAGAGCCCACACAGACGCAGCCAGGATGATTTATACTGACAAAGTTGGTCATCTTCGCTAGTGAAGGACGAACACACACAATTTTTATATATATATATATATATATATATATATATATATATATATATATATATATATATATATATATATATAAACTGTTACCAGGACAGTTAGCTGGATTCTAGAAAAACAGAAACTGCAAGCATTCATGCTATGCTATGGTCGTCGTGGATTGGACAAAATGTGAGGGTGCTAACGACCGTAGAATTAAATGTTTCGGACGTATTTTGAGTTGTACTTTTCGCTCGCTTGTCTTTTTTTATAGCATTTTCTGAATGAACCCGATTACGTGCCCCCACCTAGGTCTTCATGGGCTACACCCGCCGCCATTCGACGTTACACTGTTTGTGCTCCCACTTTCTCTGGACCATCCACCTTTTCTGGATTCCCTAGGCATATCAGATAACACGGCAGTATATGTCCCTTTCTGCGGCTATACCTGACGAATTGTAAATGAAGTTGTTTCAGCTCGGTTTTGGGATTGCATTGATCTCATCTGACGAACAGAATCTAATATTTGCTTTGGGTAAATATACATTTATATATATATATATATATATATATATATATATATATATATATATACATATATACACACACACACACACACACACACACACACACACACACACACACACACACACACACACACAGATACAAACACACACGCACGCACGCACGCGCGCGGGTATCCAATCCAAGTTGGTGGCTTCGTCCTAGTTCACTTCAGCGGGAGAAGCGGCCCCTTAGTAGTTGTTACTATACGTACATGTATATATCAACTCACCTCATACAGCCTTTGAAACACCTTCTTACCTCTAGTTTAGTCTTCTGCTGTGTTGAGCGAGTTGATCGGTTTAAAATTCCACGAATCCACGGATTTCCTTACGTATTTTATCATGCTGGACCGTTCAAATAGATATGCCGCGATATCTAACTGACGTGGAAGTTCCCGAGAAAAAACCTAGTCACGGTGTAAGACAACGTCGACGTCTTATGCAGTATTCCAATGACTGCCTTTGTTTCCAGTAAATAAGTTAACAGTAAACACATCTAAAATCAATCACATACTATTTGGAAATCATATGCTCATTATGGATGACTAATGTTTATTAACACTGAAAGAGTAAGAACTGTAAAATATATTGATGACTTTACTTAATTGGAATGTTCAATTCTACAGGTTAAGTCAGCTTCATGACAGCAATTGCATGTATGCACAGTATTACCTACTGTGTTTTTCTTAATTAACATACTGTATGGCGTGATACATATACGACAACTAGTTATGGTATTTTTTACTGCAAAAAGGAATTATCGACATTACGTATGGTGCTAAGTTTGGATCACACGACATGTCTTGAAATTCATAGATATTATACAACTGAAAACGGCTCGATTTATGTGCAATCTAATCCAGCTGCTTCTAAATCAAACATCGGTGTATGTTTGTTAGGCAGAAAATTAGGTACTCGCTGAGAGCAGGAGACGATTTAGATCGATGTATCTCTGTGTTCAGTGGAGTACGATTCACTGAGTAAAGACATTAATAATATATATACTTGCATTTAAGTATATAAAAAGTATCATCTTCACAAAATGTTACCAGAGAAATATAACTGAATTCTGGTATTTTAATATGTATTAAACGGTGTCACAATCACAATACCTACATTGAACATGTAAGTAATTATTACGTTTTGATTCTAGTGTGTAAACATTACACTTTTACCACCACCCGATTTTCCCTTCAAACACTGTATATATGCTTATAAATATATATATTTCGTATCATGTGGCAATGAGTTTTAATAGAAGAACTACTAACAAATCTTGACATGGATGATCGGTTGTAACATCTCTTAAAACAAAGGACACCATTATAATAACAACTAACAATGAGAATGGCACTATACTAAATGAATTAATAATTCATTCATTAACTATTTCATGACAGAATAATCAGCCAATCGATTGAGGGCATACATGACAAGAAGAAGAACATTTTAATTGCATATACACGATGTGCAATTTCATGAACAAACAAGAAAACGCTGAACAGTTTTACAAACCAACAGTAACAGTCCAATAAAACACAACATCAGTTATTTACACGATATGGAGTACACGTGTGAATCTTCTAGAAGACCATTATAGACTTCCTTATTCATGTGTCAGAGAATGTTCCTTAAAATAGCAGCTTGCGAAATCGTGTAAATTCGATTGAACATCAGCTGCATATTTAGATTTTACATTAGTTGCAAAAGCAGCGCCTTCCGGTGTAACTTTCTTTATGAACTGACACCAAATTCATAAAAAATATAACTTAATACAATAACATCACAAATAGCAGAATGCAATAATAAAACATACAACCGAATACTATAACATTACAAACAACAGAATACAATGACTGCATTATCATGAAAATACCATGCGCCTGCACATTGTAGGTTTGTTTCACTAGCACACCGCTAATTCCCTGCTCTCCTCCCGTCGCCAGAAGTGACTCATTACGCGACACCTTTAAGGCACTGAAGATGATATGCGAGAAAACATCACAGGATGGCATTTTAAACACTAATATCTTAATGCTAAATGATCATTGTTTTGAACAACGATTTGTTTTAACGCGACCTGTTTACTTACACAGTCCATATGTTTTGGTACGAGTATCCCATGTCCACGGTCCATGATTGTACTTGCATTGCGATGTAACAACGGCAAATATGACCGTGTCAATGCTAAACGCCGTGCTATAACACCGCCATAACAGTTTGTGAAAACTAGGCAAAATATGCTAGTTTTCAAGCGAGACTGTAAGGCGGCGATTTTTTGGCGTGCTGCCGCGCCATCCGAAGATGTTTGTTTGCTTGCCAGATTAACGGAAACAGCGCCACGACATAATCGTCGACACGCGAATAGTCACGGCACACGTGGAACGGCGCTATAAACAGGGAGACTTGACGTGGTTGGGCCACTGGCCTATATATAACTGGATAGGAAGAGTAATGCTATAATGTCTATTTGACGTGAAACACGGCGGCCATATTGCTTTCTCCATTGTTACGTATATTGATTGTGCCGTCACATTATTTCAACCACGTTACGCGTAGCATCCACATGCAACGATCGCGTTTTTCATATTACATAACTAAATCGGCAGTCCAACCATATGTTTTGCAATACATTCTTCAATTTACACTTTGAACGAAATTCTCTCCACTCTTCCATGTTCGCACATGTGCAGCAGCGAAAATTGGCGATACCCGAACAGAGGCGCGGATAGTGTAGTGTTTAGCCCATCTGCCTGGCACGCCGGCGACCAGGGTTCAATACCCCGTGACGGCAGGCATGGCATTTTTGGGTTAAAATCTGGTTCTCAATATTAGGGACAGTGTATCGTGAATAAGAGAATCACGGTAATGTCTGTCCCGTCTTAATTTGAGACATAAAAGAACCACTAAGGACGACAAGCACCCTGGCAGTGACCACCCTCAGTGCCAACATAGAAAGGCCGGTTTAGCGTAAATGTTCTGAAAAAACCCTGACTAGTTCAATGAGACCTCATAAGTCAGTTAACAGACCCCCGCCTAGTGCTAGAAACAACTAGAACTACATCAATTATCGACGGTTTGGGGAAAGCAAGATGGTGGACAATGACTACACGTAATCACAAGCATTTCGTATTCAGTGGGTTGCGCGGGTGGAGACGAAGGCGGGAGGTGGAGTGAGAGGAGGGTTGTGGAGACGAGGGTGGGAGATGGAGGGAAACAAGAGAGGTGGACACGAGAGCGGAAGATGGAGGAAGAAAGGGGGGACGGAGTCGTACTGGAGGGAAAAGAGGGTGGTTGAGGCAGCAGTACATATGCATCAAAGTAAACATGGAAAACAGAAAATCAAAGAGAACTATTACCGAGAGCAGCCACACCTGACACCTGGTCAAAGAATGGGAATCACTGATTGTTCGCCTACAAGTCGGCCGAAAACATACCAAAATGAGGTCAGCTTTAACAAACCACACCACCTGCAGGACGGGGCACTTCTAATACACAGTTGGTTAAAGTGATAAAGAGGGTTACGATAAACGCTTTTTATGTGCCAGCGTTCTAAAATTAAATTACTATAGCCAATTTTCATCTAAATCTTAGAATGGTAGTGTGGGAATAAAGGTCCTGCGTAACATATATCTTATTGAAATCCTGCCTTTGTTCGCCTATTTGAAACATTCCGTTCCAGGCATGTTTAAATAATCTAGTGCAACACCGACAATGTTAACACATCTGCCAACCAACCGATCTACACATTTTCAGTTGATTTACCCTTTGCAGTAGTTACCAGAAGCAGTGAGTGTTCACTTGATCACCACCGGTGCTTCAGGGCAGACTCGTGACTACCCGACAACGCTGGTTCTTAAAGACAGACTAGCGTCCACTCTATCGCCGATCGGTCGACAGGATGGATTCGTGTAGGTGCCAGGTTCTGTCGATGATCAGTTGGGCAAAGTCCCACATGCGGGTGTCCACCTGGTAGGGCTGGTCAATCCCGCCGCCGAGGTCGACGCGGTAGTGATGGAGTAAACCGTAGCTCGCGTCGACGTACGCCGTCATCTGCTCGTAGTCGTAGTACGTGTTGACTTCGTGCACGCCCATGTCCAGGATGGCGCGCGGCACGACGATGCACTTGGAGCGTTGACTGTACCGCTCCATGTAAACCTGTCGACGCGTCTTCAGCAGTGTCGTCAGATTGAGGCGGACCACCTTCTCGACGGCGGCGTACTTAGGGTCGTTCGGCCACTCGAGCCAGAAGAAGACGTTGCGGAACATGAACAGGGCCGGCGGTCTGGAGAGCTTCGAGCGCAGTTCCTTCAGCAGGCTCGACCAGTTGTCGTGGGGCGGCCGAGGGACGATTACCTGGCCGACGCACGAGGACAGAATATGTGTGATTATGAAAAGTGTCGCGCTGTTGTAAGTATGATTATCTCCATTGACGTAGCGTGGGAGAGATTTTATCATTATCTCTCTGTGTTTGCCTCTGTCTCTCTCTGTCTCACACACACACACACACACACACACACACACACACACACACACACACACACACACACACACACACACACACGCACGCACGCACGCACGCACGCACGCACGCACGCACGCACACACACAGCAAATAGAATCGTGATTAGAAACGTATCCACAATGGAATCTGATAGAAAATTCCCAAACGTAATTCAGGTAAATCCTCATGCTGCGAATGTAGGAGTTTTCTTGCATTTGTAATCGTAGTTTTAGACACTTGGCTAATATAACCATTATACCTAAGCGCGATAAAGTTAAATTAAACGAAAATTAAACGTCAAAGCGTATTGCGGTTACCTCTGCTCGTCTCGGCATTATTGTCAATCAAGTTTGTTTTGAAACTGGATGTTTTGTTTACTATATGAACGTTTTGCAGGCGGAATATTTCAAATTGCGAACATTGTTCCGAGCTAAATAAAGTAACTAAACACATATTAGCAAGCAACAAACCTTCAACATGCATGTTGTAGTCATAAGAACGTAATAAGTACAGGGTGGGATACATTTCCTCTGCCCTATAATAACAAAATGGTTGCTGCTCTTTCATATGATGATATTACCAAAATATTTACATATCATATAAGAGTATACGACTTAAATTGTTTCCTTTTTTGCTGAAACTCCCGAAGATGCCGCGTTTGAATTTGTTGCCCTAAAGTGACGTCAGTCGTGGTTTTTGCGTAATCTCGTGCAGCGCAGTCGCGCGGTGTCGTGTAAATAACGACGAGAACGCTGGCAACCCGGGCAAACCACAACTGATGTCACAATTCTGCTCCTTGTTCTTTCTGCAAAACAGACTTTTTCAAGCCAGCACCGCGACAGCTCCCGTTTAATGTTAATTTGTAAAATGTTTAATCAAACTTGTGATTTCGGGGTGGTCGTTACATTGCATAATACATGCACATGCATATTTTAGAGTTATAAAAAAAATTGGGGGCGGGGGGGCAAAATATGGTCTTTAAATAAAAGATATAAAACCTAGGAGCGGACATCTTCGCTTTATCTCTAAGCGCCAACAGTTGTATCGCACCTCATCGAGGTCGGTGAAGACGATGTGTCTGGCGGTCGACATGTATCGGTAGAGACAGTCGTTGAGGGCGGCCAGCTGGGCGAAGTAGTGCACTTGGGGAATGTGTCCAGGGACGGGCGGCCACACGTCGACCGGCATGGGCAGCGGCCACGGCATGACGTTCAAGAGCCCCTCACGCTGCATATGCTTCAGGTAGGTCGTCACCTGGGGGCCGCTGGAGTAAGTTGTAGAAGACCAGCTTGTCAGCGCCGAATATCCGGTTCACCTCGATGATCTGCAGACGAACAATGATTATGTGTTATATTCACGTAGGCGACAGGAAACCCTGTTAAATCTGGGTAAAAAGGAAATATAATTCAAATTCCAGCTAGTAAACAAGATTGGTGTATACGTTTGTGTCTTTACCAAATTTGTCAGGTTCAGTGGCTCCATTTCGGTAAATAACTGGATTTCGAAATATCCAAGTGAACATTAGTGAATGTATGATTGTATTATATTTTATGTACTGCAGTTGTATATAATTTATACTGTTTTTACATATATATTAATAATATTTGTGCTTGCCTGCACTTACTGGGAAATCGTGTAATTTGTTTTTCTCTAATTTTATCCTATGTATAGGGGTATACCATCAAGACTTACCTTCAGTATACTCTTTTTTCTAACACAATAAGTGTAGTATGTACTAAAACATTATCAGTATCGTGTATTGTTGTGTTGGAAAAACACATTATTATTACATGCAATAGCGACATATGTTGACCATATTAAAATTCAAGATGGCTGATATGTATGCACAACGAATGTAAACAATAATGTTTTTGCTGAGAAGAACCGCCGTATATTCGCCACACTGAGACTAACAGACACGTCAAGAAAATTATGCATCAACAATTTTATTTAAAATTAATCAATCATAGCTTATCGGCTCAGAATTGCCGTTATGCCGAGTAGGGGGCAGCGTTATGTCACACGTAACAATATCACAACGAGGGAGTGACGTCATGCCGACGACGAACACGTGTGGGTTTTTGTTATCATATCAAACATAATAAAGATTACAGAGGAAATGTCGCAGTAATCTAAAATGAATTAAACGTATTTTGATACGGATATATCATGCGATGTTGTCGTGTATCTGAGCGATACCGGGTTGATGAACGACTTGAATTTAAATGTTGGCACACCACAGTAGCAAAATACATGGTTGGCCTGAGCGAAGTATAATCGATTGGAATTATGACACAGTAGAAATGTGTTGAATTTCGTGTGATGTTTATGGTGGTGGGATATGAACAGTTAACAGGTAACAAAAGTCCTCCTTGTCACTATGTAACGGTAACTAATTCAATGGTATGTATCATGTTTGTGTTGTGTTAACATTGGTGAAATGTAACTATAAAATACATTATAGCAACACTGTGCATTGGGTTATCAATGTTTTCTTCTTAGACGGCGGGCACTTCGAATACAGAGTGTTCCGGCATTCATCCATGACCCATAGAATAGGACGTAAGACCTGTATATCTTTTCATTAAAATATCCACTACTGTAGGTGAGCATCAGTGTTTGTTGGTGTACACACTTGTAAATATACAGACAACACCTTACGCATTGCCACTAACAAGGAACTGTGTACGTTGTAATAGTTTTGTTTTTTGTATGTATACAAATTGTGGATTTTGAAGTTCCAAGATTAAATACCCATTCACGCACGGACGTACTGAAGCACGCACAGGTGCACAGACGTACCGATGTACTCACTCACTCACTCACCACCACTCACTCACTCACTCACTCACTCACTCACTCACTCACTCACTCACTCACTCACTCACTCACTCACTCACTCACTCACTCACTCACTCACTCACTCACTCACTCACTCACTCACTCACTCACTCACTCACTCACTCACTCACTCACTCACCACCCCACTCCCACCACTCACTCACTCACTCACTCACTCACTCACTCACTCACTCACTCACTCACTCACCACTCACTCACTCACCCGATCCATCCATCCATCCATCCATCCATCCATCCATCCATCCATCCATCCATCCATCCATCCATCAATCAATCAATCAATCAACTAATTAACCTATCAACCAATCAACCAATCAACCAATCAATCACCCATCAATCCACCGAACAATAATCTGTAAAACTGTTTCTTAGATAGGGACCGGATCGTCACATCTTTAATTAATATCTTCAGGTTGAAAACATGGTCTCTTGTTTCTCTTCCAGTCCAAAAACCACCATCTGTTCGGCTAACTTCACATTCTCATTTCGTTCGCATTTTCCTCACTATGATTTTCAACTTAATTTTCCTCGTTGTTCAAGGATATCATTATTCACTTCGTATTTTATACAGTCACTGCTACTAGAGGGTATTCTAGTGGGTCTTTCTCCTACTAGAGATAAATATTGTGAAAAATATGATCTCTAGATGGCGCCACCGTGTCAGTGTTAATTGATGCACAGTGAGTTTAATACTTATATTAACTTTACTAAACGAAGGTTAGACGAGTTGTGACGTGGCGTGGCGTGACGTGACGTGACGTGACGTGACGTGACGTGACGTGACGTGACGTGACGTGACGTGACGTGACGTGACGTGACGTGACGTGACGTGACGTGACGTGACGTGACGTGACGTACCTCCGTCAGCTGCAGGTAGCGGTCGAACCTGTAGTTGAGGGGCGTTACACACACGACGAAGTCCGACATTGTAGGTGCCTCGACCGGCGCGACAACAGGCAGGTAGTTGGGAGGCTCCCTGGCACAGTGGGACGTCGCCACAGACACTCCCCGGGGCACTAGGCTGGGGTAGGGCGCCAGACACGTGTACATCACCGACTCGTATCTACAACGTACCACGCCAACTATAAGAGTAGAGAGCGCTGCAATAAACACGGAAGTCTTAGTTTAGGTTAACTTCGTCATTAGCGCAGCTTCTAAAACACATTACACAATATAATATATTGATATTATCATGTCTTGTATGTTGGAAACAGTTTGCTATACTCGAGAGAAATAACAGATGGATAATTAGAATATTTACAATAAAGGGGTCGCTAGTCTTGAGTTATTCTCTTTCCCAGAGACCCCGCCATTTTGCTGCCGTCGATGACAACGCGGAGAGCATATCTACTAGGCCGATTGGCTACGAACAGTGTCGATATCTACTAGGCCGAATGTTAACGAACAGTGTCGGTACGGACGTTGTAACAGGAAGTGTAGATAGATATATAACTATTATCGGGTTGGCGTATTGTGCATGTTAAAGATTTCCTCCTGCGGTTTGTACTTTGAGCACAACATTCTCATCGATAAACCTAAATTCAGTTGTGCGGAACGTAAAATGTAATGAGTATGTAAAGCATAACTTAGCAATCGCAGGAACGACGCGCGCGCGGCTAATATTTGTTGGGGAAAAAAACGCCACCTGCAATATTGATTTGTTACTAGGAGTAAGGTACGCAAGTGATTCTCGTTTTCGGCTAGTTTTAAACGATACTTAACCAGACTAAAAACAACTGGTCCCCGCCTCGTAGTCGGTAAACATATCCAAAGTCAACATGTCTGCAATACGCAAACAATTTATAAATTCTTAACTATTCTGCACAATAGATTCGATCTTCTAGATTAGGTTTTGTTAGGTGAAAACCTACAACAAGTCCAACGGAGGCTTCTGCTGCGGCGGTAACGTCCGTATGCGAAAGAACGAGTCGTTGGCGCCCGGATGATGAATGAAAATGGCAATATAGCATAATGACGTTGTGGCGACAGACGCGGCGACAGACGAGGCTTGCGTGCTCTATACGAAGTCGACACTGATACAATGATTCTGAGGTCTACCCCTATGCCAATCGTATAGCAATGTGATCATTATTAGCCAACTTGGTAGTGTATTAGTAGACTACCAAGACTATGACCTATCGAGGGACCCGAACCTCATTTTACACTGTCTGTATCTGACCTTCGGTATTCTGAACAGACGACACACACGCACACGCACACGCACACGCACACGCACACGCACACGCACACGCACACCACACCACACCACACCACACCACACCACACCACACCACACCACACCACACCACACATATAGACGACCTGACTGCGCATGTACATTGGAGACATGGGGACGTGACGTGGAGGCGACAGGACAGGACACGACTGCAGCAATGTCATAATATATGTATCAGTGCTATCAACCGTGATATCGATCGTCAGCACTTAGGGGCGGTGTCAAAACAGCGACGTCACAGCTGTCAACCCTGCTGTGTCGTGTTAAACAACGATGTTTTGAGGTGGCCGCTTATTTACTTCCGACATTGAAGAATATTCCCCATGTTTTTTGTTATTTGTAATTACTACGGCAACCGAACTAAAAGGCAGCGGCTCTGCTCCATGTGTCATTCAAACACAGGCTATTAATGTAAAGGCACCAAAAACTGCATTGATCTCGCATTCGCAGTTAATAACGGAAATGTTAATGCGATGCACAGCTCGTTTTGAATGCCATCGCAGTGGCGCCTGACAGTTACACGCATTGTCTGGTTCGTTGAGGTAACAATAGCTGTAGACGTCGACATAAACCATTTGGCTCATGCGTGGATTCTGAAATATGCATGTTTTTGTCTTTGAAATGGCAACAGCACAACCGACGATACATACAGGTCCACACCTGATTAATGTACACATGTGGGGAGCGGTGGTCGCGCGGTAGAGCGCCGGACTGTCAATCGAGGGGACGGTGGTTCAAGAGGGTGGTCCCTTTTATCTGGTGTCTGTGCTAGGGGAAGTAAAAGATCCCACACAGGGGGTAAATGTGTAACCTGTAGTGGACTCACTAATTCTAGAGAGAAGGACAACTCCTGCGTTACCCCAAGTTTGGGCGGTTTGGAGGTAAACCACCTAAGACCTAAGACATGTTGCTTACAATAGTTCAGTTAAACTGAAATATCACGGTTGTTTACCTCACCGTGCCGATATGGCACCTTGTAGTTACGACGTATACGTTCGCTTTCGAAGTATCTGTCAAAAACGTAATGTGTTTGCTTCGTTTTAATTCGCAACAAATAGGTTTGTTGCAAGTTTATATATGTCATTTGCTCCAAGTGTCAGAAATATCTGACAACGAAGATGTGTTTAATATGAGACCCAGGGGTATATCATAACGGGACAGAAACCGAGCACGTGACTGTTCCGAAATCAGACCAAAAATAGTAAAATACAGACCAGACCAGGCCAGGCCAGGCCAGGCCAGGCCAGGCCAGGCCAGGCCAGGCCAGGCCAGGCCAGGCCAGGCCAGGCCAGGCCAGGCCAGGCCAGGCCAGGCCAGGCCAGGCCAGGCCAGGCCAGGCCAGGCCAGACCAGACCAAACTAAACTGCCTTCATTTAGAGCAAATCGTTGAACCTCGACAAAGACAACGTTTTTTTGTCACTGCCATTTGGCCTTTGTATAAAACAAAAGGTTTCGTGTCCATTTGCCAATTGCATGGGGTTTGTACTCTACATAAACAAGAGTGCGTGTCCATTAATTTGCTAACTGGGGTTTGTATTCTCAATAAACAAAAAGGTTTCTTGTCTACTTGCCATCTGAGGTTTGTGATCTCGTTGACAAGTAGCTTAAATCGTGTCAAACACGCACCATTACAAGAGTGGTTAACGGAGTTAAATTGCAGAACGTTATTATTAGAGCATCTGGCAACTTATCTGGGAATTTGACACTAAGCAGTGTCAGCCAGACACCGGGTCTACTGCCTCTCACCACCGTTTGAAAATCACCCTCACATCACTTTGCTGGTCTATTACAAACCTGAAAATAAATGATAAATGCTGACTGCCTAGAACATTGACGGAAGTCCTTGGTAGATACCGACAGCATATGACGCCGAAGCCCTCTGTGCAGCCACACCTCGCGCCTCCCGTATTCTTCCCCACACTCTTCCCTTGCTGGCGAAAGCAGGATAAGAACCAGCTATGCGTGCGTGCGTGCGTGCGTGCGTGCGTGCGTGCGCTGCGTGCGTGCGTGCGTACGTGCATGTCATGCATTATATAAGCAATAATAGCATAGCAATTCTCATATTCTAGATGACTTTTTTATTGGGTGGAAACCTATAAATCTTCCAACATATGTTTCTGCTTAGGCAGTTGCGCCGGCATGCGGATGAATACATAGCTCGTACTAGTCGTTGGGAACCAGATCGTGAATGAACAGGAGTAAATAGCATACAAACAATATGGCGCCAGACGAGACTTGCGTGCTCTACTGACACAATAGTCACTTAATTTGTTCCAGTCATTTATAGTTCTCGGAGACAACAAGTGTTCATGCAGCTACACAACAGGCCGTCTAAACAATGTGGAGGAGGACTGTTACGATTTGACGAAATAATTGCAGTTGTGAGGTGTTCCATTTACAAGAATGTATGTTGACATTGAACTGGTCCACGATTTTGTACTTTCTGACCTCCTTGTATAATATATATATATATATATATATATATATATATATATATATATATATATATATATATTCACACATACTAACACAGTCAATATCTTTTATTCTTTTAATGTATGGCATAACCATGAACAATATCACCTACTTATCCTCAATCCACGTTACAAAATAAAATCACTAACATCTATATAAACATCTAATAAAGCTCACAAAACAAACTCGCGCAAAACTCGAACATCACCGGCAGCTACTATTAGGTATATAGCTCCGTGTCGAGGCGTCGCCATCATTATTTGAACGTCACAAGCGTGCCGTTACTCAGTGCACGAATATTTATATCGCGATTAATTATAATTAATTAACCTATTCTTAACATCAACTAAGCCATATAGTATAACTAAGACTTTCTCGTGCCCACGCAATAACGACATAAATATTCGCGCGCGCCAACACATGCAACAGCTGTGACGTTTGGCAGCTGTAGGCGTTCGTTTTCATAATTACGTCAGCAAGTAACAGTTCGCCTCGACGGCAATTTAGTTGTGATTACATTTGATGTCGTCTTTTAGGTGATGAAATGCAAAGCTTTTTGCGCGATCCTAACGAGTTTATACCGCACTATGTAAGAGCCTACACTTTCAAGTACAACTACACCGTCGTGACATAAAACATCAAGTCTTTAAGAAAGACAAATTATTGCGATATGCATGCATGCCCTATCACAATACGCTCAGTTCTTTGCATCGCGACACAAGGTTGACGACACTAAACTGTGTCACACATTAAATATTGCGCTGTACAACACTTCACTGTTTGACAAGCAACACCCCATCATTCCATTGTGAAATGCAAACATGATAAATGCACGCTGTGTCAAGTGACATTTTCCGCGTGTTGATGCAGTACAGACTAGCTAGACGTAACGCGTCACCTAACAAGGCATTACTATAGTCCGACGACAGCCACTAGGATGGGTAGGTAGGTACATGTATGTTTGATGTATCTACATATAGGTAGGTCCTGACTATATTAGGATGTTTGGCATTGACATTTGTTTTGCAGGTTGAGCAATGGGTCGGAGTTCATTAAACCCGCAAAGTTCCGCCATGCACGCACTCACCACGCTCAAGACCTATAAACATTTCGTCGGATTAGTAATTTTGAGAAATCAACTGGCAGCTCGTAAGAGCAGCAGATTTCTTTTTAGCAAATAATGGTGAAATTTGCAACCAGTTCAGGAATTCTGGAGTTGTCTCTGAGGACTGGAAAGACGGTAATGTCATCTGTGTCCAGACATGGGGGTCAAACACATTTGTATTTGAATGTATTTAAATACTTTTTCAAAGTATTCGTATTTGTATTTGACCTTTAGGAATGAAAAGTATTTGTATTTAAATATTTTCCACAGCACACACGCGCGCGCACGTACATGCACACCCACACCCAAACGCACGCACACACACGCATGCACACACGCACACAAGCACACATACCCACACCAAAACGCATATAGGGACACACACACGCACGCACACGCACACGCACACGCACACGCACACGCACACGCACACACACACCACACACACACACACACACACACACACACACACACACACACACACACACACACACACACACACACACACACACACACCACACCACACCACACCACACCACACACCGCACACCCGCACACACGCACACACGCACACACGCACACACGCACACACGCACACACGCACACACGCACACACGCACACACGCACACACGCACACACGCACACACGCACACACGCACACACGCACACACGCACACACCCAATACTAAGAACCGCTTCTACGTCTTATCCACGTTACACCATGGCTGCGAAACGTAGCGTCTAAGATCTAACAAGGAGAAGAAACTTGACGCTTTTGACTCAATAGATACGTTACGAAGATCTTGGGCCCCAAATGGAGCGACTTCATTACAAACAAGGAAATCACGGCTCATAGGCCCCTACACATTAACGCTACCGTCACGCTCTGCTTACCCTTAACAATACCATTAAAATACAAAGCAGTATATGGTACGCGACGACGTGGTACGACTCAGTTGGCCCGACTCAGGGCGGCCGGCGCTAGTGGGCCGTAGCCCAGTGTGCCAACATGCACCAGTTGATCTCTGTGCTGTGTCGTTTCTCGTGTGACGTCGTTGCGGTTGGACGACGAACAAATGCAAGATCTTGATATTAATAATAGCGGTTGCGGTTGCGGTGGCACAGTAATGGACATCTCGGGACAAATAATTCAGTTCAACGGTTGATAACAATGCTCGATGTTGAAGATTATAGACATATAGACCGACTGCATGCCACCACCAGTGGTAGTCAAGACAGTCCCATTCCGCTCCAGATGCTGGCAGGGGACTAACGTAGCGGTTGTTAACCTTTTGGCGTGGCGACCCAAATTTCGAACAATGAACTAACATGACTACCCATGTTTTTAAACCGCTAACTTGGAACAAAACAAACACGACTAAATACATAGACACACTATAAATACGAGCGGTATTATTTCTAGAGTAGGTCTATACAGTGGTGTTTTTAGGCTTCAATAAGATGTAAATTGAAAACGACTAGTGCGCGCATGACACATTTCGGTGGCATCACACACTGCTCCATGCATGCTCGTAAACAGGAAGTGCGTGGTGGCCAGTTTACATCAGCCATTTTGAAACGTTGATATAAGCACTACCGTGATAGCATGATGCTATCGACGGCGTTTCATATTTACGCAACATTTGGGATATATTTTCTGATTTGCATGTGTCTGGTGTAAGCAGCAAGCCCGAAAATACTGAACCTTTGTAAACGTACGTGGCACTCTTGGCGACCATGCAAAATGGTTTGGCGACCAAATTTAGTGTCGTGATAAAAAGGGGAAAGAACCGCTGGACTAAAGGGAACACAAAGAACTGTAAATCCGTATGTACGTTCGTTGCTTATTCACTCACCTTCGCCCATGACCCCCGGTCATGACGTTCACATGAGCCTTGGAGACCAGCACATCGTGTTCGTAGGAGAACTGACAGAAATATCCGTTTTCATTGTCACTCACACCAATGACCCTGACGACGGGTCGGTCAGGGTTCCTGTCGTCGAAGAAGGCGGAGAAGACGAGTGTGCTATCGAGGTCGGGGTCCACCCGCTGGAATGTGAACGTCTCGCGCGTGGGATCGTGCGGGGTCAGTCCCGGACAGTGGTATGTGCCTGGTATCGGTATGAGTGGAGCGCGCGGTATTATCTTCACCGACGTCGTGGCTTGGATCGCCTTCGTCGTCGCCACGGCGGCTGCGGTGTGTACGACCGGGCGTGTGGGGACGAACCACCGGTAGATGCCGAAGGAGAAGACGAAGTAGAAGAGGAAGGCGAACAGAAACAATCGCAAAGCGAGCTTACGTATCTGGAAGCGCCAGCGGATACGCATTGCGGGTGTCGTTCGTCCGACGCCGGCAGTGAGCAGTGCAGTCGAGTCCGCCTCACGTGTGTGGCACGCACATACGTATGGGTGTGGAGAACACTCGCTCCTGCAACAGAACACAATGCGTTGTAATCGGCACTTCTTGCGTATCCATGTCGTATGCGTGTGCCTGAGAATAATAGCGGACATACGACGTGGCATAGGCATGACAACATCGACTTGTGCTTTGTCAACACGGGTACTGCTCTATGCACCCTTCACGAGACATACGGGTTTACTCGCGACAATTACAAATAGCGACAGTGACGCCCGCACCACATGCCGTATATACAGACGAATACGTTCGAGTTAACCTAAATCATTCTACTACAACCTCGTGGTTCAGCAGGTGCGGGCATGGAGCCAAATCAAGAGGTCCGATGTTATCCGGGACGTGTTTGCATAGCAAGCACCTCTCGCAAACAAACCGCGCATTGACAAAATGCATCTCGTATGGGTTAAGCGGGTGGCTTCGCTTCGGTTGATCATTGCGGTGCCACGCGTTATGGAGGACGCTCATTAATAAACCATGCGACCGAGTACACCGCGCGGCCAACACGTGTCATGTGATATCGCTGTCGACGATCGCTTTGCAAATCTACTAGATAATCAACAACGGTGAGTACTTTTTCTGATTGCCTATCAGTTATGACACAGTGCAATTGTGCGACGGGAGCGCGCGCGCATGTGCGTGCGTGTGTGTGTGTGTGGGGGGGGGGTGCGTGCGTGTGTGTGTGAGAGAGAGAAAAGAGGGAGGGAGGGGGGAGGGAGGGGGAGGGGGAGGGGGGAGGGAGGGGGGGGGAGGGAAAACTTTGTGTAGCGTGCGTGCGAGTTTCCGTGACGTGCGTATATGCGTACGTGCGTGCGTGCCGTACATGTGTATGTGACATGTTGGGGGTCTTCAAATTACTCATATACTATTTGAATTGTTATATTGATCTTCAAGTCTGCGACTGGCTGACATATGCATTTACGATGAGTGATATCGGGTGGAACTTCACACAAAAGGAACTTCACACAAAAGGTATAACACGCTATATAATGCCAGCGGTGTTGTGTTAATTAGATAACTTCCATTGCGGTCAAATCCTTAAAACCAATGCCTTTTGTATTTGCAGAAAGGCAATATTATGATTGATTTCCAAGCCTTCAGATACGGTGAGTGATAGCGACACCTGTCATTTGGGTCTGCGTGTTATATCCAACCTGTAATTATTCTAATGTTGGTATGAATGTAGCATTTTGAAAATAGTTTAGATGACATATCGTTGTGTAAATACAATGTATATATGTATGTATATATATATATATTATATATATATATATATATATATATATATATATATATATATAGTTATAGTTAGTTAGTTAGTTAGTTGTTAGATAGTTAATTTATTTTCGGAATCGCATAAATCATACAAACGAACATAAACAGCAAATATATAACAATAAATAATATAATACTGCATGCCATAATGCTGCAGCCAGTAAAGTAAGAGAATGATAATAGAATATGACGAATACTTAGAGACGAAACTGGCCGCTGTCTACCCAGCAATTGCTGCATAAACAATGTAATAATAATTTAACGTGTCGAATAAGGATTGATTTTCTATATTAGACCCGATTTGAGAAATGTCACAACAGTAATGTAAAGTATTAGGTTTACACATAGATAATACTGCACTCATATGATTACACCATTGGCAATTATAACCCGAACAAGTTTATACATATGAATATATATTTCATAATTTATGTAATTTAAACTAAGGTTCTGCTACATGTGCTACATAATAGAATTAAGGTTTAGCCAGATGTTCATAGCCATTTACCACAATTGGTTTTAACGATAACGCAAAACGTTTTAGGCTATGTGTCTGCTGAATTGCAGGTTGGAATTCTATTCCAAATCACAACAAACTTTTTGAGGGGCTGACAGTAGAATTAATAAAAGGACGTATATGTGTTATTTGTCTAGTTTCGTAGCTGCGTATATGTGATCATATCAGACAATGAACGTGGAAGACTCCCATAGACATAATTATTCCAAAAATTTCAAACTTCAAGTTGGTATGTCATGCAATTTTAACAAGTGTAAGTATATAAAAAGAGCGTGGGAGTGTTCCCTGAAATTTCTATTAAGTATAGAACGAACGATTTTACTTTGCATAACGAATAATTTCGTGAAATGGCATTTATACGTTGATCCGTATGTCAAGTGGGGTAAACTACAGTGAAATATATTGTTTTACAAGCTGAAACAGGAAGACAGGTGTTAACTCTATTGATTGCACATAGAGCACTGTTTAGTTTATATTCGCATGCGTTTATGTGCCCTTGCTGGTCAAGTCTTTCATCTATAAGTACAAGAAGACCAAGGAATTTTACACATTGTATACGCTGGATTATTTTATGTTAAACATTGTTACAGAAAAATATTCTTCACTCTGGGGAGAACGGGATCTAAAGAATAACATGCATTTTGTCTTGGAAACATTTAGGAAAAGCTTATTTGCAGAAAAACAGTCAGCTAATATGTTAAGTTCATTAGTCACATCTTCGTATCTATTATTTTGTTTTTTCCCCCACCTTGTATATAGTAGTGTCGTCAGCAAACAAATTGGTTTTGCACTTATTTACACAAAAAGGAAGGTTATATATATATATATATATATATATATATATATATATATATATATATATATATATATATATATATATGATAAACATGTGGACTGGGTATAGACCCCGTGGAACACCTATGTGATATTCTGCTGTATCGAAACATTATTATGATATTTAATATATTGTCTCCGGTTTGAGAGATAACTCTCAAACCATCTGAGTGGAGTGCCTCTTATTCCATAGTATTTACGTTTATGTAATAATATTTGGTGATCAATTGTATGAAAAGTTTAACTCAGATTCAATAAAACACTAAGAACTTTTTCTTCCAATTCTTACATAATAGTAAATGCGGTTATGGCATTTACTGCTGAGTGTTGTATGTGTATGTATGTATGTATATGTATGTATGTATGTATGTATGTATGTATGTATGTATGTATATATATATTATTTCCTACTACTAAGGTGTTTTCTGTGGACACCCTGACATGATCGAAAATAATACTAATAATAACTAACAATTAACTTGTTGATATTGACGATCAGAGAATTAGTCGACGGGCGGTGAAATTGTGGTAATCACACTTTCGGTATTTTCTTTCTATTTAAAAATACAATATGGACATGGATACCTGAGTAATTACAAGACGATCGCGAAGCAGCAGTAAATAACTGCGGCAATGGCGGTTGGCTGACACTGCCGCCAAGCTAATGGAACTAATCACCCACGTTTTGTCGGTGTCTTCCGGTGCCACCCAGCGCGGACATCCACCAAGTGATTGATGTATTCATCCGCGTAACATTCCGACAATTTGCTGCATACGGGTGCAGCAATTTTTTTTAATATCACCAAATAATTATAGATACCTTTTGAATAAGTTAGAAATATGTTTAGTTCTTCTCTAATCTAATTGCAAGGTGCGAATTAATTAATTAATTATAGGGCTTACCTGAATTTATAACTGCCACATGAAAGTCGAACTAATAGAAAACATAAGAGGCTGACCAAAGGAAAAAGTGCGAATTGTCAGCAAAACAATAGGTTTAAATTTCATGTTAACTTGAAATATGGAAAATATAGTTTACATCATCTCCTAATTTTTGTCGGGATTATCTCAACATAATGTTGACATCGTGCAATCAACTTGTCGATATCATTTCGTACTCCTATCCTTTCGAGATAATCGCAGAATCGTGTCTTATCAATATTATGTTTCTCTCATGTGGATACTGTCATACAGTCACGCCGATATATCATCTCTTAATTATGCAAATATCAGTTCATAATCCTGTCGATATTATATCAATAATTCCGCTGATACCGTCTTATAATTTTGTTGACATAATCTTCAGAATCAAATGTCATCTCACTGTCATGTCGTCACAAACTCTCACCAGCTTGTTCTGATATCCTGTTAATGATGCAATTCTATGTAGCGTGACGAATGACGTGTCGAAAACTCGTATTACGTGTAGGCGATCAATACATCCCCGCCGATAGTGCTTAGCGGGTGTAAATCATTTCACGATGCTTACGGAATGTAAATTGAAAAACGTTGTTGAAATCTAGTCTGAAATGCAAACACAATGAACACTACGCCCGGTTATACCGACAGATTTTCAAGTAGCCGGTCGATATCTTCACGGGCGTAGAGCGACAGTTAAAAGCTAGAGTGTAGTTCATACAGGTAATTGCGAAGCTTGCTTGTAAAACATAATGGCCGGGTGATTAGTGAAGTTGCCACGTAACTAATACTCTCAGCGAACCAAGTCGCAAGACGCTGTCGAAAGTAAAATACACAATTCACATGTTGTACTCCCTTCCATCTCAGTATATCTTCGGTCAATACGATGCTAACACATTCTCATTAAGTTGTGGTAAACGAAACAACTCAACGACTGTTATACATGAGCAGGATGACACATGAACAGACCGGACTAAAATGTCGTAGTGTGAGACTCTGGCGTTTTCGGATGACGTCACTTCATTTCAGCGACATCGACGGATTAGCAGTAACTACACAGAAATCGTCACTTCCGGTATACTGCCAACATTATTAGCAACACTACCATAGGGGCAGTAGCTCCCTGCCAAAGTCACCGAACCGCGCTGTACCGCCAACATTGTGCACCTCTCGGGTCTGGTGAGTCATTACGATCAACACCGTCAGAGTGTATGTGCTCGGTCTACATCCCGACCTATCTGGGATTGCCAACATCACCAGAACGCACACAGACGGCGGCCAAACGGGTACATGGACATTAATGTCTGACGGCATTCTCGGCTCTCGTCGCCCGCAACATCGTCGCTGCAGAGGTCCGCCAGGAGCAACGCGTTGTCAGCGACTGTTCAAACATCGTCTCCTTTATTACTTATGTTGCAATATTACTTGCTATGGAGTGTGAATCGTTTTAGCTATATATTCAGTCGTTTTATTTTTTATTATATAGATATTTTAATTAGTAATATTTTCACTTATTCAGGTTGTATATTCCATTTATATATTTAACAATCTACTTTGCTAAATGTTTTCTATTTTATAGCTGACACTTTAATTAGTAATAATTTATATTACAGGCAATTTACAGTTTTATTGTCCTACTTTATTTTATCGTTTTATAATTTTACCAGATATTCTAATTAGTAACAATTTCATATAGTTATATGTAGTTGTGATTTCATATTTAGTTTTATTAATGAATTAATGAATTGCTTTATTTGCTCATATTGTACTTTTCAGACGCTATGTCTGCCACAGAGAAAAAATTATTACTAAACGTAAATCTAATATCCTTTAAACGAACATGGCTAGAGAGTTACACAAGCCAAATGGTGGATAAATGTAAGTATACAATTTGCTGTCAAGTCAAGCATAAGTGTAAATGACAGGGAAAACAGAGAGATACAGCGGCCAATGGACAGAACAAGATAAATTACGTAATCAATCATAATTAATATATGAAAACGAAGAGAGCAGCAAAGTGGAGTTGTTCGTGTGGAGAAGCATTAGTCGCTGCCTCCCAGGAGAGCTGTGGGTGTAAAGAAGAAATGAGCCACGTGAATGTTGCATGTTGTAGAACTTGTTTACCATAACAATTGATGGCGACAATTAGACTGGTCGCATCAACGGTGATATTGATGAGTGGTGATTATTGATTACGACGTTCTTTTTCTCATGGTACTCTTCATCGGCACAACATGTGGTTGTGGTGCGCGCGCGCGGGCGTGTGATTGTGTGCGTGCATGTTTTTTCTTTGGTTATAATTCATTTAATAATTAAGTATAGCTGTTTATACGGGTGTGATCATTTGTTTGTGGTTCCAAACAATTGCCAGCCAGCCAGCCAGCCAGCCAGCCAGCCAGCCAGCCAGCCAGCCAGCCAGCCAGCCAGCCAGCCAGCCAGCCAGCCAGCCTGCCTGCCTGCCTGCCTGCCTGCCTGCCTGCCTGCCTGCCTGCCTGCCTGCCTGCCTGCCTGCCTGCCTGCCTGCCTGCCTGCCTGCCTGCCTGCCTGCCTGCCTGCCTGCCTGCCTGCCTGCCTGCCTGCCTGCCTGCCTGCCTGCCTGCCTGCCTGCCTGCCTGCCTGCCTAGCTGCCAGCCAGCCTGCTTTCCATGCCAGTGTCACTTAACTAGATGCTACGATGCAGCATATGCGAGTAACTTGCCAGAGTCCTTTAAAGACAATGTAATACTAAAAAGAAAAAAAATAAAAAAAAAAAAAAAAATAGAAAAAAAATAAAAAAAAAAAAAAATAAAAAAAAAAAAAAAAAAAAAAAAAAAAAAAAAAAAAAAAAAATAAAAAAAAAAAAAAAAAAAAAAAAAAAAAAAAAAAAAAAAAAAAAAAAAAAAAAAAAAAAAAAAAAAAAAAAAAAAAAAAAAAAAAAAAAAAAGAAAAAAGCAACCCTGTTCCAGTCCTTCGAAATTTGACAAGTGTTTCACTTATACTAACTGTACAGATATAGCATTTTATGCGATAACTTGTTCAGGTTTTCTTTAATAGGACATGTTAATCAAAATTTGGCTGAATTTGTCGCATGTGTAAATAAAGAGCAAGCTTGTACTTGTACTTGTAGCGAGACTAACAGTAAGCTAGTAGGTGCAACGTAGAGCTACGGCAGGCACCAATGGCAATGCCTAGGGTCTAGCTGCCTCTAATAGTAATACCTTTTAATTTAAGATGATAAATACAATTACAAGTACCCATTCGAATCTAAGAATAATTGCCTTCACAAATAATATATATTTGTGTCCATACGAACTCACGGGTATAATGATTTGTGTGCTGTTTTAATTAAATGGCTTTGAAAAGATAGCGGCGCTGCGTAGTTATCCTAGATAACCGCCGGATATGCTGCTGCATGTCCACACAAAAATAATCAGTGGTGTGGTACCTCTTTCCGTCTATTCTTTTTCGGTTTGGTTATGAAGTGAACGTTTTAGCAATTACACCATGTTAATATAAAATAGGCGTAACGTAGTGCGCAGCAAAGTCCATATTTATGTTGTTAGCAAAATTTACCTTTACTCCGGTTCTACTGAAGTTAAAGCTTATCTCTAAATCCGTGGTATTTGTTCGTTTTCGGGGTGATGATTCTTGACTTCTGTCCAGACGAAATGGCGCGTGTTGTGGTCATGTGATGTTGCTATTATACTCTGTGGCGCCTCTAGCGGATAACGAATCTCTAACACTAACAGATGCCGATTTAATATTTTTGGCTGATACATGTGCGTTTTGCATCGCGTTGTCTTGACACATTCTACACATATTTGTTGTTAAAAAGTTCATGGGGGACTAGGCTTTACTATGTAGTCTTACATCGCTTAGTTGATTCTCACTTGCAAAAGTGAACTATGCGAAGTTAAAAATCTAGCAACAAACCCTTTTCTCGCTTAGCTAAGGCTAAACCAGTAGATGGCACTTCTAATCTGCGGTTTTCAGAGCCGTAGGCCTTTACATTATGGCCTAGAGACAATGGCACTTACAGAAAAACAACAGGACGAGGTGTAAGTTTACGAAAATAACCGTAAGAAGAACCAAGGGAGTGAAGAGAGCTGATAACAGAAGGAACTGAAAGTGGAGGTTGGGGTGAAGTAAAAATTTAAGTAGAAATTGGTGAAGATATGTTGAAATGGGCCGGTCATGTGGGAAATATTGGGAGATGGAAAATTTTATGAAATCATAGGCATAGACGGGGTCAAGGTCTTACATAATTAGGATACAGTTTGTGTAGGTACTATACCGAGTAAATTACGTAATATGTAATAATGTGACAGAACCTTTTTATTAAATCCGCAGAAAGACGACCCATTCAGAATCCATGTGATAACATCGTCCACGTTCCCAAATAGACGACGTGATCTGAGTCCACGTTTTGTTTTGTTCACATATATGTACGTCAACGAATGTAATTATCACCATGACACACAGCAATTTCCCGTCGTCATGTCATAACCACCATTCGTTAGAAATATTTCAAGGGTTTCGACATTTGGGCGATTGGCCGATCGGCGCACGCAAGTCTTGATAGACGGAGGAGCAGACTGGCAGTGACAGGTCTCTCGCACTTGACGTACACGTAGTGTCGCTAAAGCGACGTCAGAGTGTCGCCTAACGGATGGATGGATGGATATATATATATATATATATATATATATATATATATATATATATATATATATATATATATATATATATATAAGTATATTTCAATATCATAAAAATCATTGTCATTGTCACCAGAGGGCGCTGAGCCAGTTACATGTCATGCGCTAGAGGTCGCTATAATCACATTCCTTGTCATACTTCCTGTCTTGTCACTTCTAGTGTATCTGTATCTGTAATTGGCAAAATGTCCTAGGGACATATCACGCCAATGCGCATGGTGGGTCGTCTGACTTAATTGTTAAAATGTTGGACCAAATTATTCTGAAATGAGTTTAGTGATTCACTTGAGACAGTGTTTGGGGGGGGAGAGAATTCCATTCTTTAATTGTTGTTGGGAAGAAGCTGTTTCCAAATATGTTTGCAGAGTTTCTAATTTGCAAGAACTGACTGTCGTGTTTACGTGAGGATCTAGTGTTGTGTTGGATATAGTGATCTAGCGGGATATCTATAAGGTTATGTTCCATTTTGTATATTATGCTGTCTTTAATTTTTTCTTCTTGTTTGGAGGGTGTCCCACTGTAGGTCTTTAAGAAGTTGGGTTACTGTTCCTGCTTCTCTAGAATAGTTTTGTGTAGAATGTATTATAAGTCATAATCGTGACAGTTATATTGCGTTGTTCCAACATTTGTTGATCACAGCGCTGTACCAAAATGTCTTGAACATAGGTCAGTCTTTAGTTTGTCTTTAAAAGCAGCAGTGGTCATAGATGTTAATGTCAGATGCTGCGGTAGCGCGTTCCATAGACTTGGGGCTGCCACGCTGATAGCTCTGTCGCCCCAGTGACGCCTTGTGCGTAGTATACACAACAGCATTATTTATATACTGTTTACATAGCCAGTCAAAGCTCCATGTGTGAGTAGAAGGATCTAGAACTCCCCTCGTACTGCTATTGGCATCCAATGCACTTGATCAGCAGTGGCGCAGCACGGCTAAATTTCATAATCATAGCACCGTCGTTTAAGCGGGCTACGCAGTTTTGCCTACACAAATGCCAAATTCTTTGCAATAGTGTATCTCACGGGTACACTTTTCATTTGTCATCATTCAGAAACAAGTATAGAGACCAATCGATGTTTTGAGACCAATATTTCTTGCAATCACACATTTCTCGACACGCAAATTTTTATCTAGGTAGTGGCGAACACGTGCGCTCGAGTCGTTTACGAGTATACTAGGTCCTATCCATATAATATAATATTATATTATAAGGATAGGACCCAGTATACTCGTAAACGACTCGAGCGCACGTGGTGGCGAAGACCGGCTTCATATTTTGAGACATTGTCATGGATATAACAGCATACGCTACAGTGGTAAATGCCAACAGGCCAGATCTTTGGCCGTGCCATGAGCGCTATACCGACAAAGAGGTAATGCCATAAGCTAGATATAACAGTCACGGCGAAGTTCCATGCGATTATGGTGTGATTCAGAGTTCGCATGTCTTTCTTTTTTCTTAAATACTGTGTATCGAATCCTAGTCCACAAACTTATTGGTCTCTCCGTCCCCCATTCACAAACAATGACACATAACGTTTGTTGCGCGTATTGTTATCTTTATCACATTAACTTGTTAACAATTTCACTAATATAAATAGAATACCAGTATTGCAAGGAGACCACTCATCTCCAGCGTCTGACGCTGTAGCGCTTACATTTCTCCGGCGTTAGAAACGTTCCGGTTGACGTTTCTGCGCATGCGCGATACATGTAAAATCATCAATGTGCAGCGAAACAACAATGTATTTTTTGTATAAATATTATGGGTTGTTCGTTAGGATGTATATAACCTCTCAGCAAAGTTATTTATCGCAAATTAACACGAGGCAAACAAGTTTTGAGGCATATTTTGATAGCAATCGTAAATCATGTAACAGTAGTGCGCCATAATCCGTGACAGTTATTTATATAAAAACAAAACGTAATATTTTATTGCGTTGAACGACATTTTAAGAAACTCTTCACACTAATCATCACTGAACAGTTAACGAACAGCAACGCAGAACCATAGATGGAAAGAGTTTGGCCATAAGCGCCACTAGCGGTCTAGCTATCACGTGATTACAACATCGTTCTGCTTGGACTGGAGATGCTCTACTGACTAATAGTTGCCCACATGGATATGATTTGCAATTAAGCGATTGATATAAATCGAAAATTACAGACTAAAAAGTGTCTATGGTCCTATCATACATTGTTGTTTTCCATTCCAACCAAGACGCAAAGTTAGGTAGATGTAGAGGCTCTACGCCGTCAAATTGCCGATTATTGTACAATTATGGTCGTGGAGTGGGGAGGCTGTGTGTTTTGCTGGATGTTGTCATGCCCATTTTCGTGCTTTATATCAGTTTCAGCGTCATTATGATTAAATACATCTTTGATTAGATATATCGGAAATTGTGGGAAAAGGACGTCTACAGATTCGCAGCAAACATATTTGTAACAACAAACTAAAATGAACGAAACAACCAGATATTTGAGAAACACAGAGCACAGAATTTCAGTGCGCCATAAACCGTGAAGCCTGGAGGTGTTGTAAACAACCGTTAAATTTTCATTCATCTAACGAAATTGCAAGCAGCTTTTCATACCACTTACCACAGGGATATTATCGAATAGCCTGCGTGACTATATTTTACACATATATATTCCAATAATTTAGGTGGATAGACAAAAAAAGAGATGGGAGGACAACATCCCGGAATGGACTGGCATGACGCTGGGCGCCTCCATGAGGAAGGCTGAGAGGCGAGAGAAATGGAGGGAGCTGGTTGCCAGGTCATCTGTGGCGCCCCTACGCCTACGGTCCACCAGACTACTGGATAGGTGAAGGCGAAGGTGATACTTATCTAAGATGAGCCTCAAGCCATCAAGGGCAACGCTAGTGAAGTTGGAGTTTTGTGTGTGAATGAGTATGTATGTGTTTGCGCGTGTGTGTGTGTGTGTGCGTGCCTGCGCGCGCGCGTGTGTGTGTGTGTGTGCGTGTGTGTGTGTGTGTGTGTGTGTGGTGTGTGTGTGCGTGCGTGCGTGCGTGTGTGTGTGTGTGTGTGTGTGTGTGTGTGTGTGTCGTGCCTGCGCGCGGCGTGTGTGTGTGTGTGTGTGTTTGTTGTGTGTGTGTGTGTGTGCGTGCGTGCGTGCGTGCGTGCGTGCGTGCGTGCGTGCGTGCGTGCGTGTGTGTGTGTGTGTGTGCATCTCAGCTGTATACCATACTGCTGGATGCGCAGTAGCATGCACTGTAGCCTCTGTGGAGCTGCGGCCACGTTTTTGAGATGGATCATCTCAAGTGGTTTGTGGTCAGTTTCCACAGTGAACCTTGAGCCGTACACATACGTGTGGGAAGGTTCGCAACTAAACACAACTGCGAGCATTTCTCGTTCAATGTTTGCCTAACGTCTTTCGCATTTACTCAGAGATTTGGATGGAAAAGCTATTGCTTTGCCTCATTGCAGCAGGACTACTCTATGCCAACTTGGATGACACAGTACCCTATTCATTTATCCTGTTCGAGGGCGATGAGTTGTCGTGGGGTGCCATGCACGATGCCATGGAAGTTGTCTTCCAACACCCGTAAATAACAGATTAACCGAACATTGACCGTTGCCAACCTATTGACCATGTTCAGCTGTGTTTATTCCACAACTGGATAATACAGAACTAGGGTTGGGGTAAATCTGTCAAATAACTACTTGATTAATGTGATATGAGTGAGTAATGGTTACTTCATCTGTTAGTACTTGTGAGGGTACTTACATGAGTATTCTTGAAAGTACTCACAAAGTACAAACACTAGAACTGTTCAGTCTTGATCAAGTGATATGAAACCATTAGTAAACAGTTTCCATGACAACCCAGAACTGTTACACATATACGACATCATAAATAGAAAATATGACACATATGGACTGAATATCATAATATTAAATGAATGATAAAATATATATTTACATTTTTAATAAGTAATGAATACTTTAATATATATATATATATATATATATATATATATATATATATATATATATATATATGTATTTTATATTACATATTACTTTATGATTATATTTGTGTTGTATATATATATATATATATATATATATATATA
Source organism: Ridgeia piscesae (assembly GCA_025642075.2). Taxonomy (NCBI): domain Eukaryota; kingdom Metazoa; phylum Annelida; class Polychaeta; order Sabellida; family Siboglinidae; genus Ridgeia; species Ridgeia piscesae. The sequence continues at coordinate 676,650 of JAODUO010000056.1, read as the reverse complement.
TACTACACACATCAACACACACACACACACACACACACAAAACAGTATAATCAGTAAAAGAAACGAGAACTTTGCAATAAATCAGCACTTGAGCAATAAGATATAAGAGTAACAAGTACTAATCCTGTACGGAACATATCAAGACAAAATAATGCAGTAGAAAGTAATAACTTAAACTGCATTGATGAGTCAGACATTATACATGTCATTAATTAAATTATTGTAAAATGAATGTTCTATGCTTGTCCGGGCAGGTTTATGCCAACTATGCAGTACAATTTCCAGTGCAGCTAAGACAGGATTAATGACTATTTTAAGATCTGGATAAGTCCTAGTGTTATCCTTTAGGGCTTGAAGAGTAAGAGTGGAATACTGAATCGTGTTTCAAAGTGTATGGTTTTAAATGGAAAAAACACAGTTGTCACAAAAACTTTAAACAAGATTTGTATGTGCACAAATTGAATGATGACAAGGCAAGTTTGCAATGGTAATTTCTAATTGCATTTTGTGTACTGAAATTTCAGAATTACTAACCTACTTTTAAACCTTTACAATATAACAAAATATAAAACATGCTGCATTTAAATCCTGTTTAACATCATACCACAGATAAAAAAAAGAACTGCATCAAAATATCGATTTAAATAATTTCTGGTGCAATCCAAACATGATGTAGATTTGCTTTGCCCCGTGTACTTGTGGAGGACGCGGTTCTCCACCTACAACTGTTGTACTGTTTCGACACATCACAAGACACACATCTCCCACTGTCACGTCTGTCACTTAAGTCTGGTAATTATAAATCATAAATATGCGCAAGAATATGTTAAATTATTGAATTAACAGAATCAAGTATTAATTAATTAATTAAAATCACAGACTGATATTATGTATATATGATTGTTTTTTCGCGCCCTCCTCTCCCTGGAATATTTCTGTCAAATGTAAGATCTCTAAAAACAAGCTTGATGAACTGTCCTACTCGATTAAGACTAGGCGTGATTTTAGTTACTGTTCCTTGCCCTGCTTCACAGAAACCTGGCTTGTCCCCTTGACCCCAGACTCATCTGTCCTTCATTCTGAGTACACACTCCATAGACCCTATCGCTCGCCAGAACTATCAAATCGAAAGGCGAAGGAGTGCGTTTCATGATAAATCAGCGATGGTGCAACGATTCATCAGTTTTGTCTACAACTTGCTCCCCTTAACTTGAGACTCTTATCATAACATGTAAGCCGTATTACCTGCCGCGAGAGCTCAGAGTTTACCTCCCTCGTCATGATGGGTGTGTACATCCCACCCCAGGCCAATGCTACCTCTGCGATCGCTGATCAGATCATCTGCATGGAAAACTCAAACCCGGACACATTCGTGTTAATTAATTCTTCGTGACTAGAGGCGCAAACTCGAAGGCCAGTTCATTTCGAACGATTCCAGCGCTCTCTGGCATGGTCTCCAGTGCATTGTTTGATATACAATAAACTCTTCCACCCCTGGTTTTGAGTCCGCAACATCGTATAACTTCGACAGTTTCGATCGTCAGATTTCGAGGCTTATGTATCGATCAGCCTGTGGCGACACCGTCTGTTGATATTCCTAACAAAAGGGCTAACATGAATGCATACTTTCTACCTGGTAATTGGTTTTAAGCTTATATGTCAACGATCAATTCTTCTGTATCTGGTAATAACCATTTATTGACTATAAAGGGTGAATATGCTTAATTTCTGTACTTGTCTACGAACCTTGTTGATATCACTCATAAAGGGCAAAATAATCATCCGGGGAAAGTACGTAGCAGCTGAGAAGGGGTTATAACACTATTTCTACACACTCATCACCAAAACATGCCTGTCACTGTTCTACTATTTTAATGGATATCCTTAACCTAGAATTTCCACATGTATATTATCTATGACAACACTATTGTAAATTAGGTACAGTAATATATACAATGGAGCCTGTACCGCGGGCTTGGCGATTCGAATGCCACTGATACCAACACATAGTCTACAGTAAAGCTCGAAACTGTACACTATCTATAAGTATAAGCTCTGGTGAAGATATTTGAACATTAGCATTTTTAATTGCCATTACATTAATATTACATTAAGAAGATGGTTGGTGAGTATAATTATAGTTGATATAGGTCTACAAGTTGCTTGTTTGCATTCTTTGGAACAGAATGAAATTTGAAATATCTCCATAGTTTAGATTTAATTAACTTGGAAATGGTTACACACGCATCTATAACAATAATATTATGTATATATGATTGTTTTTTCGCGCCCTCCTCTCCCTGGAATATTTCTGTCAAATGTAAGATCTCTAAAAACAAGCTTGATGAACTGTCCTACTCGATTAAGACTAGGCGTGATTTTAGTTACTGTTCCTTGCCCTGCTTCACAGAAACCTGGCTTGTCCCCTTGACCCCAGACTCATCTGTCCTTCATTCTGAGTACACACTCCATAGACCCTATCGCTCGCCAGAACTATCAAATCGAAAGGCGAAGGAGTGCGTTTCATGATAAATCAGCGATGGTGCAACGATTCATCAGTTTTGTCTACAACTTGCTCCCCTTAACTTGAGACTCTTATCATAACATGTAAGCCGTATTACCTGCCGCGAGAGCTCAGAGTTTACCTCCCTCGTCATGATGGGTGTGTACATCCCACCCCAGGCCAATGCTACCTCTGCGATCGCTGATCAGATCATCTGCATGGAAAACTCAAACCCGGACACATTCGTGTTAATTAATTCTTCGTGACTAGAGGCGCAAACTCGAAGGCCAGTTCATTTCGAACGATTCCAGCGCTCTCTGGCATGGTCTCCAGTGCATTATTTGATACACAATAAACTCTTCCACCCCTGGTTTTGAGTCCGCAACATCGTATAACTTCGACAGTTTCGATCGTCAGATTTCGAGGCTTATGTATCGATCAGCCTGTGGCGACACCGTCTGTTGATATTCCTAACAAAAGGGCTAACATGAATGCATACTTTCTACCTGGTAATTGGTTTTAAGCTTATATGTCAACGATCAATTCTTCTGTATCTGGTAATAACCATTTATTGACTATAAAGGGTGAATATGCTTAATTTCTGTACTTGTCTACGAACCTTGTTGATATCACTCATAAAGGGCAAAATAATCATCCGGGGAAAGTACGTAGCAGCTGAGAAGGGGTTATAACACTATTTCTACACACTCATCACCAAAACATGCCTGTCACTGTTCTACTATTTTAATGGATATCCTTAACCTAGAATTTCCACATGTATATTATCTATGACAACACTATTGTAAATTAGGTACAGTAATATATACAATGGAGCCTGTACCGCGGGCTTGGCGATTCGAATGCCACTGATACCAACACATAGTCTACAGTAAAGCTCGAAACTGTACACTATCTATAAGTATAAGCTCTGGTGAAGATATTTGAACATTAGCATTTTTAATTGCCATTACATTAATATTACATTAAGAAGATGGTTGGTGAGTATAATTATAGTTGATATAGGTCTACAAGTTGCTTGTTTGCATTCTTTGGAACAGAATGAAATTTGAAATATCTCCATAGTTTAGATTTAATTAACTTGGAAATGGTTACACACGCATCTATAACAATAATATTATGTATATATGATTGTTTTTTCGCGCCCTCCTCTCCCTGGAATATTTCTGTCAAATGTAAGATCTCTAAAAACAAGCTTGATGAACTGTCCTACTCGATTAAGACTAGGCGTGATTTTAGTTACTGTTCCTTGCCCTGCTTCACAGAAACCTGGCTTGTCCCCTTGACCCCAGACTCATCTGTCCTTCATTCTGAGTACACACTCCATAGACCCTATCGCTCGCCAGAACTATCAAATCGAAAGGCGAAGGAGTGCGTTTCATGATAAATCAGCGATGGTGCAACGATTCATCAGTTTTGTCTACAACTTGCTCCCCTTAACTTGAGACTCTTATCATAACATGTAAGCCGTATTACCTGCCGCGAGAGCTCAGAGTTTACCTCCCTCGTCATGATGGGTGTGTACATCCCACCCCAGGCCAATGCTACCTCTGCGATCGCTGATCAGATCATCTGCATGGAAAACTCAAACCCGGACACATTCGTGTTAATTAATTCTTCGTGACTAGAGGCGCAAACTCGAAGGCCAGTTCATTTCGAACGATTCCAGCGCTCTCTGGCATGGTCTCCAGTGCATTGTTTGATATACAATAAACTCTTCCACCCCTGGTTTTGAGTCCGCAACATCGTATAACTTCGACAGTTTCGATCGTCAGATTTCGAGGCTTATGTATCGATCAGCCTGTGGCGACACCGTCTGTTGATATTCCTAACAAAAGGGCTAACATGAATGCATACTTTCTACCTGGTAATTGGTTTTAAGCTTATATGTCAACGATCAATTCTTCTGTATCTGGTAATAACCATTTATTGACTATAAAGGGTGAATATGCTTAATTTCTGTACTTGTCTACGAACCTTGTTGATATCACTCATAAAGGGCAAAATAATCATCCGGGGAAAGTACGTAGCAGCTGAGAAGGGGTTATAACACTATTTCTACACACTCATCACCAAAACATGCCTGTCACTGTTCTACTATTTTAATGGATATCCTTAACCTAGAATTTCCACATGTATATTATCTATGACAACACTATTGTAAATTAGGTACAGTAATATATACAATGGAGCCTGTACCGCGGGCTTGGCGATTCGAATGCCACTGATACCAACACATAGTCTACAGTAAAGCTCGAAACTGTACACTATCTATAAGTATAAGCTCTGGTGAAGATATTTGAACATTAGCATTTTTAATTGCCATTACATTAATATTACATTAAGAAGATGGTTGGTGAGTATAATTATAGTTGATATAGGTCTACAAGTTGCTTGTTTGCATTCTTTGGAACAGAATGAAATTTGAAATATCTCCATAGTTTAGATTTAATTAACTTGGAAATGGTTACACACGCATCTATAACAATAATATTATGTATATATGATTGTTTTTTCGCGCCCTCCTCTCCCTGGAATATTTCTGTCAAATGTAAGATCTCTAAAAACAAGCTTGATGAACTGTCCTACTCGATTAAGACTAGGCGTGATTTTAGTTACTGTTCCTTGCCCTGCTTCACAGAAACCTGGCTTGTCCCCTTGACCCCAGACTCATCTGTCCTTCATTCTGAGTACACACTCCATAGACCCTATCGCTCGCCAGAACTATCAAATCGAAAGGCGAAGGAGTGCGTTTCATGATAAATCAGCGATGGTGCAACGATTCATCAGTTTTGTCTACAACTTGCTCCCCTTAACTTGAGACTCTTATCATAACATGTAAGCCGTATTACCTGCCGCGAGAGCTCAGAGTTTACCTCCCTCGTCATGATGGGTGTGTACATCCCACCCCAGGCCAATGCTACCTCTGCGATCGCTGATCAGATCATCTGCATGGAAAACTCAAACCCGGACACATTCGTGTTAATTAATTCTTCGTGACTAGAGGCGCAAACTCGAAGGCCAGTTCATTTCGAACGATTCCAGCGCTCTCTGGCATGGTCTCCAGTGCATTATTTGATATACAATAAACTCTTCCACCCCTGGTTTTGAGTCCGCAACATCGTATAACTTCGACAGTTTCGATCGTCAGATTTCGAGGCTTATGTATCGATCAGCCTGTCCGACCCTGCTGTGCCACTCCCTCCTCCCTTCACTGTGCAAGAGCACGAGGTGAGCACGGTAGTCAATCTGCAGAGCATCAGGAAGGCAGCTGGTCCTGACAACGTTTCCAGCTCTACGTTGAAAAACTGCGCTAACGAAGTAGCCCCTGTATTCACGAACCTATTTAACGCCTCTCTTCATCAGAACACGGTTCATGTCTGTGTTAAGGCAGCGACCATAATCCTTTTACAGAAGAAGCCCAAAATGAAAGCCTTGGACGACTTCCGCCCCGTGACTCTGATGTCAGTGGTGATGAAGGTGTTGGAGCAACTGGTCTTTACGTATCTTAAATCTGTCGAAACTCCAGTATGGATCCATTCCAGATCGGTTAAATGGACAACCGATGCACTGATGATGCTGTTGCATCGGCCCTACACTTTATGATGTAGTCGAGTCTACGAACAGATATGCATGCATCCTGTTCGTAGATTACACTTCCGCGTTCAACACGGTTATCCTTCAGAAACTATTTGATAAGCTTCAACTAATGTCACTAGATGCATCAATATGTTATTGCATACTCGACTTTCTTATACAGCGCTTACAGGTTGTTTAAACTAACGGTATATATTGATCTCCACCAAGACTCAGTATAGATTGGACAAAGAACTGTGTGTGTAATGTTTGTTACGGTGCGTTTCGGGATTCGTCATTTCGCTCGTGTTTATTATCTAGGAGTCTACCCACGCATCGTTCGATTACACAGCACAAACGACATACAATTTTCTTTCGTTTTGTTTTCAGTTGTATTACTTAATGAAATCATTCATCGAATAACTATATAAGCACGGTCAGTAAACAATCAGTCATTTTGATAAGATATAAACTATATGTTATTAAAATAACTAACAGTTAAAGGCGGCGGGTAAGCCATGGAATGAATCTGCAAGCCGGCCACCCAACCTCAAACCCCTTTCGGGGAGGAGGAGGTGTAATTTCCAAGTGCTTCAACAGCGAAAGGAGTTTACTCTCCGCCCGACCATGGTTACCTAAACTAACTAAACTAAATTACAACGATCTACACCTTATGGCATAGTAAAGTCCGATAATTACGAATAAGGTCACTGTCACTTAGGCTTAATAACCGCTTCGACAACTTGATCTGAATCTGAAGTCGCTTCCCTTTCGATCGACGTTCGCTTAGAATGCGTCCTAGAAATCCAATCCGATGGCCGTGTTGCACGCGTTGTAAAGCTTGTAGTCCACATATCGATGTCGTCGCGGCCGTTTACTATAACAACATTGAAACGAGTAAATAGTAAGGGTATGAAGAACGAACAAATAAAGACGACGAAGGAGAAAACGAATGAATAAAACTGAACTTTCGCGGATCCACTTCTTACACCCTGCTCGTTGTTGGGCGGACGCCGCAATGACGTGACCACTAATTGTGCGAACTCGCAGCTGCGCAACGTGCAACTTCCTGGCAATGATGTGGCCTTATACGTGTGCGCCAATTCTTACATTCCCTGTATGTTGCGTACGTTCACGTTCACGTTTGAGTTCGCGTGCGCGTTCGTGCGTGTATTTGTCTTCTCAAAAACGCTTGCCTTTATATATATATATATATATATATATATATATATATATATATATATATATATATATATATATATATATATATATATACAAGTGTAAATACAATAAAAAAAAACGCAACAACCTCAGAGCGAAGTTTTTCTCTCTTCATTGCTCCAGTTCACTCAGCTGTAAGAATAAGTACCTGGCTATAGACAATGGTGTTTATGTTTACGAACAGCCTTCGTGTATTAACTGCAGCGTGGTTGAATGCTTCCCAGCGAAGTTAAGATGTTATTTTAACAGGGCTGTCAGGGAAGTAAAGTGTGAAGCGCTTTAGCAGTCCTCGAAGGACTGGATACTGCGTATATTATAAGAACTAACCTTTACCTTTACACGCGTGTGTACAAGAGAGTGGGCGTGTTTGTACACGTCCGACTGTGTGTGCACGTGTGTATTGGAATAAGTACGGGGTGAATCCACTGTTGATTTCCCTACAGATGTCTATTTCAATATTCATTCATATCAAAAAATATGTTAAGAACGTTTCCTGGAATTATCACAACATCTATAACATGGACTGACAAAAGTGCCCAGGACAATTGCTTAAATTAGCATACCACATGTTCACCGAAATCTTTTTCCATCCTGTCATCTCATCATTTCTACTAGAACCAGAGAATAATTGGTCGTGGTGACATCATCAATTAACTGATACCTGTATCAGTATACTAGCTGATACGTGTATGAGTACAACGAAAACCAAGTGACATCTGTCTCGCGATGACTGTTGTGATACCCCGCTGGCTGAACAATAATGGGGGCACATACCTAAAATTGGGAGGGTTGAGTCGTAGCTTCAGCACGATATACGATAGGTCCCCTATCGGAATATGAGAGGTGCATGTTGACATTTTCCGTTTGACGGATTTTAAAATCAGGAGACAAGTTGGCGACCCAGCGGTGAGGGCAATGGATTTGATACCTGTTCGCGGCCACTTTCGAAAACCTGAATGTCCATGGCGGGACGCATATGTGGTGGGGGCACTTCAGCTTCATAGCGTGTGTAGATACGTTGTTCTGATAAAAATATTACGAGCCTATATATATATATATATATATATATATATATATATATATATATAAAACTTGCTCACCCATCCCCAAAATATTGTATTACAACCGACCTGGTGTTTTGTCGGACTTCGTGGTGTTGAATATCACTTATGTGGATTATGATTCACGGTGAGCTCTCACTCTGCGAAGTTCGCAGACAGTGCTAAAATGTGCAGGATGCACGTGCGCAAGACTCAGTATAGATCGCACGAAGAACTATAGGGCCTACGTGTGTAATGTTTGTCACGGTGCATTTTGGGATTCGTCATTTCGTCGCTTCGTTCGATTGAACAACGCTTCAATAGAAACAATACACAATTTCTATAGTTTTTCAGTTTTATTGCTTAAAGAAAAGACACATCTAATGACGTAAAGCACCGACCTCCAACCTTTTTTGGGGAGGAGGAGGAGTTGTGATTTCCCAGTGCTTCAACAGCGAAAGGAGTTTACTCTCCTCCCGACCATGCATGGTTACCTAAAATAAATTACATCGATCTACGCCTAACAACATCCTAATGTGTAAGTCTGATAATTAAGAATAAAGTCACTCTCACTTAGGCTTAATTTACCCTTCGTCAACTTTATCCGAAACTGACGTCTCTTCCCCTTTGAATATATGACGTACATTTCATAAATTGCATGCATCATAAAATTGAGCAAAATCCGGTAGAATGCTGTTTTTTAAATATGATTTATTTTTATGGGACTATTTACATTTTGTTAAAACAAGTTGCAATTTTTTATTTTATCTTCAATATTCTATATATTTCAATTTCTCTAAAATTCAAAAACATATATAACTAGAACAAGAACTAGAACTAGAAGTGAGAAAACCACCCGTTAACACGGGTATGTTTCTAAACTTGGTGCAGCTGGCAAATGCTTGCACGGTTCACGGAAGTCGTTGTTGTCTGCTGTCACTGTCAGACTCAGCGTAGTATGTTTTCTACTCAGTGTTACGTTGCTGAAAGCAGAAGCATATGTTTATATGTCAGTTGATATACGTGAAACCACACACCGGAGCTATGGAAGAAATTAACCTTGCAAACCAGGTACCAAAATGTCATGTTGTTATTGCGATAACTCGTAACGATACCATATTATCGCCCACATGTCGAAAGTGAAAGCGAACCATAATTTCCAAGAAAATTTTGCTTCGTCAGTAAGAAACATCGTTGCTGCTTTGCACATAACCTGTACACTTCGAACGGTAGGTGTCTACTCACATCACAGGAGCTCCGATTGGGACATAAACATCGATACCGACATATTTTGAGTCAAGCGAGAAGTATAGCCATAGGATCGGAAACTGTTTTAACAAACAGGCAGGTATACATTGTTTGCGTCGACCTTGGTTATAGATGGACGAGCTGGAGGTGTTGGCATCGATCTATGGCGACGACTGGAAGGTGGTTGATGTGACCCAGAGAGTATACAGTATTGATATCACTTGTGAGGAACTGAAGCTGTCGTTACAGGTGGTCGATTATTGCCTTGGTGGTTGGAAATTGGTAACATTTCTCAAATTATGATGATTTGTTCAGTCTAATGATCATCCCTAATTATATTGCACAACTGTTTTGCATCATTACTTGATTAGCACTTGATTAACATTAAGAATCATATGAAAGTTTTCATTGGCCAGTAAATGTGTTATTAGTAACAGTTTTAGTAGATAAATCATGGAATGATGGGGATTACTTTTAAAACATTAATTAAACAGGATTGATCACATTTTGATTGAAAGCATGAATTGATCAATTGCTTCAACTTCATCACACCAACACTACAAATACTGTTAAGCCATATTCTGGATAAATTATTGGTTTGGAACTTGTGAAATATGAGACATAATTGACTAATTTTAGAGTCGCACTGACATGTAAATCTAAAATAAATTGCTCAGTCTAGGCCACGTTTCACTATAATGATCGTTGTATTTCTAATTAAATCTGGGAAGCACCTGCCAGTTATTGTAATGTACATTTGGCTGTAGATTAATCATGCTGCTTAAAATAGAACAGTAATTATATAGTCCTCTTATCGTGAATCTTAAGAAAACAACACTTAATATATAATAATTAAAACATTCAATAAATTAATAACTAAATATGAGAATTTGTGTGAACATTTTTATGTTGTGTTAGATTAATATCTTTGTCTGTCATGAGGCTTACAATGATATCTCATCCTTAATTTTGGTTTTTCCCATTTCGTTTATGGTCTTCCTCTTCTACTGTCACTTGAAGCCGTCTAACCATTGTCATTCTCTCTGCCATTTGGATGAAAGAGCATCACTAATTCCACTGATTTTAATTAATTATTTAAATAAAAATTGCCACAACATGTAGCAGACATGTTTGAGAATGTTATATATATATTATTTATGTTTCAGGTTACTTTGACACCTGGATATCCCAGTGAATCCCCACCAGTGTACCAGCTCAGGTAGTCCGGAAAACACACAGTTTTATGTATTTATCCACATAGTATATGGAAGTGTTTGATTATAACTGATGGATTCAGAATATGATTCCAGAGTCATAATAAAAATTAAGCATGTGATCTCCATAGCTTTATGTAGAGACCCACCCACCTGTCCCAAGTAGAAATATCATTCTAGGGTGGTGTGAGGGTAAAAAATACGGAGCAAGAAAGCTCTTCAAAAATCATATATAAATTATTGTCAAGAATGCATTAAAAATGGGTGTCACGTGTGTTTGTTGTTTATTTCTGGTTGTAATACAGTCTATCTCAAATAGGTTTTATGTGTATGAGTTAACATGCATGTTTTCAAACAAATGTGAAACTGGCAAAAAAGTTATCCTACCTAATGACCTGGCAACATCATCGTGATATCTGCTAGACCTTTTCATGCTTGTACATATACATGTAGTTAAGTTCAAATCATGTTTCACTTTTATTTCCTTGGTAGACCTTTTCAGTCGAACACCATCCTGACATTGGAATTGAACAACAAATATACAATTGCTGTATAGTGTTCTAAAACAGGAAAATGTTGTCTACAATAGTCGAATTAAGTAAATAATGTCTATATTTATGTTGCATTATTTTATTTGCAGTGCACCATGGTTAAGGGGTGAAGAAAGAAGAGAACTATCAGCAATTTTAGAAAATATCTACAGGTAATTATGTAAATGATTGAACAATTTCTCAAATGGTGGGTGACGATTCCCTGGAAGTTTGTGAATGGCTTGCCAGGAGGGCTTGAGACTTGAGTCTGTAGAAAAGGTTTTGGAGACTGTCACATTTGACAGGCCGTCCTGTAGCGGAGTATATTAAAGTTCCTCATCAGTATTCAGAGAAATGTTCCCCTGTGAATGGTGGGGGGCAGGGGGGGAGGGGCAGTGACAACAGATCATGATATTAGATTGAGTGTGCATGCTGACAGTTGTGTAATTACTTAGAACAGCAATATTGACGTCCACCAACAGAAAGTCTACAAATTAAGACATACAATGTATTTTGTGCTACTCTTTATGGGTGCTAGATATCAAGGTGATAACAATTCACAATAACAAATAATGAAATAATGCTGAAAGTTGGTGTAATAAAATATTACAGTTACTTCATTTGGTATAAATTAATACTCCCAATTACTCCATCATTTCCTCTGGGATAACTCATCCTTTGTTCTGTTCTATTCGTGCTGCTGACAGCTCAAGCCAAGTGCTAGTTTTGATTAGGTTATCCCAACCCTTCAGTGATCTTTCTCTTTTCCACTGTAGATGCAATTTGGCTTGCAGCAGTGTTATTCAGTGTAATGTTAAGAACGCTGTATTACAAGACAAAGAAGAGACACGATTGGTAATAACAAAATTGAAACATGTGCCGTGTGAATGTGGTTGCAGTGAAAATATTGGTGAGAACGTCATCTACCTGTGGGTCGAGGGTGTCAGAGAGTTTGTCCAGTCAAGGCAAGACGGAAACAGTGAGACAAGTGGAGTTGACAGAATGGCAGCACAGAGACAGGAGGAGAGTGTGACACCAGATGTGGGTGGAGGGGATCTTACAGTGTCCCCAAGGGAGACTGAGGCTGACGAGGGAGTCGAGGGGGAGGGGGAGGAGGAAGTGGAGGATTGGAAGTTCTACGAGTACAAGAAGGACAACGAAGGGAAAGTCGCAGGTGAGATCTATTCAGTTTACTGCACTTGCGTTGTCATGTTTCATGCTGTTATAACAAAAACCTGACCAAATTCTTCACTAAGATATCTGTATTTATTTCATAATGTGTTTTAACAATGCATTCAGTATTACCTACATGTGTTACTCTGCTTCCAGTCGACACCTGCCCTGTGATTTATCACGGTGAATACCTCCATGACAGGAAAAGTAAATTTCAAGGCCACATAGCGGCTGTCGCAAGCGAAGCTGAGGTAACTATGTCATTGGGGTGGTTCTATTTTATATGAAGTAGTTATTCTCGATGTCAGCTGGACATGTATCCGTTGGTGTTATGTGCTGGGAAAGAGTAAGCGTTTGATATCTGGACAAGATGTAATTTCAATGGGAAGGCTTTGTGATATCTGAAAACATCACAAGATCTGATAGGATTAAACGCAATGTCTTTCCCCTCCCAGTTGTAGAGGGTCAGTATAGCCAAACTACTCACTGTGTTTATTTTTCCCAACCTTCTTATCCATAGCCCTCTCTCTCTCCATCTTTCACCCTCTCCCAATGTTCTCATGTCCCGCCTTAGACAGTCTGTTCTCGTGTGTCCTTGGTGTTGAACCACCTCTGGCCTCTGCAATATTTCCTTACATTTGTCTTGACCAAATGTCAATATTATCCTGCTTCTCAGTAATTCCCATTTGGCTGCATTGCATTTCAACATCTGTTCTCAGGTCATTCATCCTTGTTTTGTCTAACATTCTTGTTATTCTTCGAAACCAGTCGGTCTGAAAAAAATTAACAAGATGTAATATATGTGCATGCAATGTAACAAGATGGAATAGTTATGGACATACAAGAACAAATTGTTTACCTGGTCGTTGGTATTGAGTGGTAAGAGGGGAAATGACTATCAGTAACGTTTTTATTTAGCAATAGCACCAGTACAAATCAATTAATTAATACTAACACACTGTGGTGAATATAGTTAGAATATCTAGCCCCTTAAGCAATTGTAATGAAATAATAGTTGCATAATTTGTGTACTTTGCTACTTCAGGTGGCACAAGTGATGGAGAAGATTCTGTCAGACAGGCGATGTGCAGCAGCCACGCACAACATTCAGGCCTACAGGTACAAAGTAACAGAATTGCCTTTTAATTCCTGCGTACGTTATGTAGAGGCAGGAATCTCAGTATTTCTTCAGCATACAAGAATATGCATAGCTTTATGCAGAGACCTGTATCCACCCAGCATTTGGACGGGAAAAACCTTTGTGGATGGGCAGAAATATCAGGGGACAGGTAAAACATGAAGCAGCAGAATGGTCTTCGAAAATCATAGATAATGTCAGTTACAACTCGAATATAGGTGTCACGTGTGTTTGTAGTTTTTTTGAGGTCATAACTGGCTTGTATGTACGTGAGTTAACATCTGCGTGTCCACGAAAAAAGTGTGACTGGCAAATTTTTTTCCTTATAAGGCCCTGCGAATATACAGTATATTAGATAAACAACAAGAGTGAAAATGTGTTTATTTAAGCTGTCTATTAACTGCCTTGAGCAATTACACCTTTTGACCAGCAGAAGCAATTCTTCAAAACAGATGTTTGCCGTAAGGCAGGTCAATTAACATTAACAACTGGATAAGGAGGTTAAAGAAAGCAGGAGTACAAGACAGAGGCAACAGTTTGAAAGTAGTTTAACTAAGATGCTCACACTGACAGTTCATCAAAAGTTTAGGAGCAACGTTTTCAACTTAAGTGTCAAAGACAGTCATGATGGACAGATGGTGCTGGAAGGGCTGTGTGTTCAACGCGGGGCGTCCTGAATGACGACCAAGATGAGATGAGATTGTGACAAGTTGGCATATTAGATTGGCAATACACCCAGTGACCTTTTTTGAACTACCTATGACTAAGTATTGTTTGCTTATTGCATGAAGTACTGAAAAGTGAGATTATATGACGCAACCATGTTACGATGTTTGCAAGACAGTATCTCTGTGACACAAAATGTGAAGAATTTTTCACAATTTAGTATAAGGTTGATTGTGTGACCCTACAAATGTGATTGAAATGTTATCATGCTATTTGGCAGAATTAAATTTGTTCTGTCCTATTTATGTGGAGTTTTCTTTTCAGAGTTTTACAAAAACCAGCTGATGAGAATCATGTAGCAACTTACTTGACTAACTACGTGGATGACGGGGAGAAAGGAGCCAGTATTCAGATGCTGCGACTGCTCGAAGTAAGATACCTGATGCTTCATCAGTGCACTGTTGTAACGGCTGTTACAGGTGTCTCCACAAATCATCAGTGCACTGTTGTAACGGCTGTTACAGGTGTCTCCACAAATCATCAGTGCACTGTTGTAACGGCTGTTACAGGTGTCTCCACAAATCATCAGTGCACTGTTGTAACGGCTGTTACAGGTGTCTCCACAAATCATCAGTGCACTGTTGTAACGGCTGTTACAGGTGTCTCCACAAATCATCAGTGCACTGTTGTAACAGCTGTTACAGGTGTCTCCACAAATCATCAGTGCACTGTTGTAACGGCTGTTACAGGTGTCTCCACAAATCATCAGTGCACTGTTGTAACGGCTGTTACAGGTGTCTCCACAAATCATCAGTGCACTGTTGTAACGGCTGTTACAGGTGTCTCCACAAATCATCAGTGCACTGTTGTAACAGCTGTTACAGGTGTCTCCACAAATCATCAGTGCACTGTTGTAACAGCTGTTACAGGTGTGTCCACAAATCATCAGTGCACTGTTGTAATGGCTGTTACAGGTGTCTCCACAAATCATCAGTGCACTGTTGTAACGGCTGTTACAGGTGTCTCCACAAATCATCAGTGCACTGTTGTAACGGCTGTTACAGGTGTCTCCACAAATCATCAGTGCACTGTTGTAACGGCTGTTACAGGTGTCTCCACAAATCATCAGTGCACTGTTGTAACGGCTGTTACAGGTGTCTCCACAAATCAACAGTGCACTGTTGTAACGACTGTTACAGGTGTCTCCACAAATCATCAGTGCACTGTTGTAACGGCTGTTACAGGTGTCTCCACAAATCATCAGTGCACTGTTGTAATGGCTGTTACAGGTGTCTCCACAAATCATCAGTGCACTGTTGTAACGGCTGTTACAGGTGTCTCCACAAATCACCAGTGCACTGTTGTAACAGCTGTTACAGGTGTGTCCACAAATCATCAGTGCACTGTTGTAATGGCTGTTACAGGTGTCTCCACAAATCATCAGTGCACTGTTGTAATGGCTGTTACAGGTGTCTCCACAAATCATCAGTGCACTGTTGTAACGGCTGTTACAGGTGTCTCCACAAATCATCACTGCACTGTTGTAACAGCTGTTACAGGTGTCTCCACAAATCATCAGTGCACTGTTGTAATGGCTGTTACAGGTGTCTCCACAAATCATCAGTGCACTGTTGTAACAGCTGTTACAGGTGTGTCCACAAATCATCAGTGCACTGTTGTAACAGCTGTTACAGGTGTGTCCACAAATCATCAGTGCACTGTTGTAATGGCTGTTACAGGTGTCTCCACAAATCATCAGTGCACTGTTGTAACGGCTGTTACAGGTGTCTCCACAAATCATCAGTGCACTGTTGTAACGGCTGTTACAGGTGTGTCCACAAATCATCAGTGCACTGTTGTAATGGCTGTTACAGGTGTCTCCACAAATCATCAGTGCACTGTTGTAACAGCTGTTGACTGGTGGTTGGTTCCACAAATCATCAGTGCACTGTTGTAACGGCTGTTACAGGTGTCTCCACAAATCATCATGCACTGTTGTAACGCTGTTACAGGTGTCCACAAATCAGTGGTTACTGTTACAGGTGTTCCACAAATCATCATGCACTGTTGTAACAGCTGTTACAGGTGTCTCCACAAATCATCAGTGCACTGTTGTAACAGCTGTTACAGGTGTGTCCACAAATCATCAGTGCACTGTTGTAACAGCTGTTACAGGTGTGTCCACAAATCATCAGTGCACTGTTGTAACAGCTGTTACAGGTGTCTCCACAAATCATCAGTGCACTGTTGTAACGGCTGTTACAGGTGTCTCCACAAATCATCAGTGCACTGTTGTAACAGCTGTTACAGGTGTGTCCACAAATCATCAGTGCACTGTTGTAATGGCTGTTACAGGTGTCTCCACAAATCATCAGTGCACTGTTGTAACAGCTGTTACAGGTGTGTCCACAAATCACCAGTGCACTGTTGTAACAGCTGTTACAGGTGTCTCCACAAATCATCAGTGCACTGTTGTAACGGCTGTTACAGGTGTCTCCACAAATCATCAGTGCACTGTTGTAACGGCTGTTACAGGTGTCTCCACAAATCATCAGTGCACTGTTGTAACAGCTGTTACAGGTGTGTCCACAAATCATCAGTGCACTGTTGTAATGGCTGTTACAGGTGTCTCCACAAATCATCAGTGCACTGTTGTAACGGCTGTTACAGGTGTCTCCACAAATCATCAGTGCACTGTTGTAACGACTGTTACAGGTGTCTCCACAAATCATCAGTGCACTGTTGTAATGGCTGTTACAGGTGTCTCCACAAATCATCAGTGCACTGTTGTAATGGCTGTTACAGGTGTGTCCACAAATCATCAGTGCACTGTTGTAATGGCTGTTACAGGTGTCTCCACAAATCATCAGTGCACTGTTGTAATGGCTGTTACAGGTGTGTCCACAAATCATCAGTGCACTGTTGTAACGGCTGTTACAGGTGTCTCCACAAATCATCAGTGCACTGTTGTAACGACTGTTACAGGTGTCTCCACAAATCAGTTTTTTTTTGCTCATCTCATTTCAATATTTTTTTGTAAAAAGTAAACCTGTAATATCCAAAAATTCACTCTTATGACTGTAAAACCTATGCTAAATGTACACTGCCCACCAAATTTTGTTGCGTAAGAGCATACAAAAAATTGCACTTTGGATGACACAACCCTGGAGAATGTTGAAATGACAAACAAAACATCCCGTTTCTAAACAACGTACTGGCAGCACTGCTGAGGTGGGTTGAGTTAACAGCAGTACTGGTTGATGTCCACCAGTGTCACATCTTCATATACAATAACACAGCTAACTTCCTATTACATAATATTGCTTGGCCATTTATGGACTGAAGAACTGACTGGTCCCCTTATGTGGTTTGTATATGAACACGCACAGCAAATACACGGGTATAGACTGTTGGTATTGCTTTGCATTTTACCTTGAATCTTTACGTAGATAATCAATGTGGGCAAAGTATAACAGTGATGAGCCTGATGCTATCATGCATAACATTGAACCACTTCTGAATAAAACAATTAGTGTCAAACACACATGTGCAGTCACTGCCGTGTGCATTTGCAACTTTCCACAGTTGCAAAAGTTAGTTTTATCTGTGTTTGTAGAGCATGGATGCAACAAACGTCATTGTCATTGTGACACGGTGGTATGGCGGTATTCACCTTGGGCCCGATCGATTCAGACACATCAATGCCATTTCAAGGAAACTACTTGAAGAGCATGGATATCTTCAACACAGAGTCAGTACTATTGCATTTTCTGGGGTCATGTAATTTTTCAATTTTTTTTTAACTAAGAATTCTCACAATTGCCAAAAAAATCACTTGAAATAAAAAATTAATGCCAGAACACACGTGTTAACACATTATAACTGTTCACTTAAAAAGTGTTTATGGCAAACATTACCAGTAATATTAGGAAGGTAATTGGGTCAAACAAATGTTGAGATCCAAATCTGATTTATATATATATATATATATATGTATATATATATATATATATATAAATATATAAATTATATATATATATATAAATTATATATATATATATATATAAATATAGCCTCAAAAGCATTGCCATCGCCTCAGAATTTTACTCAACTTACCCTCAAGATGCAGTGCAAGCTTTATGTTTGCCACCAACTACATTAAATCTTTTAATGAACGCATTCGTTCATCCATATTTAGTCTTATATGTCATCTTCATCAGTCGGATAATCTTCTTTTTATTAATTACCTACATACTGATATTCATTATAAGAGCTGAATGTACACATACTGGAGGTCGCTATTAAACACAGGACATTTGTATTGTGTTTTTTAATCAAATGTTTTATATTTATTTTTACTACAATTTTTATTTTTTTACTTAACACATATCTTTACGTCAATCACATCATTGCTTTGATTGTATTATATGTATTGTACTTTTCATATATTTTTTTATTGTATTTTATGTATATATATGGACAACATCTTGTCTGAAATAAAAACTTTATTTGTATATATATTATATATATATAAATTATATATATAATATATTAGTTATATATACAAATGTATATATATATATATATATATATATATATATATATATATATATATAACTAATAAATTATTAAGTGATGTGTACACCTGGTCCATGCATTTTACCAAACTGTGACATGCCCAAGTTGATTTTTACTTAAACATTGAAGATGAAACACAGAACACAGCCTGTTTCAAAAATCAACTGTTATCCTATATTTGGTGGCATCCTGCAGTCATGGTGTAAGTAATTGTGTTAATAATCATCCTGATTCATATTAATAATAATCATAGTTGATTAAAATTGTTCTTATCATGGTTCTTATCACACTTAACACAGTTCAGCTTACTTCAGTTCAATTCCAGTTCAGTCTGGTTCTAGTTCGAGATTTTTTATTATCTCCATTCGAATTCAAATTATAATAGATCCGATGTGTGAACTATGTTTAGTACTTAGATTAGAACTTTAATTAGTAATACTGCTACAGTTTATATTTACAGTGACATTGCAGCACATAATTATAATATTATTAGTAATATAATTTAACAACATATTTGCAATGGAGTCCTGCATTAAAATATAGAGTTTTCATGTATACAGTTATCGTATTCTTTCTATTAAGCACACAGTATACTTTAAAATATTTGAGAAAGGAAAATTTATCCAGAAATGCATTCGAAATAAGCGTATACCCATTAGATCACTCTATTTTGTTTGGTTCCCCAAATGATGTCAATGTACCACACTAGGTGGCGACACCAGCAACAACATGCATATCATCCGTGATTTATTTGTGTTAGTGTATCGGTATAAGTTGCCTATTCACATTTTGATCAAATATTTATGGTTATCATAAGTTCATAACAAGTTATGCTGGTGAAACATTGCAGATAATTAGTAGTAATGAAAGAGACAAACAGATATGCTGTTTCGTCTGTGTGCAATCTACAATTCCAGTGCGATGTGACAAAATTAGAAATTAAATTATAGGGATTTGGAACTAACAGTGTCAAATTCTGCTAAAATGGGGTTGTATGCTTACTATGTGGGGCGTGATGGTCGCGTGATAGAGCGCCGGACTGTCAATCGAGGGGACGGTGGTTTAAACCCACCTGCCGCCGTTTCGAAACTTAGGCTATTTCGTAACCCCACATATGCCTGTGAAGAGACACTAAAAGCCAGTGCTTCCTTCTATCTGGTGTCTATGTCAGAAGAAATAAAAGATCCCACCTGTAACCTGTAGTGGACTGACTAATTCTAGAGAAGGCAACTCTAAAAACCTGTGACAATAATGGTCAGCAAGTTGACCGAGGTCATTTAATGGAAGAAGTATGGCATGCGTGCTTAATAGCTTAATAGAACGAATATGGCAATTGTGTTTGTGAATGTGTTTACAAACTTGTGGTTGTGTTGTTTCAGGAGGGAAAGAAGGGCCCAAAAAGCTCCACCAAGAAACACAAAGGCAAATGATAGAGACTCAGATGCCAGTCCATCCAGGAACAAAGGTTACAAGGAACCAAACTGTATATTCCTGTGCACTGCCTGACGTCATGTTATCTTTGGTAACATGAACGCTATGTGATCAATTTTCATTTAATGTACATTTAATTATAATGTAACATTATAATGTTGTTGGTTGAAGATTCTGTAGCCCATAATATAGCATGGCTTATACTTACTGTGCTATGTAAAATAATGTAATTTAAATTCTTCTTCTTAAATTCTATCTGCATACTGCTGGTGTAATCTAAAGATTTGTGGACGTATATTTTATTAATGTTAAAATAGGGCTTGTATAGGTCATGATTTCTTTCTTGCTGTTATAATTGTTTGTGGTAACATATACTCAAGTGCTTAAGTCGTGTATGTGCGTGCGTGCGTGCGTGCGTGCGTGTGTGCTCCAAACAGCAGCATACACAGGCTAAATATAGATAAGACCACCTTAAGCAGATCACAAATCCGGTACGCTTAGGTTTTACCCCTAGATAATACCTTTTATTTAAATTGCGCACTGCTTATATAGCAATCCTCCTCTTGTTGAAATAGTTGGACTTATGGCAAATCGTCGATATTCCGATGAAACTAATTATTTCTGCACTCGTATATGGCCATCTTGAGGTGCACGTATTCTCTATTATACCTCAATAGTGTTCTCTGTGTATTCTAGTTATGTAAAATGTATCGCATATTATTATTAATAGATGACTTTATGAGCGGAATAACGTCAACCGATCACATAAAATCTGTCTGATTACAGATTATAATTATATCAATAATATTTTACATACAAACAATATATATTTTTATTTCGAGAACATTATTCTCGGAGGTAGTGTACCCTGCCTTCCGTAATGCAGTGGCCTCCTGCGTCTGCTGTCTTGAGGGTGATATGTATGTGTGTGCGTGCCTGCGTCCGTGCATCCTGGTGAAGCATAAACAGTCAACCTAAAGAATACGTGCGTTATGTGATAATTATATTTTAACGATATTGATGTCATTTTTATGAAAAGATAAAACGGTGTAATAAGGTTATTTAGTTGACAACGTTGTGTAAATAAATAAGTCATATTATTGTATAGTCGAGGTAATCTCTGTATGCCTAATATCTTAACACTGTAAACTGTTGTAATGGTTCATTACTGTGCAACACGTACGGCACACAATGCCGACGTCATAAGAACGTGTTGCCTACGTCATAAGTATCTACGGTGTACGTCGATCATTGTTACTGTACATTTTATAGTAAATAACCACGTGTTATTATAAGAGGAGTGTCGTATTTTGTTGAATCATTCGGGAGGATCATTCATGATTAATACTGACAGTCTTACACAATGAGGCAAGTAATACGTCTCACTGTTTATATAAACTGAAGGTCTGCTACTTATACACTGAAACGTTGCTTCTTATGAAATCTAATACCAACCTAATGCTACATCAGTACTTTAAAAAAGTACACTACTTACAACCGCGAAGTACTTTAAGCATCGCATTCATGCTACAAACAGCCAAGGTATTACGAAGATTGGCAACATTTTGATTAGCGTCTATACATTCGGGTCACATCGACTATTTCCTAGAACAAATCGCTAATGTAGAAGCACATCAGCTTTCATCATCATCATCATCATCACGTGACTGACATTTCCTTCAACCTACGTCCTTCCCGTGTCATCCAAGTCTAGACGATGTCGCCTTCTCAGGCGACGTTATGCAGCCTCTGGACGTTATTCACCGACGAATTGGCCATTTTTTTCATTTAGTTCGTGTAGGTCCCGTTATTACTGCAACATAACCTCCGCCGGAAGGACGCCCATCCCAAATAGCCACCCATATCGGCCCGATATCGGCTGCATCTCGGCAATCTCAGGCCTATCTATCCTATGACGGGCCGATATCGGTCCGACGCTGGCTATACTGGCTGTACGCACCTATGCAGGCGACATCTGGCCGATATCGGTCCGATGTTGGCGATACTGGCAGTATATAGGCACCTATGCAGCAGACATCGGACCGAGATCGGCCCAAGATAGGCCATGTCGTTATGCAGCAAGGGTTTGGCAGTAAATCTAACGTATATCCTTTACAAATATGAACATATGCAAAACTAATTTAATACATATCGCGTTAATTGTGGTGAATGTAATTTGTAGAGAATTTGGGCGAGTTTAGATGTGTTTATTTTTTTATTAAATGTTTCCAATATTTTGTGCGCCACTGTAATCCGATTGTCCCGCCATCCGCCATAGGACCTACTAAAACAAAGCCAAGAGTGTACCTACATACTATTCCCTGCACATAAGTGTCTAAAAAAAACTATTAAAAAAAACTTATAAGAAAATAATCTTTAGAAGAAACAGTTCGAACATCCAAAGAAATTTCAGTCTATGAAAATATATTCAAAACAATATTGGTTTATTTTGTAAGAAAACTATACCAAAACATGTCTTCTCGTAGTTGAATGTAGCTTGAACTGTCAGTGAACTCCAAGGTCCTTAAATTTTGCCTAGCCTGATGATACCCGATGGAGAGGCTTGAGTGATTACAGCCCCCATGACACCATGTGTTAGTCATGTAACAGCAGTCCAACTGGCTAGTCCACAGCCTCCCAGGCCTGGAACACTGGAGGTAGTGTGACCTTTGAGACTACACTTTCCCTGCTTCTTGACTCCACTGACAGATAGGACTTAGACAGAAGCACAGCTACAGTGGAGAAGGTATGTTTATATAATCATTTATTTTGTTGTAAACCTTTGTATATTTCTAGATTAACAAATGATTTGTGGCATGAATTTATAAGCGCACGCTTGATTATGTGGAACTTTATATACATTATATATATATATATATATATAGTTTTGTAAAAAAAAAACTGTTGCTCAGTCTGTGATATTAGTTAAAGATAGATGGCATCTAGCTTAATGTCTCTTCATTTTAATTGCAGAAGACTTCGGGAGAAATGAAGATGCCACGTAGGCCCTACAGACAAAGCCATCCAGAAGTGTCTGTCCAAATGGTTCATGGGGCCCAAAGAAAGGAATGGGGACAGGGCTAAGAGAAGAACCTCGGAAACTATGCCACTTGTGATGAAAATAACACAAAATATGTCATTGCATTATTTGTTACCAACTAATTAAGCCACACACAGCTAGCCTATAGTGTAACCAAGTAATAATAATTATTATTATACTGCCTAGATGAAAACAGTATTATAGCCTAGATGCAGCCGAGATCGCCGACATCGGGCCGATAGCGATCCCATGTGCAAAACCTAGATTGGGCTGATGTGGGCTATCTCGGTTCGATATAGGGCCGAGATGGCCGAGATCGGTCCGATGTCGTGTGCCGAGATCGGGCCGATATCGGTGCCGAGATGGACGAGATCGGGCCGATATCGGTGCCGAGATGGACGAGATCGGGCCGAGATCGGGCCAATGTCGTTTGGCTATCTGGGATTGCACAGCATATTTGGTAACAGAATTACACCACCGGTCATCCTGGATGATACCAAAGTAACTTGCCATTGGAGGATATTATACCGTTACGGAGCTCTTAAAATAATCTGTCCACGTGTTTCCGGTTTGAGGACCTAATAACGACCTATAACCTCTTGTATTATGGCTAAACAAAACTATATTCTGTAAAAATTAAATATCTGCTATAACGTGATATTTTTGAAGAAATGATCGAGGCATTGACAATGACAATGAAAGTCTGTTCATTTCTAACACATCGCGGCAGTCAAAAGTTGAGGCTTTCACTGTTAGTTGCACATCTGTTTCGTAGAAAGCTACAGCAGTGACCACTGTTTGGTTCCACCACTGATGGTATTCGACTATGGTTGACACACTATATGTGCTAATGAAAGAAAATAAGACGAAAATAAAAATTTGTTTTTATACTTAACAAAAGTTGTCTATGGTTTGATTATTATCTGCTAGTATGTAAATTATCAACGAATGTGACCATACTGTATTGTTCTTACAATTTCAAATGTTCGGACTACGCATTGGTAAAACTTTCTTTCATCATATTAATGAGAAATTAATTATAAAATACGTAATGTCGAAATGGGGCTAGTTTACCATACAACGGGGTATATTAGCCTACTTTAGATAATGAATGGATGTTTTTGCTTTACTGGGAAACACACCATAGAGGACATATTTTATATTCGTTCTTATTTTATTTATAAATTATGTCTACTGATTTATCAGCGATTCTTGTGTTTACAATTTGGGTAGATATCTGGGTTATTGTGAAGTCGTAGTACAAGACCTGAGTAAAATACTGTGAGTCGACTTACACTACAGTGTTAGTTGACTCAACTTACACTGTAGTGTCAGTTGACTCAACTTACACTGCAATGTTAGTTGACTCAACTTACATTACAGTGTTAATTGATTCAACTTACACTGCAGTGTTTGTTGACTCAACTTACACTATAGTGTTAGTTGAATCCGCTTACACTGCTATGTTAGTTGACTAAACTTACATTACAGTGTTAATTGATTCAACTTACACTGCAGTGTTAGTTGACTCAACTTACAATACAGTGTTAATTGATTCAACTTACACTGCAGTGTTTGTTGACTCAACTTACACTATAGTGTTAGTTGAATCCGCTTATACTGCTATGTTAGTTGACTAAACTTACATTACAGTGTTAATTGATTCAACTTACACTGCAGTGTTAGTTGACTCAACTTACATTACAGTGTTAGTTGATTCAACTTACACTGCAGTGTTAGTTGACTCAACTTACATTACAGTGTTAGTTGATTCAACTTACACTGCAGTGTTAGTTGACTCAACTTACATTACAGTGTTAATTGACTCAACTTACATTACAGTGTTAATTGATTCAACTTACACTGCAGTGTTAGTTGTCTCAACTTACATTACAGTGTTAGTTGATTCAGCTTACACTGCAGTGTTAGTTGACTCAACTTACATTACAGTGTTAGTTGATTCAGCTTACACTGCAATGTTAGTTGAGTCATTTGACCAACCTTATTTGTGTAAGCTATCTGTATTTATCTATTCATGCTAGACATTTTATTTGTCGCAAAACGTCTACAAATAACTTATGTAAGTAAAAATTCTGATTTAGGAATATAATTTTATCGTACGTATTAAAATAAAACGTCTCAAATACCTCTGTCTTCCTTTGTGATTTATTCAGAAACCATTCGAGGATTGGACTTCTATGCGTATGCAAAGTTGCAGTAACCTGAATGCTAAAATTCAATTAAATATAATTTCAAAATAGTACATTTAAATACAATCATCCATTGGTTTATTCGTTAATTTACAATTTTCACGAATGTTTTTAAACAATCCAGTCCAACTGAATTGGTTTTCCTTTTAGCATATTGTGTACTGATTTAAATTGCCCTTGTAAAATACTGAAACAAGATAGTCAATATAGTAGCTTTCAATGCAACTGATGTAAACAGTGTGACAGCGTATATCGATGCCCTCAATTAAATATTGGGAATCACTCCGCTTCCGCAGGTTTGGATGACTAACTTCTATTATACTCACACGAACCGTGAAGCATCAAACCGACCAACAATGAAAGTGTACATTGATAAAGTAGGGCCTATTAAGCCAATGTTTACGTAGTATAACTGTTGCTGTAACAAACTTCGTCATCTGTAGGTTGATTGATAATATCCTTCCGTACAGTTAAAGGTTATTTAAGTGTATTACATATCAAGGTTAGTTCAGACTGAAAACTATATCAAAATGATGTCGATATGGTTTCATACAGGACTGCGTTGACAGGCTTTTGTCTGGCCATCTTTGTCATTGGTCTGATTGTACGTTGATCAGTGATGTCCTTCTGAGTCACATATGACAAATATTCTACTCGGGGAGAACCTATGTTACTATGTAGCGGTGGTCTTCGTGCTAACTCACTAAAAAGATGACGCATAGTTTAAAACGATGTCAGCTGTTAGCTCAAGGTTTGGGAATGCTTCCATCGCAAGGAGTTTCGTTGACATTTCCAAACGTTATAGGAACAGTATTAAAGAGGGAAAAAGTACTTTCCATTGACACAAATGATATTTGGGATACTTTGTAACTGGATTTGTAACTATAGTCTTAGAACGCGTTAAATAATAGAAACAGGAACATGATCTTTGGACTTTGGCGTCGTTGTGGGCACCTTCACAAAATGACTGTTGCTGCAGTGAGACAGACTTCATGATGGCGGCCGTAATACTAATAATGTAATGACTGGACTTCATTGCAATGCACTTAGCTCGACAGAAGCTATGGTGCCGTTTTTCTGAGCGGCGTTTCTCGCCGTTTAGCAGAGGTTGTGAAAACATAGCGCCCTAACAAACGGCGTCGACAGCGCGCTCCACTGGTCGCATCGCTGACCGTGCTCCGTGGCCGCTCGCTCGCGCTCCCGCACCCAACTGATTTATCATCCGCAAAAAGCGGCGCCGCGACAGTAACCGACATCGTTGCCATCGCAATGGCGCCGGACCTTTCCTATCAGCTGGGCACACTGGATGTCCTGCACTTCCTCTCAAGTAGGAAACATTGTTAGCGGGTGTGACGTATGGACATATCCAGGTCACGTTTGACGAGACAGTATTTACGTGTCATTTCTAACGAGATGATGTCTGACTGTTGATGTAGAACTCTAGATGTATTCGCACATTCGCTGAAGCCACGCTGTGTTATCGGGGCTGTGCTATTGTGGAATACATACATACATACATACATACATACATACATACATACATACATACATACATACATACATACATACATACATACATACATACATACATACATACATACATACATACATACATACATACATACATACATACATACATACATACATACATACATACATACATACATACATACATACTAGCTATTGCTAGTTTGTGGCATTAAATCTCCTACCCAACACAATGCGTATACAATTATAATAACGTATCGCAACTTGTGAAAATATGTGTAAAATAACAATAATAAGTCACTGTTGTGTAATAGTAAGTAAGTAAGTAAACGCTGTATTTCTTGACGGTAACCACATCACGTGGTAAGTAATACTAGCATGTTTTCCATTAAGAACTTCATTAGTGATTCAAGTTTTGATTGTATCGTATATATCTTGTCACGTTGCAATGAAACAATCCCCGGAAGTCACACAGCGTAATGGTCGAACAATATCTTCATCTGCCTGAGTAAACATCAAGAGCAAAGCGACAGTGTCGCAATATATAGTGCTCCTTCGTCAACAAGTGACTTAAGACCGATACGACAGTCCTGTTTTAGGGGCATTGCTCATGAATACTCCTACGTTCGGTTGTCGCAGTCAGGCATAATTTATCCGCTTTCAGTCACTGATTGAGAATCACTACGCCACGTTGGTGCAGTAAAATACACCCGATTCGTGGGTCAGTCGAGCGTGACGCATTCGCTGTGCATTAACGACGCATAGCAAAGTGTGCAGCCAACAGTTTAAATAATGTCAGTCCGTTTATATTACAGCCGCGTCTGTGATAGCGGGTAGGCGGCGGTAATGATATCAATCGATCGTATTACACAGATTCCATCGATGTGTCAGACAGATTGCTTTATTTCCTTTTGTTTTAGTATTGCATGCCGGCACTTGTTGAATTACGTCCTCTTCCGGGGGTCTCGTTATGGGGAAGACAAATGCGCTTTGACGTAATGCACCGCAGTTTTACGTGGGGAGTAGTGTTTGCATACATCTTGAAATGATTAATAGACTGGTATCCCCACGCCCAAATTACGGGAAGATATACACAATTGTGTTCGATTTGTATTGCTTCTATCGAAGTTGTTGTTCTCGTCTTGGGATCACTGTTCTCATGGGTCTTTTTCTTCGTCTTGCCTTTCCTCACTTTTATTTCACTATGTTCTCTATCAACTGTCTCCAACTCCTATCTTTTGCTGTTGTTCTCCATTCTCCTCCCACTCTTCCAAATCTCTCTTAACGCAGTCTCCCATCACATCCTCGGTCTTCCTCGCCTCCTTTTTCCAATTTCTGGGCATCTGGTCTCTTTGTTAGTTTTTCATCTCCCATTCTTTCCACTTGACTGGGCCGTTTGAACCTTCTCCTCACCAATTTCCTCGTAAAGCTTTCCTTAACTCCAACCTCCACTCTCAGTTCGTCCATTCTTCTCTTATCCGCTCTCTTCAATCCCATCATTGTTCTTATCCAGTTGTTTTCGCAAACATGGACCTTCTCCTCCTGTTGTCGCTATGTTCGGTGCGTATTCAAGAGCAAAAATTAATCTCGTTTGCTAAAACAATACTTTTCCATCCTAAGAATGTTAACACGTTTACAGTGGTTGTTATAAAACTTACAATATATGCATCGGTAATTGCTGAGGCTGCCCGCAGGCCGTTTCACCAGGTAACGAGTTCATAACGGAAATTCATCTTTAAAATATTGTCAAATTGAAGGAGCATTATAAAATTTAAATAAAAATCTTTTGCGTCACGGCAAACAGTATTTTCGCGACACACCGGCGGGACTTGCTGCTAACCGAAGACACCGTTGACGCCGACATTGGACGACACGAATTAGCGGGGTCACGAGTACATGGTGGAACTAATGAAACAACTGCCACAGCGGCCGCCTGGTGACGTCGAGCGTCAAGAGAACCTGATAGTCCAATCACCAACAATCATTCAAAGAAGAAGTCCACACAAGCCACGACTAGCCGATTTCTCTTTCCTCAAGCTCTAGCGCAGCGGCATGGCAGGAGATATCTCAAGAGCAACCGTGTCAGGTGGCCCGTGTCGGTACGGGCAAGTGGCACAACTAGCTAACTAACAGGCTGCTGACACGAGTACAGGAGTTCTCGATGTTTGTGGTCAGGCACAGGCGTCTCTGGAGAGCAACATTTCCAACATTACGTGAATAATGTCGCCTTATTTTAATTATTATGATATTACTAATGGTTGCCTGGATATAAATGATATATTATTATAGGTACTTTCTCATTCGCGTCGGATTACATAAAATGCATTTAGCTTTACTCAGTGCAACAGCAGTAAGGCCGCCCGCTACATTTGTATAAGCGCATGATTTAATAATGATTCCTGTTGTAGGTCTATTATATAAATGTCTCTTTTATTTTTACATTTGCACAGAGTGGATAAAAGTTTTTGTTTTATTTTACAAATTTGTCTATGAATATATGGTTTATTTTGCATATTCGGAAAGCGTCACACAGTCGACTGCTGTTCAGCAACGGCGCTGTAGAGCGCGTCTTCTAGACATATATATATATATATATATATATATATATATATATATATATATATATATATATATAATAAATGTATTCCAAACAATCAGGTGAAACCACACAAGCATAATATCAAATGTAAAATATTTAGGCAAGGCAGCATTGTCTTTCTAAATATACCTTTCGTGAATGTGCGATTCAAAAATCGTAGTTGACTATTTTTCTGAATTAAAAAAACATTCGAACGTTAGTTGTACAATATTTATTAATTTACACGGAATAACCGATAATGACACTGTTGGGGCTTGTCGTTAACAGTAATAGCTTGCAGTGACAATTTGATGGGGTCATCGTGAAAGAAATAGCTTTTGAAGATTGTCATAAACAGGTTGATGAATTTGAACCATCGCGTAGAACCCATTTGTTTTTGTCAGTTACATCCTTTTTATGGTTTGTTCTTCACATTAATTAGCCGTACTTTCCATTGTGTGCTACATCACCGAAAGCATCCAGGCCGCACGGTTGGTTTGTCTCTTAGAAAGATATCATGTGCCCGGCCTGTATGGTTATTTCTGGACACATCATACATTGATGTTTCTGAAAATCTTATTGAGAAAACATCACTCAATTCGAGAATGAAATGTTATCTTGTTCTTGAATTATATAGGCTAATGTAGACATTGCATGTGAAGTAGTTATCATGTTAATAAACCATATGTAACTTATTGTTTCTATTTCTAACAACAAAGTAGCATAATGTATGTGCATTATATGTATACATAGTTATTCGTTATATTAAAAATGTTGTAACGTTCCCGTTTCATAAGATGGAGATACACTTTTGTTTTGATTTACTGACAACAAAATGTATCAGTATGAGAATATATTAAATGTAGCCAGTTTAATATAGCTTCATAGAAAATAATCAATTGCTAAATTGTATCATTATAATATACAAAATCTTAACTAAAATATTTTAAGGGAGAATTCGTAACATTTTTCTTTAGATTTCCCTTACATCTTTGACAATAATTACCACAAAAAATATGATATCAGCATTGTTATACTCGTATGTATATTGTTAACAACGTTTATTCAAAACATTTTAAAATCCGATCACTAGATTTAGTTCCAGTGACCAGTTCAGGCAACAAGTTACCTAACATCCAAGCAGGTTAGACTGGCGGGTGATGATGCATTGTTAGGAATCACAGGCACGAGAGCAATCAATCCCAACACAGCCGAGTCGTCTCGAATCATTCTGCTTAGTCGAGATAGCGGCTACGGAGTAACTAATTTGTCGACTGTTTTTTCTTAAGCAGTTTGCCGCTATCGTAACTAGGCAGAAATAATCCGAAGTCCTGCATCATTAATATCGCACTTGTTCACGGTTTCAGAGCCGCCAATGTGTGTAACCTGCTGTTTCTCGACAAGACGCAGACAACCGTTTTTCTGGAATGGTGCGACTGAACACGTCATCACAATCGGTGAGGTGAATTCGTTAATTCGAATTCTCATAATCATGAAAGCTTGGCATCTGGATATCATTTCACAAGAACGAAATTACGTTATGGTACAATTGGTAATCCGGACAAACAATTGATGAAAAATGCATCCAGGTGATCGACGTTAGTTCAAAAGAATGGTGCGGCGTAGAACGCAGCAATACTATTGTGAGAATAATATAAAAGATTGAGGAAATTCAGTCGTGTTACTTCAAATTGAATGCGTAATCGTGGTTATTATGTCGCACCATTTCATGAAATACAGTCACGCCGGTGATAAACTCGAATTACCATGCAATTAACTCGAATACAGCTGTGATTTCACCTCTTACTTTACTGCTTCGAAGTTAGGTCTCTTGCTTAGGTGTCTACAATATTCACACACATTTAAGGACAGAACGGTAAAAAATTACCTGTGACATCTGTATTCTGAATTGATCCACAACTCAATGCAAGACAATTGGTTTGCATCTGTCTCGGAAGTCAGTTATATGCGTGGATTAATAGCCTAATATGTGTACGTACACGATGTAGTAATTAACAACAAAACATACCAAATAACCTGCTTACTTGCATTACTAAAGGCCAATACAAAAACACCCTAGTTAGCACTCTAACATTGGCATAATCAATGATGTATACTGTAACGTTAAACCAGTGTCCCGACACATTTTTCAGTTATAACTACTAGATACAGTATGTGCCAGGAAAAGCTTCCATTTTACAACCGTATGAGCCACAAGACCCGAGAAGAATACGCAATGTAATAAATGCATATGTTTTTGAAATAAAAACGTTCGTACAGTTTAGAAATGATTGGATGATATTATATATATATATAGTATATTTTTATTGTGTATATAGTATGTTGGTGTGTGTGTTTATGTTATGTGTGTTTTTTATGTTGTGTTTGTTTTTTATTTTGTGTTTATATAGTTTTTTTTTTATATTATATATATATATATATAATATATATATATATATATATATATATAATATATATATATATATATATATAATGTGTAGTTATACATTGGAAAGCGACTGAAAAAGTATGTAACAACAAATATGTGTTACATTACGAATGTACGTATAAATGTCATGAATATAATATGGTATATAATATGCATGCGCAATTCCCTTTATTGTGTTATACATAGACATCAGTTGCCTACATTTCAGGGTAAGGACAAGAACATCACAAAACGGTATACGGTTATCGTGGGCTCGCATACGTGATGTTTGTATATAACATCGACATGAACTGCACCACACGTATATAAAGGTGCTTATGAATTGCAAAGTAAATACATCTAGAACAACATGTAAATATCTCTCTATAATGAGGTATGATAAAATAAATTTATCACAGTTATATACTCAGCCAGGTAACAATATCCGTGAACTTTGCTAACGTCGGCGCGTAGATGAATTGAAGACATATTGGTGTGTTGGCTTAGCTATAGCAAACATCGTGATCTGAGCATAAATGGGTGCATGAATCGACACTCCGGCAGAAAATGAAACACAATATGTCAACGTCGCAAAATCTGTTGTCATTGTCGTGCCGTTGACGGTTGCGTCGGGCGCTGGACGCGTCTGAAACATATCGAGTTGAGGTTTAATCGAGTTCTACCATCAGCACTCATTCATGGTACCTTCTGTGACATCTGACCGCGAGGACGTCGCAGTAACCGTCACGCCTAGATTACAACCACTGCGACAGTCGTCAACAGATGACGTCGCCGATTTGGCATTGTCGACGCGACAATTCGACGTACTCGTCACGTCGTCGTCATCGTCGTCTGTCAAGGGTCCATCGGACAGACTGACGGCCACGTAACTGGCCATTGGCGGCGGTCGGTCCTGACTCGACTTCACGTCGTGGTTGCTAATACGGCGCATGATGATGTAATCGACTACGGCCGCCTCCGTCTCGTCGTAGATCCGACTCGCCTTCTCGGCCGAGTCTTCAGCGTCGTTGTCGTCCGCCTGCTGCAGAAGTTGCCGCCCGATCTTGTCGTTGTCCAGCTTCTCGTAGGTGGGCGGCACGTCGCCCGCCAGGCGGCGGTCCGGGTGGATGTTGTTGAGCGTCAACTTGAGGCGACTGTCGCTGTCGCTCACGTCCAGGTATTCCGTGCTGCGGCGCCGGAAGTCGCGTCGTCGCTCCACTTGTACCATGACGAGTCGGTAGAGCAGGAGAGAGATGACGAGGGTGTTCTTACACGTGAAGAACAGGTTCGTGTAGCTGAGCACGCCATACCTGGAGCAGACAGTGTTGAGATGAGCAAAAGTCAACAGTTGCCAACAAACACTAGGAGTGAGCAACATGAACACGGGTCAACATAAAGGTAAGGTATTCAATCTTCAAGGTTGCTCAAAGGTCTCTACATATTACTCCCTGGCTCACCTGGTCAGTCGTCTACCGTACTCACTTATCTGCAATTAATGCGCGAAGACTATTCGTACTCAAACATCCACCACTGCCTATAGCCAGGCCTGTAGTCATTCGTACAGATGAGCGAACAGGAGCAATGTAGAGAGGACGGTTTGACACCGTAGCACAGGGCTCGAACTCGGGTTTAGCCACTGCGCCACTGCGCCACTGCGCCACTGCGCCACTGCGCCACTGCGCCACTGCGCCACTGCGCCACTGCGCCACTGATCCACTGCGCCACTGATCCACTGCGCCACTGCGCCACTGCGCCACTGCGCCACTGATCCACTGCGCCACTGATCCACTGCGCCACTGATCCACTGCGCCTCTGCGCCTCTGCGCCACTGCGCCACTGCGCCACTGCGCCACTGCGCCACTGCGCCACTGCGCCACTGATCCACTGCGCCACTGCGCCACTGCGCCACTGCGCCACTGCGCCACTGATCCACTGCGCCACTGATCCACTGCGCCACTGCGCCACTGATCCACTGCGCCACTGATCCACTGCGCCACTGATCCACTGCGCCACTGATCCACTGCGCCACTGCGCCTCTGCGCCACTGCGCCACTGCGCCACTGCGCCACTGCGCCACTGCGCCACTGCGCCATTACAAGAGTGAATAAGACTGCTTGGGACTGAACAGGTGTGTACAAGAGTGAATACGTTTAGACAAAGTTGTCATGCTGACATCGATCATATCGTGAAAGTGCTATGCGTGCATGAAGTGTATTGGCGATTCGGCATTTGGCGCAGCTGCTCCCCGACTATGGCATGAACTGTCTGTGAACATTCGTGCATCTGGGACATTCTAATTTTGATAAGGTGTACCTTTTTATTTTTATTAATTAATATTGCTTTTTAGTTTATTCTTTTAATGTGATACATTTAAAAATCAGTGTTTATTTTTTTATTAATTTATATAATTTACATACAAAGTTTTAGTATTGTACGTCGTAAAACCAGTGTTTAATTTGTTATATTTTAATTTATATAATTTACGTACTTCTTTTTATTAATGCAGTAATATAATATATATATATATATATATATATATATATATATATATATATATATATATATATATATATATATATATATATATATATATATATATATATATATATATGTATATATTTTTATATATAATATATACATATATATATATATATATAATATATATATATATATATATTATATATATATTATATATATATATATATATATATATATATATATATATATATATATATATATATATATATATATTTTTATATATATATATATTATATATATATATATAGTGTGTGTTGTGTGTGTGTGTGTGTGTGTGTGTGTGTGTGTGTGTGTGTGTGTGTGTGTGTGTGTGTGTGTGTGTGTGTGTGTGTGTGTGTGTGTGTGTGTGTGTGTGTGTGTGTGTGTGTGTGTGTGTGTGTGTGTGTGTGTGTGTATGCTTGTACAGCGCATCGATCCGCTATGCGGGAATTAGCTCTAGAGAAAATTCCATTCTTATTTTATTATTACATTATGATGGGGGCGTGTAAATGCGGCCGTACCTGAAGATTAGCAGCATCCGTAGGACTAGGAAGGGCGCGTCTTGCATGATTATGGAGATGATGATGCCGTAGACGTCGGGCGTGCAGCACGTGTTGTCGTTGAGCTCGTCGAGACTCCGAGACAGCACGCACGAGTGGTCCTTGCGGGCCTTCGTCGCCGTCAGCACCATCGTGAACTGCAGCAGGCTCCACGACCAGATGGCAAGCACGACCTTGCACAGCAGAGGGTTGTAGCGCACCTGGGAGAGACAGCACTCCTAGACATGTCTGGTTGGATGACCATTGCAGTTAACATATTATTAGTAAGGATAAGACGCGAAGCGTCAACGCGCATAGTTTAGGAGTTTGCTGTGACCATGCACACATTCAGTGTTCTCAGTCAAGCGTGTCCAAATTTCAAAATGATTTACATGAGTGAACGGGATGTTGAACTGTCTTCGGTGACATTCAGCATGTGTCTGCATCTCGAGAAGTTCTCCGAAAACCTCAATTTTCACACTCACGTCAGTTTCGCCAGGAATACGTTCACACCACTTTCAAAACCCCTAAAATTATGCCAGAAATGCATCCATTTCCTTTAGTATTGAGGAGCTAGTTCTGCCTTCAGCTTTAAGTCTCAAGCACTATATGACATTTGTATTGCATAGTGTTCGACGAAACATTGAAAAAATCCCGGGGGACCGGGTTCATCCCTGGGCTGACAGGGCCGAGGAAGAAAAACCATATTCGAAACCAGGGTACATTCCCTTTTACGACAGGACACGAGTTTATAACAAACGAGTTTAAAACCAGTTGTCCAATGCGCCGCATTTTGACAACACCTAGGTTTATATGAAGGCGTGAAGCATTCGTCCGAAAGCGCCGCGGTCGAGCAACGAGGATTTCTTGAAGGCTGAGGGGGGGGGAAAAAAACACAGCTGGTTGTGAGTGAGCTTCCCCTTCGGCAGCATCCAACCCGGCCAATGATGAGGATGAGCAGCAAGATCTGCTCCAAGATCTGCACCAACTGGGAGAACTTGAACAACTTGATATTGATTTCTAGCTGTAAACAAAACGAAATACGCTGTTATTGTTAGCAAGAAGTCATACGTTTTCATTTTTCAAATCCAAATCAAAATGTTTCTTTTTACCTGTAGAGATAGCAATGAACAGAGATAGGGCAATTACGAGCTGCCCCATGTGTACAATGACGTCATTCGTCATTAGTACTGAAGACGTCGAGGTGTAACGTCAGACGAAAGCCTCTACAGGTAAAAAGAAACATTTTGATTTGGATATGAAATATGTAAGCTTTTGATTTGGGAAAGAACTATCCTGAGACATGTTCCGTGATGTTAGCAAGAACTGTTGGAGGAACGAAAGGACATGTTCAAGAAGCAGGGAATGTCGGTGAACCGTGAAACGACAGCAGTGATGTGGGACATGAGAGTGGAGAGTTAATCGTCAGGTTGGATGTGAATGAGACCGACCAAGTGGGTGGACATATGTAACTTGAGTGGTTACCAATGATGGGCAGTCAGAGGAAGAGATGCAAAAGCACATCAGTTTATGGGGTTTCATAATGGACAGGAAAAACAAATCAAGTTGGATATTCTTTCTCGTGTAACCCGGGGTGTATGTCTGGCCCGGAGGACGTGGCAAACGGCGACATTCATAAGAAAAACTGGGTCATCTGACAAGACTGGCTGCATGCAGAGAGCTGAGGAGTCTAAATGAGAAGAAACGTAAAGAATACAGGAAAATAGAAGATCTCGTGTGATAGGACTGCGTGTAGGGGGTTTTAGAAAGTAGGAAGACCAATACTATGGTTACAGAGGAGACTGCTGGCAGAACATAGTTGAGGGGCTCCAACAAAAATAGCACTACATTATAAAGCCTAAATATCACAGCCGTAGACGGGAACAAGGATGAAGAAAAATTGTTTAACTAAGTGGTCTGTGCTGTTAGTAGTATTACGAATGTTTGTGAAATAGTATCATACATGTTGAACATAGTAACAATCCTGAACGTGACTTACGCAGTATTTCCACCAGCCACGTTTACGACAACATGACCGGGAAAGGGAGTAAATTTACGTCATTAGAAATGTTGAGAAATTTTAAGCGACGCTGCAAATGTTGTAACACTAATCTTACAAAAATGCCAACCACAGCTACTCATTCAAATTTCTGAATGAACTACAGCAACGTGGTATGGACGAAATTGCTCCTGGTTCGAAACGGAAATAAAAGGATTCGATCAGAAAATATTTCGACTGATTGTCTGATGCTCTGGACACATGCTACCGAGACACACGAGAGAGAGAGAGAGAGAGAGAGAGAGAGAGAGAGAGAGAGAGGAGAGAGGACGAGAGAGGACGAGAGAGGACGAGAGAGGCAGACTGAGAGAAACGTGCGGCGAACGAAATTAACGCAACATTAGTGTAATAAAATATTCTCGTGTTCGTGACAACTGTTGCAAGTTATCATAAACTACAGTATTTTATCAAGAACACATTCGCCAGATTACCGGTACATACTGGGGCAGATATGCATCGCTCGTATCATGTACATGAGTATTTATGTTCATATCACGTGCGATTTATTCACAAGTAAATGTCTCCGCTGTGTGTCAATGCCTGTCACGACGACAATAAATGCACCGTCGTAGACATGTATGTCTAGTTGATAACTATCTATCGTGTCGTTCACGCGGTACTTTCAAGGCCAGTGTATAACATCTCACTATTTCCTGGTAGTTATTGCCAGCAAACAGCATTATACACACACGCGAAATGTGTTGATTTATAGCATACATTAGTACACAGTTGGTAAGTTTCGTGTACTGTGCGTGTGTTATCAGTAGCTGTAAAATCGTTGCCACTGTTATTTAGAACACGCGCAAGTAGAACTGTGCGTGCCCCGTATACAAGTGTGTGTGTGTACTGGCATTTGCCTTAGCAAAAGAGGACATAGGCATTCACGTCTATAGCAACAAATAATCGTTAGTTAAATGTTTCTTTAATCCGTGTTTATTAATGTCACCGGAGAGTTACTTTTACACGTGTAAATATTTAATTTTTTAACGATGGTTATAATATAAAAGTAGGTTTATAGATAACTAACGGAACTAGCTTGCTATTTGGTTAATAGTAATTACTTATAATTATCATAATGCTGTTTTTACTTTCGATATAACCATTTGGAGCAGGGTGTAACTCTTTCCATTCCGTTAAAATATAATCCCACGGAAACGCCTATCCCAGTAGTGCCTCCACGGCATCATAATGTTCACAGCGGTCGAAATGACAGCGATTATTATTTAATGTGACATGCGGGTACCTTGTCATATGTCTGACACAAACACTACCCATCGGACGCGAGGGAGCATTTTATGGGAAGATAATGCACGTAGAAAGATTGTTCAGACACCCGGAGTGACGTATAAGTGACTAAATATTCCCGGAATATAAGCATCGCTGAGCTATGATATCACGAACGGAGCTTCAAACAAATGTATGGCATTTCAGGTCAGACATCTGTTCTTATGTGTTTCTAAGTATATACGGCACTTTATGGTTTTTCGTTCTCTGTGTTTCCTGTATGTCAGTGGTGGGTCTGGTTTATACTGATCCTTGACTTCTTGTCGGTGTTCCTTGGGTTTCACGGACTGTTGTCTCCACAAGCCGCCTCCACCCCCTCTGTCTGCCGCACTCACGTCCTCTTCCTCTGCCAATCCTTCAACACCTCTCCATACGCTGTCCTCCGGAAGCGGTGTACACTGTAGATCGTCGTCGTCTTTTGTCCATTCACCTGGCATCAGCTTTCCTTTGACTGGGATTTAAACGAGCAACATCCGTTCGCATTTCGATGTATGTGTGTATGTAGACATGATATATATATATATATATATATATATAATATATATATATATATATATATATATATATATGTATATGTGTGTATGTGTATGTGTATGTGTATGTGTATGTGTATGTGTATGTGTATGTGTATGTGTATGTGTATGTGTATGTGTATGTATATGTATATGTATAGACAGACAGACAGACAGACAGACAGACAGACAGACAGACAGACAGACAGACAGACAGACAGACAGACAGACAGACAGACAGACAGACAGACAGACAGACAGACAGACAGATAGATAGATACTGTTAAGTACTATTCGATTGAATAGCTCAATACAACAACAACACGAAGGAGCGAAGACGAATCCCGGTTGGAAACGCGTGGTACGTCATACATTCGCTGCATCGAGCAAATCAAATTGGTTAAATCATCGGTCTTGAAAACAATAGATGAGCGACTGTGAGACATTAGCGGAGTCTCGCCCGTCAAACTGCAGTCGTTGCGACGTATGATTATGAATGGAATTCAACCCTATATTCATCTCTGAATTGACAAGTCAACAATACACGGCGCGCGCACTGGTAGTTTACGGAACCATTGTCGTCATGTCCACCCGGACTTGACAGTAAAGTCGGGCGGTCCCACACGGCATACCCGGCATCTTCACCGCATTCTACCCGGCATCTGCTCAAGATCGCCTCGCACCAACCCAAAAATCGACTGCAACGTATTCAAAAAGCAAGGCGACAGATAGTGCAGGTTTGTTGAAGAAAGACACGGAGCCCACTCTCCCCGCCGTCACAGAGTTGCTGACAAGACATAACTTTGTTCGACGTACTTGTCGATTTAAACCCCCTACAAAGTGGTGAACTCTAAATGTGTCTCCCAACTACAATATCTTCAAAACAAAGGTTGTTTTCATAGATAAACAATCCGAAATAACATGGATCACTTCCACGTGAAATAGTATGCAATTCCAACAAGTCAGCTGGAATATTATATTTGCATGATGAATTCTAATAACAGTAAAATACATAATATTTTAGTGTATAGTAATTTTTTTGCTTATTTTCCCATGATATGGCCCCGTAGTCATCCAACCTTTAACGGTGAACGCAACCTGTTGTATCTCCATAGCAAGTATTACACTTAAACATCCATTGAAATACAACCCTAAACATCCTCTTCATATAATGAGAAAAAACAGCGGCCCGCATATGACCAGCGGCGTGATATCTTCATCGGGCGGCCTAAAAAGCTGACCGATGGATTTACGAATAATAGAGCGGCAACACACGGATCATGTGGGCGAGGGCAAAGCACACGAGGATGTCTGAGCTTTAAGGACCGACAGGATATGAAGCCGAAGAACATAACGCATAATGTGAGGCTTTTCAGTGAGCTGCGTATCAAAGGTAACCACTTCACTGTGTTAATTGGCTGCACTGTAGAAACAGTGAGTGATTAGAGCGACCCACTAATGGCAAATGTAAAATCGATGAGAATGAAAACACGACTGATTGCAAAACTACTACAGGCCTATTGTGTCATATACTATTCGTACTTAATTTAGGCTCGTCACGTGACTATTGAGAGGTGTGTTTGACAGGCGAGAAAGGTTGTTCGTCTTATACGAGAAGTTGACCCCAAAATTGATGGCTTGAAATGTTGGCCCCAAAACATGTGTGTCAGGAAAAGTGACAACATAATATTTACTTTTAGTAGTTGTCGTAAATACCAAACTTTTACAAGAACTATTCCACACAATATTTGAATTTCACAAAATTCAAATGCTTCCCCAGTGCACCAATACTACAACGATATTTCCCAAATGTCCGCCTTTTGCGAATGCGCATACGTGACAGTTGTGTGTCATAAAAGAGCTACATAATAGTTTTGCCACACTGATATAAGGTGGCAATAATATAGCATATCGCACAAACAAAGTCGTGAATCTGTCGGATTTCATCACGAATCTTGCTCACAAACTCAGTGGTGGTATGTTATTTAGCATGCCCACACGCGAAAGTGGCGCAATTTCCATTGTAACGGTGAGACCCGTGCACAAATGGCCGTCGTTTGTTGCATACCGATCCACTTTTATTGTTCGCATTACTTTTTATCACATTTTTATAGCATCAGACGCAGTGACGTAACAAACTTCAATAGCTGTCCCCCGAAACCCGTCCATTCTGCTCCGTTTGATGTGTGGTGGCTACTACATCGTCGTTCTTCTACACACCGAAAACGTCCCAGTTGCTCTATGAGCAAAATCTGAGTCCGAACAAAACGTTGTCTACAATCTTAGCTGGTGACACAATTCACCGTCCCGCGCAAATGACAGTATGTGCGCTAGTTCACACCTTCATGTCAACGTTTTGCTTCCGGACGGTTTGCAAGTCAGCATCATACTTTCTGCGAAATATCTACGACCCTTCGGAAAATGAAACGTCCTCGATATTTGCCGTTGGTAAAGGTTCGTATTCATTCTAGAGTTTGTGCCGTATGTGGACGGGTGTAAACTGGTTGTTGACTGATGTTTACAGCGAATGTTTCGAGACAGCGGACAAGTGGATCAACTGGAAGTTTAGTTTTAACGCAACACAACTTTTCAATGGTACTCAGCAATTTCGACGTCACGTGACCACTCCTGGAAACCGTTTATGCGTCGTGTGTCTACTTCCAAATAGTGGTATCCGGAGAATACTATATAATTTGCTAGTTTAATTAAGATCTATTGTCTTTCTAGATACAAAATCTTTGGTATTCACCTGTAGCTCGGTAGAGATCATCTCTAACGGTGGTTTAAAATATGACAGAATATTTCTGTGTGGTTTTCATGTATTATTGTAGGTGGCCTACTTCATTGTGTCGCATTCTGATATTATCGCAATGTTGGGACGTCATCAATACTATGTAGACTATGCCAAGACAGCCAATCACAACACCTTACATCTGCAACTCGTGTCGAGCACGGTCCTGATCGCGCGATCTTCGACTTTGCGAATGGCCCAGACAAGCAAACAGATTTATGATCGATAGTCTAGGAGCTAAATGCACCCGTTTAACTTCAAGAAAGATATATGCGACCAGTTTACGATGCTAATGTCATGCACGTAGCTCAGCTTCTGGTAACCTAGGAGCAGATGGTGGCTTTTGTGTAC
Source organism: Ridgeia piscesae (assembly GCA_025642075.2). Taxonomy (NCBI): domain Eukaryota; kingdom Metazoa; phylum Annelida; class Polychaeta; order Sabellida; family Siboglinidae; genus Ridgeia; species Ridgeia piscesae. The sequence continues at coordinate 634,517 of JAODUO010000056.1, read as the reverse complement.
TCGTCTATTGTATTTCATCGCATTATTGCGCCATAAAAGAAAACCTTGAAGTAACAATTGGTGCTGACACGAATGTCTCAGAGCAGAACTGAAATGTGATGGGAAATCAAATTATTTGTTGAGTTAGGAGACGTAGAACGTATCAAAACAGACAAACCTGAAATACCTTAACAATAGTTTATCGTAAAACTCACTCACTCACACACACACACCTGTTATGTAATCAAGCGCATGGAGTACATTCGCCCAATTAAGCATGGCACATTCAAATACGACAACCTAATTATTATTATTTCTGAGCAACCCGACTTGGTTTTGTTAGGCAAGAACAGTTGCATTTTCAAGATGAACAGTGAGACACGCAGAAGCAAGCGAACAGGCAACAGTGAAAGACGACACTCAAGTGTAATGTGAGTGGTTGAATAGCCGATTGTCAGTCGGTGTTCTGGTTTCAGTACAAATTACAGTAGGAAGCATCTTTGTTATTTCAAATATTGGTTCAGGAAAAGGCGCAATTAATAATGCGCGCACATACGCACAGTTAGACACTCGCGTAAAATGGCGGTGACATATTAATTGCAGTATTACATTTAATTGCATCACTAAAGAGGAGAGTCATAGCAACACGACCGCAATCATTGTTGACGGAGATATACTTTGAAGGTCTCACTAAAATCTAAACGCTACCGAATTACGTCGTTTGTGCGTACGTTACTTTTTCAGCGGCATTAAACACAATAAGATTTGTCATCCTTCCCTTTAATGACAAGTTGAAAGTCAATGCAAATGGTAGGCTAATTTATTACATAGTAATAGTAATTTGGGTAGAATTATATTCACTTAATTTTATATGACTTAATTTTCTAAGCTATCCTTTCTGTGTTCTGATTTAGCTTCCTGAAAATGAGTATTTGGTATTTATACCTTCTTTGATGAACATTGAACTGAATTACTTATTCAGGTCCAGTAGATGTATTTTCTATGAACCGACATGATTGTGACGTCTTAGTTTGCTCCTGGCTCTTACATTTAAAGAGCTACTCTTATTGTAATGTTTATATCAGAACCCATATATTGTCCATTGTTCTGGGGATTACTAAATGACATCAACAAATATGTAATGATGTAGACGGGCTTATGGTAGACACTCGTTGCTGATGTTTGTCGTTCTCCTTCGTTCTCCCAGATGTATCACCTGGTCTGTCGTCAGTCCGACAGAGTGGCGGTCGTTTATCGTTGGCGCTGTCATTAATTCGTTCCGCTTGCTGGGCGCGCAGCACTGAACCGTGCGTTATAAATTGTCACTTATCTGGCTCGTGTTGCGGTCTTTCATCAGCTGATTTACTCGAATATCCGAGGCTGATAATGGGAACCGGTGATTTATGCAGCTAGTTCGTCCTACCTTCGACTCTATGACGCGTTGTAAATGTGGTCGAACGACACCGGACAACCGACCGACTCTGTCATGTAGGTCTACGCGAGCGTTAGCTCACACACCGCCCATCTATCGGGATTGACAAACAAAAACAGTTTCGAAATGCATGGAGGGAGATTGATAACCTAGCAATCTGCTGACAGAATCGTGTCGATCTGTTCTCAAAGAAATGTCATCGTGAAATACTGTGAACTAAGACTAGCTCTGTACGGATGCGAACAGTAGTGGAGATGTGAACAGAAAGCAAACGTTTGAGTTGAAATATTACATAAAAGTCCTCAGACTATAATTTATTAATAAAAACAACTAAAGCAGAGATCCTTGAAAACAAATTACATAAACAACTACTACTTAGTGACTACAGCCAAAAGGCTAAACATGTTGGCCACATCAACTGACTTGATTCCTTAGAGACAACAATCTTACAAGGCGAGGTAGACGGAAAGAGAGGAAGGTGAAGACCAAGAAGAAGACAGGGCAGGACACGAACGACTGGGTGGAAGAAGACATTGTGAGAGCAGGCAGAAGAATGGAAGGAGCTGAAGTATGCAATGGGCGCATCAGGTCAGCCACGTCTCGAGG
>JAODUO010000056.1:615000-630000 GCA_025642075.2 Ridgeia piscesae | reverse complement strand
CTTTGCCACGTAACTGTCTGGTTTGTTTCAACACTAGGAGAATAAAAGAAATGAACTATTGGTTGTGGACACGCAGCCACGGCTACAGAGCCATTCACGTTTTACATGCACGGGTATCGTCGTGTGCTGCGCTATAATTTACAGCAGCCTCTTTGTTCTAAAAGGGTAATCATTTCATGTGTTCAAGAATATGACCGGATTCCGCTTTAATAAACGCATTTGGTTCGAATGCAAAATTGTTGGTGACGATCGAACGTAATCCTTTATATCAAGCAAGTACAAATCCGAATGTCAAACTTATATCGGTCGAAGAGTTAATAGCATATTTTTGCCGTTGTGCAAATTTGGTCAAAACAATACAACGGATCTTGAATAAGACGTACTATGGATTTACGCTGAATCATAATATCCGGATTTAAATGAAATAAAAAGCTCCCCTTTAATGGATAGATACGGTGGTTTCTGGGTTATCATAATTTGGCACATTTACTTCTAACGAAATTTTGTTTTCAGACCTTTATAATAATATTATTTCGGTTGTATTCACTTGGCATGTGTTATTTAACGAGACCAGAACAAACAAACAGCATGGTACACAGCTACAGCCTCTACAAGTGACACAAGAATACGTTGTCGTCAACCACTGTCAGCTTTAGGCGAAGACAAACTGAACACACTCCATCAGCGCTCAATGAAAATGCCACAATTCTAGACCCGAGCTGGACTAGCATAGGAGGTAAATAAAAGCATTCACTGACCAAAGACATCGGCCAAGAGCTCCCAGCAATCCTGCTCCTACTCGTGTCACGTGACACAGACACACGCCACTGGTGTATATATACATTGATCTGCTCGGAGATTGGTTTATTTAGGGTCTATGCAAAATATCCTGCATAAATATGCGTTCATCTACACAGAGGGAAATAAAATGTAATTAAACGATAACAAGAATAAGTGACGAGTGCGATCAAAATGTGTCCGACATAGCGCAGGCTAAGCACACTTACATTAAGTAAATCGGCAGTTCAACCACAATGCAAACATACATGTTTTGCAATAGAGTCCTCTGGTTACGTTTACATTTTATTATCCCCATATGTCAATATTCCCACATGCGCTGCCGCAAAAACGCATGCCAAGTAAATGTGTTACATAAATAAGAAAAGATAATGTGACCTGTATATTGAAGGCCGATACATTATATTGCGTGTGCCTTAGAGAAGACATGGTGCTTTAAATATAATAAATAAATGCTGCACTAAATGGTGTTTACTTATACACGCAAATACGTAGTCATTTGCCCGAGTGAAATGAACCATCTGATATCAACAGTCGTACAGATATCTGGGACAAACTACATTCTTCCCGGTTCACACAGTCGAACTAAAACAGACAACGGCAAGATGCGAGGGAAATGTCAACTACAATTAAAACTGAAATAGCGCGGCAGGTAGTAAAGAACAGAACAGAACATATGTATTTTTTTCAAATCATACAGTCATGCATTAATAATAGGTATGATTATACAGGGTTACACTGTACTTAGAAGATCCCGGACACTCCCGCTATGACCTGTTAAAATTCGCTGTCGCAGGAACCACGTGACGTGTTACGTTAGTTCAGTTTCTTTTGAAAGAAATTAATATGACGTATATATTACGTATCACGTCACGTAAAACATAAACGTTATGATGTAGTAATGCACCAATCATCAGTAAAAAGTTGATTGCTGTACTTTATTATGTTGCTGAAGTGTAAGGCAGTGTTTGGTGAAGTGAGTAGGTGAAAATGTATTTTAAGGTGTTTAAATGTAGATGACATCACACTAATTGTTTGCACGTAGCCTATACTTGCAGGTAATACATAGAGTAGCGTTGGTCTTTCTGTATACCCTGTACGTACTGCATCGTGCTATCGTATTCTACGTTAATCCAGAGAGACTTCGTTTGTATTGTACAAGTGGGCGGTAACGGCGCTTTGCGACAGCTGAGCCTACGACACTTCTGCGGCAACATGACGCCAGTTTCCTGTTTACTGCTCGCTACGCGTCGCCACCACTTACTGCCATTGGTAAGGACGTTCCCACTCAAAAACAACAGTCATAGCATGATTAGTGGCCTAACAGCCATTTGTTGCTGGACGGTCCGATGGACTGACCGGGTTCTTTACGACAAGTATGTTTCGGAATTTAAAAAGAGACGTCGCTTTGGTAGATATTAATCAGGGACGGGCAGAGAGAAGGCAGTCTACAGGTTGGCCGAACCTCGAGTTTCACCAGACATGGCTGTCTGAGCCTAGGGCACATACTAATCCTAACATCGGAAGACGGGCGGAATGGTGCTGTTGGAGAAATAGTAAACTCTTTGTAATACTCGCGAGTTTTAATTAAATATGGTACAATAATCATTACATGTAATTCTAAGCGTTTATATCATTATAATTAAATTTTATTACTCACTAACTGATTATATATCAAAATACTTGCGCGGAATTTCTAGTTTGGGCTCCACCTATACAATCCGTGTATGGAGTGATCAGTAATATTCCATTTCGTCCGTCAGACTTCGGATTGTATGGTTCAATAAATGCGTGTACCACGTCATCAACAAGTGGGTGGGTGTTCCTTGCGTTGTATAATCGTGGCAGCAAGTTTAGATGATTCGTATACACAATTATTTATCAGCCTTTTCCAGCAAGACATAACGTTTCCATATATTGCATGGCGAATGTAATATATCGATACGTTATACTTATAAAGAACCCATTTTAGTCGGAGCTTCAGAAGACTCCACTGTCGTCGGAACCTGACACCAGAAGATGGGAGAAGGTATTTGAAGATGTATCGCGGCCACTTTTACAACTCCATCACATATAGCGCCGGTCAAATTACAAAGGGTTTAGGTGTTATGTGCGCCTAGATCAATTGCCACACCAAATCATGGTTTCTTATAAGTTAGCAAAACTGGGTAGCCAAGCAATTCTACAGGTAGGTATAGGCAATAGGTTCTATAAACGTTCCTTTAAAATTGCCTCGTTTTTCAGTGCATGTGAAACGAATAGTTTATGCCAAATGTCAAATTTTGGATAAACTCAAAAATTCAAACATCTGTCACCAGTGGATTGGTTCGCTTGCATTTGGTACGGCTTTGTCATATTCTGCGTGATGTCACCAAAAAGGAATGCGCGCATTGGGTGAACATCGCTGTCATTTCCTATTCACCTTAACTAAGCTTCCCATTAATACTTTATTGCCCCACTCAGTAGTACTTGTTAGTATTAGCGACTCTATCACAACGTGTGAGACACATCTTCCGGCAATATTTCTGATGTGTTGAAAAACTGTTAAACCGTCTGTGATCATGAGATTGATGTATTATTACCGCTTTTATCACGCAACATTTCTACTAATTACAAATAACAAGAGGTCGTCTCTAAAGAACCTTCATCAGGAATTTCACGTATAAATATAAACTTTATCTACCCTAAATACTTCGTGTTTTGTCACGGGTGCAGAACAGAAATGCAATAATATAAATGGTATAATTTAAGATAATTAGCTTTTAATGATCACATTTTTAACAGCCATTATGTGACGAATGGTAACAACAACGTTCTCTCATAATATAACTTCAACAAAATGTTTTATATTACTTAATAAAATAAAATTACATTATAAGCCAAAGGCCATACTGAAATAAGTTTTACATGCAATACGTTTAAAAAAATGATATTGTGTTGTCTCAGGTATAGAAGAGAGATGCTTATGTTACATCTAACTGTAGAATAAACGTAATGTTGGTCAAGTTAATTCGGTGAGTCACACGGTTGGAGCACACTTTAAGCGTTTCGTGAAATCGAAAGGTTTACAAGCTCTGATGTGTAAGTGACGGAGACTAATGACGGTTTTTTTACATAACTTTTAATGAAATTGGTTTCGTCGATTGTTTCCATTTAAACGACACGCAACAGATGAATATATCAACGGCGAGTGACGGGAACACCAAACTGTCGTGATCAGAATACAATTGCTATTCGGAGAGCACAATAAAAGGCCACAACTTGTTGATAGTGCGCCGAGTGTTACATGGTTACAGTGCCGACTGTTGCCTAATGATAACTCCTGTGTGGTCCCAACGGTTAATAAAAGAAAGTGCGCTAGAGAATGTATCTATTACACATACACAAATACAACACACATTCTCAACTAGAGGTGGGAATGTGTTAGATGTAGTGTTCTCTTCTCAAAACGAATTAGTTGATAATGTTAAAATATGTGAGCCTTTGGGATCCAGTGACCATAACCAGATCCATTTCAGTATAAAAGCACAAACAGGGAATACTGGCAAAAAGCTATGGAGGAGAAATATCAACAAAGGCGGTCGAGGAATGAGACAGAGTGAGCTTAATATCAGTTTTATGCAAATTATTAAAAACATTTATTAGAGACAACATGGTAGAATTTCTTATAAAACATAAAATAATAACTGAATCTCAACATGGACTCCTAAAATGTAGGTCTTGTCTAACCAACCTGTTATAAAGTGGGTAGACGATGGTTCACCAGTGGATGTAGTATACTTAGATTTTCAGAAAGCATTTGATAAAGTGCCACACCAAAGATTGTTAATTAAACTAAAAGCCTATGGTATAGGGAAAGTATGATCAGTTGGATACAAGCATGGTTGACAGACAAAGACAGAGAATAATTATAGAGGGGGGAGATATCAAACTGGGAACCAGTTTTGAATGGAGTGCCCATCAATGACTCATGTTTACCCATATATATATATATATATATATATATATATATATATATATATATATATATATATATGTATATATATACATATATATATATATATATATATATATATATATATATATATATATATATATATATATATATATAAATATATAAGATATTATGTTTTATATTTATAAATGATTTGGATGATGACTTATCAAGTAAAGTACTTAAATTCGCAGAAAATACAAAAGTGTATATACGTCCGATTTTCGGTAAATACAATTTACGAGGAGGTAATATAGGACTAAGGAAATGTGTTATCATATCAATAGCAACTACTGGGAATAATTACGACAACAATAACAACAACTAGGCTACTACTACTACTACTACTACTACTGCTACTACTACTACTACTACTACTACTACTACTACTACTACTACTACTACTACTACTACTACTACTACTACTACTACTACTACTACTACTACTACAATACAAAACAAGTAAAATGTTGTGATTCTCCTTTTATGTGCTGCTACGAACGACATTAGGCACCTCAGTGCTAGTTTGCGAAGTCCGTGTTTACGTCACCGATACGAAGCATGCTATATTGTTTGCGAATTGTATGCTTCAAGTCCATAAGAATCAGCTGGAAATTAACACATGCTATAATTATTTTGTAATGCTATATGCAAAATGACTATTCGGATTTCGTCAAAACGTTATACAGTGTTGATTGTCAAGCCCACCGCCGTAATGTTGTTGAATTTCCATCAAACCATACAATTAAGTTTCGACGAAATCATCACGAGAAAGCTACCCGAGGGATGTGACAGAAAAGGAAGTCAATGTGGTCTTCACACGCGGAATGACATTCCCTGAGAAGCATGGTCATATGCTGTCAGCAACCTACCAGAAATATCACCTTCATCAGAGCACTGCTGCAATCTTGGAATACGTCCCTTCCATTGTTCTTACCTGGGTTTTTTCCAGCGTGTGCGTGATATCATATAGGACAGTATCAGACTCACAGGCACTGTCCACACGAAGGCCGTAGTGACGTATCGGTGGAGTCGACTTACCCCGGCGATGCTGGCCGTGAGCGCGGCCGTCGACTCGTTGACGACGTCGGCCGTGGAGTCCCCGGCTGTACTCGCCGTGCCGTTCGCCTGCGCCCGGATCCGTTTCTCCATCTGGTAGAGCTCGAGGAACCAGATGGCCGGCACGACGTTCCACAGGTAGATGAAGACACTCGGACAGAACCTGCGGCAGGCAACGCAACAGACAGATGGGTGGGTTTGTGGATGGTGGGTTTGTGGTGTGGGTGGGTGGGTGGGTGGGCGGGCGGGCGGGCGGGCGGGCGGGCGGGCGGGCGGACGGACGGACGGACGGACGGACGGACGGACGGACGGACGGACGGACGGACGGACGGACGGACGGACGGACGGACGGACGGACGGACGGACGGACGGACGGACGGACGGACGGACGGACGGACGGACGGACGGACGGACGGACGGACGGACGGACGGACGGACGGACGGACGGACGGACGGACGGACGGACGGACGGACGGACGGAAGGACGGAAGGACGGAAGGACGGAAGGACGGAAGGACGGAAGGACGGAAGGACGGAAGGACGGACGGAAGGACGGACGGACGGACGGACGGACGGACGGACGGACGGACGGACGGACGGACGGACGGACGAGGACGGAAGGACGGAAGGACGGAAGGACGGAAGGACGGAAGGACGGAAGGACGGAAGGACGGACGGACGGACGGACGGACGGACGGACGGACGGACGGACGGACGGACGGGGGGGACGGGGGGACGGAGGGACGGAAGCACGGAAGGACGGAAGCACGGAAGGAAGGACGGACCGGCGGGCGGGCGGGCGGGCGGGCGGGGGCGGGGGGCGGCGGGCGGGCGGGCGGGCGGGCGGGCGGGCGAAAGATGCAGATAGAAAGATGCATGTCAAAACATAATTTAGTAATTATTGCCTGCATCACCCAGGCTAGGATACAGTCAATCATGTCAGTGATAATTTTGAGAGAATTATTCTGTTCAATTAATCAGTTACTGAGCAGACAAATACTATTTAAAATGGATATAAAGATTATGTTAATGCACTGTTTGGATGTTTGAATCATTGCAGAGCAATAAAGTAGAGTAGATTGTTCTGAATTAATTAGCCTAGTTATAAAAGTTTCTCTTTCAATTTTTGCTACATTGTTAATTTAATTTGTATTACATTAATACTAGATGTTGTTTAGCTTTTTTAATTACTGAAAGATGCCCCATTAATTATCATTGCGTGTTTGTTTCTCACCACTTGTTCGGTTTCTTTTTATTGTTAAACAATGTTTCTATTATATTATATCGGATGTTTATTTGCTTCATATGTTGTATTCATGTGTTGTTATGGTACGCGCGAGAAATTTGTATACCAGTTATCTGATATATATTGATACAGATTCTTACAGAATTTGTGATCAAAAATAAACATTGCCATCCCAAAAATGTGGCAGCGCAGTAGGTGAACCAACTCAGCTTGAATACGTGTCCAGGGCAGTGGTCATAGAGCCCTCGGGGGCACACGTTTCAGACATTTTAGCGCGCGTGACACGGCTGAGTGATTGGCCAGTGGAGTATTAAGTAGACTGACGTCTCTGTTGAGACACCATCGGGGTTTTTTCAGGACACTAGTACACATTACGAACCTCGTATTGTTAAAATTATGGTTTCTACCAAACTAACATTTACTGATAAGATACAAATTGGCCTATTAGCGTCATCCTGCACAACTATATTACGCGGAGTTGACTTTACATAAATCCAACGGGCGATTACTGTCAGATAAATCTACTGCCACCAAAGCATTGCTAGCTGTTCGAACGAAGGCCGTCGTCTACATTACGTACACTGTCGGTCTTGAGCAATAGACACTTTACCCATATTAACATTACATGAAATTGAAAAATGATGTGTACGTTTTAATTGCTGTTTAATGAAAATGATACATCAAATGTGGATCCAGTTCTTACTAATATGAATGTTCGTTTTATATATCTACTATTATATACGTAGCCATTCCAGCACATTTTGAGAGAGAAAAATGCCACACAGAGGAATGAGAATATAAAACAAATTAAATGCATAATTTTGTATGTTAATTAAAATGTTACTGTGTTTTCATATGAACATTTAGTTTGTTTTATCTTGGTCTGAGTCTCGTACAAGTACTGTTGAGGTCACCAAGTGCACAATGTCTGCGTTGTACCTACGTAAAGCACTTGCGTGCTGTGTGTTATGTAGATCTATTGCACATATGTAAGGTTCGAACAGGTGTTAGTTTTGCATAATTTGTTTTTGCTATAACATGTAGTACATCAATAAACCACTTCTAACGCACTTGACGCAATGAAGTATTTTTTCACAAGGGTCCATTATGAACATCGTGATAAAAGGACCTTCGGTTCATATAGGATTGAGGCTTATTTACAATATCTCACTAGCGAATGCATAAGCCACTTCCGGCGTTGATTCATGTGGACACTCGCCTCCACTCATGTCCACTCGCCTCCACTCGCCTCCACTCGCCTCCACTCGCCTCCACTCACTTCCACTCGCCTCCACTCATCTCCATTCGCCTCCACTCGCCTCCACCCGCCTCCATGTCGCCTTCACTTGCCTCCACTCGCCTCCACTCGCCTCCACTCGCCTCCACTCGCCTCCACTCGCCTCCACTCATGTCCACTCGCCTCCACGCGCCTCCACTCGCTTCCACTCGCCTCCACTCGCCTCCACTCATGTCCACTCGTCTCCACTCACCTCCATTCACCTCCATTCACCTCTACGCGCCTCCACTCGCCTCCACTCGCCTCCACTCGCCTCCACTCGCCTCCACTCGCCTCCACTCGCCTCCACTCGCCTCCACTGACTCCGCTCATCTCCACTCACCTCCACTCGCCTCCACTCAAATCCACTGGCCTTCTGACACCCACTCCAGTAGGACAGAACATGTGGACTAACTCACAATATAGAATCTTCCTTATTTTATAACTTAAATGTAAGCCAATGTATCGCATTAAGAGACTAGCAAAAATGCCCGTCCCCTGACGGGATGGGTTAACAGTTGACAGTCGTTACATTAACGCTTACCAACAGTTTGAAAACACATAGCATAGTAATATTTATGTAAGCACCCTGACGCGCTCGATAAAACAAAATGGCAAAAAATAAAGTTCACGTCCATCGTTAGACCATAATTGTGATTGTGTACATTTGTCAAATAATACTCGTATTGTTATGCAATGGGCATGATAGTAGATAAAAGCATTATACTGTATCAGCGTTTACTATAATGCTGTCAAGGTCATTTCCCGGAACTATTTGCCGCCAGCGCGTGATTTTTGCGATTGTCAAATACGCATATTCACTCAATACGTTTTACGTTTCGAGCAACCGATCTAGCCCTACAAACGTCTTGTGGCAATTTAAAACCATTCTAAAATTAAATTATTTACTTGTCTGTCTCCGAATATCAGTCCATAAATTAATTAACTAGATTTAGATTGTTAGCAACAGTAGCTGGCTCGACGAATTTTAAATATGTGACTCTTTCGAGAAAAAAAAGATGTCTTACTTCGTATCCGTGGGGTCAAAGGTTGTCTCTGTAAGTTTTGATGCTCGAGACACAAACCGTCAATGAGAGACACTTTAACATACAAACACACGCAGGCTCGATTAAGTTTAGATTATGCTAACAAAATGAGCGAACAGTCTCTGTTTAAGACTTTGTGTTAAGTTACAATGACTATCCCAGTAACACTCGTCACGTGTCTGTGATACGTTTAGCTACTGTTGCTAAAAATATAAATCAAATTGATTGATTAATGAGCTGATATTCGGAGAGATAGATAATAATTTGTTTAGAATAGTTTGAAAATTGCCGTCAGGATGCGTGTTTTTCTGCGTGACAGAAAAACCACAAATACCAGTGATCAGTATTAGTTATGTATAATTGACCTCTAGATCATGTGACCTGTTTCATATCGACAGATCTATCCAGCCATGACGTACATGACGCCGACCAACTGACGTGTTCGCCGACAGTCCGCAGACTGTTGTTTTATTCAGTCTGACAGCAAACGTTTTCTCTGTATAACAAAAACGTTTAAAGGGAGGGTGTCAGCCCCTCTGCCCAGAATTGGCCGAGCAATAATTTCTAACGGAAAGTCTTAAACGTGGGAAAGTTAAACATCAACTATGCTCGTCTAGGCATTATTGCTAATCAGTTTTGTCTTGAAACTGAATGTTTTGTTTTCCATTGCAGGCGGAATCTTTCAAATTGTGAACATTGCTCCGAACTTAATAAAGTAACTAAACACAAATTGACAGTGAGTAAATCTTCAACATGCATGTTGTAGTCATACGAACGTAATTGTATTATTTTAAAATTAAACCTAGCATCTAGAACACCTTGTTTTAAGCAAAGTTGTTATGGCAACAGCTGTTTAAAAGACTGTTTATGTCTAGGGGATGTCATGCCACAACAGTATTGTAGTTGACACACCACTACCGTTATCAGCATTGGTGACAAAAACAACTTGACAGGGGTCTTCAGCTGAGCGTCTCTCTGTGATACTTTGCTGCCGGATGACCCCACAATACCCTGACCTGTCCATCGGTCTTCTTTCTGCTTCCGCATTGTTGTTCTCAAATCAGTCGATGATGTCTTCCATCTTCTCCGTGATCTTCCACTTCCCCTCCTTCCCTCCTTCCCTCCTTCCCTCGCCTTGTCTTTTAGGATATCATATCATTTTTCTACGGAATTGTATCTCTTGATGTGACGAAAGGGGTGTCACGCACATTATTTCATTTTGACATAGACGAATCACGACGTAATGGATCCACTAATTACCTCACCCAAGATATGACATCACCATAGAAATTACGCATGTGACCTCTGCAGATTCGTTGTCAAACATTCTTTCGAACTACCACTCGTGGGAGTGGCGGGATACGTTTCCCTGGTGACGTGTATAAAATGGGGAACCAAAATTAAAAGACACTATTCGTAGCAAATGTTCACATATGAAAGAATATGTCAATTGATTATACTGGCACGCTGTTTAAAGTTACGAGCTGGATCACTGCGTAAGTACTTTATTTGGCAGGACTTTTCACTCTTCAAAAAAGCCTGATATAACTCGCAGGAACCGTGTAACACACACTCTGAGGAGGCGATACATCCCAAAGGAACACTCACCATTTCCACTCGTGGCCGCGGTGTATCCAGATGGTGATGGTGCCTTCGAACAGTAAGACGACCAGTCCGAGGGCCGCGTACCAGAAGCGGGGGTCGTTGGTGACGGAATTGAGCAACCACACGGCCGTGAAGCCGTGCGCGGCAAACATCATTCGTACGAAGATGGCGCGCCCGACGACAAACCACCGCATGACGACCGTCGCTTCAGCTGGGTGGCGTCTTCATTTACTACACCTCGACGGGAAACTCTTGTCACAGCTGCTGCTTACTCCTTCGCAATGAAGCTCGCGTCGTGTCGCGTACAGCGGCCGGGTACACATTGATTGCACTGCGCCTGCGTTGCCAGATGCCGCGGCGGAGACTATTACACGCGACACACGCGTGTTGTGATTGGTCGACGGATGCAGACACGTGTCTCGTGTGCAGCAGTTTTGCAGTTGGTGGAGTTCGTGTTTTGGAGTAACCTAACTGTACTTCCGCTCGTTAATTCGACCAGTGACACATTTGAGAGAAATCCTTAGTGCGACTATTCATCTTAGTCCACCTACGACCCGTGTTGAGGTTTCACAATATTTACGTAGTTGTTCTCCGGAGTGGTAGGCTGCCTGTAGATTTAGACTTATGTGCGCGATGGAGTGCGTTGCCTATGTTTACACAAAGCCGTGTTTACAATTTCCTTTTCATTAGGCTTAATAACGTTCTCCTACTTAGCAAACGTGGTTGAACAAATCGAAATGAAGCAACGAAAACGCTTTTCTGATGACATGTTGGAATGATAGTTTGATAGCCATTGTCTAATAGCAGCCTATCAAAGAAAATTCACCACGGTTCCAACGATTCAAGGATGACGAATTGATGCAGAACTTGCGGATCGTTTGAGCATGAAGAAATCTAAGAAATCTAGTTCACCTTTGTATGTGAAATGTAACATTCTCCAGTGTGTCTAATAGGAGCGATACAAACAAACATAACCTTTACAAGTTCTCTTTCGCGGTTTTTTCGACGCACTGTCAATGTCAGATGATATGTCATGCATGTCTTCGTTCGAGGGACGATTAGTTCATGAACTTACCATGAAGGTGCGATTATGTAACGGCTACGCATATGAATACCATCAGGGCCGCGTTTGTAGAGACTACAACGTTGTACCTAGTAAAACGTCTATAGCGCGACTTATTGACGTGTACATACTCATGTAATAATTAAATACTAGTTGACACAATAATTCAATATAATCTAAAACACACTTCGCCATGTATCGTTGGAGTCGCGTGTTCAGTGATGCCACAGCCCTCAGAGCATACTCAAAAATACTGTACACTCTACAGAGCGGAAGTCGTCAACAGATACATGTAGTATTTCCGTTTTGCAAAGGGCCTACTATGTAGTAACTCGCTGGACACCAGAGCCAACATCCGAGATGCGTTTGTTTCTCCTCAGGACTGACGCGATTGCCAATGCACCATCGTCTCCGATAAACTTTTGTACTTAATCGAATTACACCCGCATACGTTCATTTCGTTCCTTTTTATGCGTCTATTACTTCGTTGTTTCGTGGTGTTGTCGTTCCACTCCTGATTGATATGCTGCCCTGGCTGCGGCCAACGCCTCCCAGCAATAAAACACCACCGAATGCTGCCTTGATCTGGTGTACTAATAACTGTGAAAATAAAAGCAAGTGAATAATTTTAAAATCGATGTGCGTAAGAAAGATCACTATCGCAGCTGGCTTTCATTACTCATTCCGATGCTGCGTAACCCACAACGTTACTGTCCTCGTTCGGATGTTATGGTGTCGACTGCCATAATACTATTTCCATCTTCATTTATGGCACAGTCGCGCTGTCGTAAAGTTTCACCGATCTCCTGGCTGCTGTGTGGGACGAACTAGTCACTGGATACGTATTAGCGACAGGTGAATGTTGTGTTGTCGCAGACCGTACACATTCTGTTAACCGAAATTACACTTCATACTAAATACTCCAGTAACACGCCGTGTAGCACGCAGTGTGAATATTCTTGCCAAAATGTATCAGTGGCAAGTGCTGGATTATCGTGAACTTGCATGCCGACTTTACTTTGTGTGTCGTCATGTTCCGCTGCTTCGACTAAGCGAATTTGCAAGAAGGAGACGGGTTGTGTTTATGATTGCGCTAGTTATTTTATGTGGACATCTGTTGACATGATTGTAGTTTTCCTTGCGTATTTCTGCGAGTAGGTCTATAAGTGTGCGCCATGTCTGACGATCTCTGCGACAAGGCGTTGAACTCACACTCAAATATTTTCGTTTTTCTTCAAAATGAATGTTATCATCATCAAGTCTTGTTTCTAGAGCAGCAATCGCTCGTTGCTTTCTTCTGCTGATTTCTAATGTGGTTATCTATTCCTTTGGCAACACTTAATCGGAAATCCTTGATATGATGCGCCATACATCTTCCTTGGGTCGGGTCTGTTTAATGAGCGACCCGCGCCTACCACTCCTCGCTCAATGAACTCAGCTCAATGGTTAGTGCTGCCGTATATTGATTATGGATACATTTCTGCACACGTTCGCGTTAATAAATCTTATTTTTAACCGCACATGTTGATTACGATTTATTTAGTGTAAATACACCGTTGCCAATCGATCCCACAATGCAGTTTGCGCTTCCGCGGCGGTTTAACTGTGGTTTAAAACAATTTGTATGCTCTATCGCTAATGTCGACCTATTACACCGGTCTCGTCGGAGAGCTTGTGTCTCTGTCGTCCTAACAGTTGCTCGTGACACGCTTCCGGGCCACCTCGGAGCCGTATTGCAAGGCGTCTAAACTGAAAATGTTCCCAAATGTTATGCCATATTTTACTTCGTTTTGTCCATCTTTTTTCTATTAACACTATTAAGTAATACAAATGCAATATGTGTTTCCCTTCGTAAATTTTGTTGAGACCATCCCATATATTTTAGATGTGATCATGAGTTGTAAAATGCATATCCTTTTTAAAGACAATAAAGTAAAGTGAAAGTGAAAGTGAAATTGCACCGGCGCTCTATGCAGTTTTCACTGTAAAACTTACACAGGTAATAAATGATATCTACATAGCTGAACCAGCAGAACATTTTACGAGCGCTTAACAGAATGGATTCGTATTAGGAGAAGGCGGTGGTGAAATGTTCGTGACAGGAATCGATTGTGCACTAGCCAAATATTTCCCCCTCATATTGGTAAAACACGTCTTTCGTCTGAAACAGGAGAGTTAACTGAGCAACGATGCGTGCGTTGGTTACCGCTCGACGAGTTGGAGATGATGCGTAAATTGTGACTGGAGCTTATTTCTATTATCAGTTGTTTAAAGAAAATTTTACGAAACTTAACAGCCCAAGTAGAACTATTTGTCTAAAGGATAAAACCAAAACCACTACGGGCGCCCCCTCCTCGCGTTGTAGTTCCTGGTTAAAAGTCCAGAGTACCAAGACATAATAAACATCATTGAGAATCTGAACACATAATTATACTTAACTAGCACACAACGAAAACAAATTTCTCACGAGCATAAATCAACACTCGGCTGTGTATTTTGTTGAAACTCATTTCAGTTCAATTCACATTCGATTGGCAGGAATTTGTCGTGGTTTTCGTATAAAAATATGTCACAGTAGTGCATGATAGACGCGTATACATTCACTTAGCCTATGTTTTATTCTAAGATGTCCCAATTGTGCGTCATCAAGCCTATATTAGACACTAAGATATTTACTGAATTTTGATCTTACAAATTTCGGAATGCTGACAGCAGTGTAGTTAATATAATTTTAGATATTTAAAATAATTATTCCCCCGACAAAGGCAATAAACAAACAGCGCATACAATCAAACACAACATAATTAGATCTTCGCGACTTTCAGTAAGATCGAATTTGAAGCGATGCACATGCGTAAGATACAAATTATATATGATTGCGTGCGTAGAAAATTCAAGTATATCTTAGCCTCT
>JAODUO010000056.1:595000-605000 GCA_025642075.2 Ridgeia piscesae | reverse complement strand
GCGGTTTCATGCTGATAACTTTTGCCTTTTTGTTGCGCCTCTGAGCTTGACCCTGTTGAGGATATAGGCGTTTTACAATTATTAGTATTATTATAAACTTACTCGGTAATACAATTTTACATGCTGCAACGAATGTTTTCTTTGTGGTGACCTTGACCTTGACCTTGCAGGGTTCGCGTTTTCTTTCTATTCAGAGACAGATGTTTGTATAGACAGTATAGTACACAGTACATAACAAATATGGCTATTTGTGTCAAGCAGAATGATGCAACTGCAAGGTCTACATTGCTAATCTGGTGAATACGAGAAGTACAGTAAAACCCGTCTGGGGGCCGCGCCTCCAGCCTAGCAAAAGCGGTTGCTCAAGACAGGTGGTCGCTTATAACAGGTCGCTCACCAAATCATGTCGCCATAGTGTGAATGTGTACACGAATATGTGAATAATCTACACAGGCAAGCATTGTACTAGTATAACGAAACAATGAATGACTATTAACACATTTTATGTGTATGACTATGTAGACATATAAGACAAGGAGCAGACACGTGTAGTTAATAGTTATTATGTTCATCGTTGTTAATATCAGATTTACATTTAAGTCCACTGAAAATTCTTTGCTCACTGTTCACATTAAACCATCACTTTCTTTAAAAAAAACATTTATATGTGTTTAAAGCAGTTTGCTTTTCAGCATTGGCCAGTTTCAAGTAATTCTTCTGCCTTGAAAATTGAAGCAGGGAAACTGTACTGAGGTGTGAACAAGCCGAAGTCGCGCAGTGCCCGTAGATGTTCAGCTGCCTGCTGAAATGTGAGCGGCCCCGGTGCCGGCTGTGATGACACCTCTTCCTCGTCGTCTCCCTCATCCTCGCGTTCTTCGACATACTAATCAAATAAATCGACCAATCAGGCGAATCGATAATACAGGTATTTAGAGAACTCGAAACCGACGACGACACCTGTTCCGGTCGCTGCTAGCAGCTGAAAACAACAGTTTGAGTGGTCGCTGGTCGCGTTAGCCAGGTAGTCGTTTTAATCAGAGACCCTAGGTACTGGTCGTTCAAGACGGTGGTCGCTCATGACACAAGTTGCCCTAGACAGTTTTTACAGTATCATTAATTGCACATATATTTGACATCGGTTCTGGATAGCCCAGCGAATATGTGTATGAATTGTGCATTTTATGATATAAGCATGGCATTTGGCACATAAATACAAACATATCTGAATATTATAGGACCATATCAAATTTCGTCCTGGAAGGCGTTGGGGGCCATCTTTAAAAATGGCCTATTTTCTCATATCTTAATAACAACTCCAAGTAAATGAGTCGTTTTGATATCCAAAAATAGGTTTTCGGGGAGAGCGATTTAAAATATATTACTTTTGACCTTTACCGACATAAACATCCGCCATTTTTAAAGATGGCGGCCACCAAGACTAATGATCCTATAGCTCATGACCTACGCCTCCTCGAGCGCTAATTTTGTTTTCAAAATGTAGGTATGCAGACAGCCGATTTCAGTGTGGTGAAATATTTTGCATTTAACCATTGTCGACCGTCATTTTATAAAATGTTGGAACCGTGTTGTCGGAACTGTTATATCCTTCGACAATTCTGGACCAATGTTTGTAAAATAATTGTTAAACCTGTTTGCTCTATCTTTCTTATTTCTAATGGTAACATTATTATTAACAAAGTGATCTGGGAAGTCACTCCCAAAGCGATGAGTTCCCATTAGTTTTAAGTACTTTCCACGTACCAGCAATGTCATCTTTCTTCTTTGCGAGGAAACCACTATAATACCGTTTCTGAGAAGATCTGAGAATAATTGTTAATTTATTTTCATAAGATTTATATCTGGTTTCTGAGATAATTGATCTGGATGATAGAAATGTTTTATGCAAGTGATTTTTCTTGATACATGCATTTTTTCGTCCTTTAGTAACCATGGTTTTTGTAATGTTGTACTGTTGACACAGGGCAATGTGTGTTGTACATTTTAGTAAAGTCGTCAATAAAGTTATCATACGCTATATTTGCATTCTCATTACCGACAACAGTATGCCAAGAATGTTCCATTAAATCGTGTGTCAGCGCACTAATGTTTTCATTGCTAAGACGGTGAACACACTTATTAGAGCATTCACTGATATTGTACTTTAGAGTACAATGGCACAGAGCAAATACTGGAAGGTGATCACTGATATCATGTACCCGTAATCCGCTATCAATCTTGCTTTCAAGTTCAGAAGTAAAAATGTTGTTTGAAAGTGTTGCAGAGGTGGTAGTAATTCTGGTAGGTCTGCTAATTAATGGGTATATATACCAAGACTATACAACACATCTAGAAATCAAAAAACAACGGGGGAAATAACATTGTTATGAGAGGAAACATCCACAATTATGCAATAAATTAATATTGTCAATCCTTTATTAAATATCACAATTAATACTTCTACACATGAAATACTACAATAGAATAATAGCAATATAAGATACACCGGCACACTACTTAGACATCCATACATATTAAACATCCTGGAATTTTTTTGCATAAATATCCAAATAAAATAAAATAAAAAAGCAAATAATTGTTATGGGTATGAGTGGAGATAGTAGATTTAAGCAAATCAATCACTGCTTTATAATGCCATAGGTAGAGAAAGCAACAGAAATGTGTTATCTCAAAATACAGTATATTCTGCAATGCTGTCCTCATCAGTGTATTTGAGAAACTAAAAGCACTAACATGAAATGCAAAAAATAACTTTCTCGTGGCAGTTTATCTTCTGGTACCGACTGTACCATTGTTCAGTTCACTACAACAGTACAAGTAATTGTTATTCTGTAGTTCAAAATGGCCAATATATTTATAAACAAAATTCTTGATCACCAATATCATTAAAATCTTTAATTGTATAGTTCTTATCTTTTCATTGCACTTGGCTAAGCAGTTTCTTCTCCCAACCAATTTTAGTCACCAAACATTAGTATTTAATTAATCAGTGTGGAGACAGACTCCAGAACTTTAAATCAAGAATGTGTCATTACCATCATACCTTGCAGAAACATGTATGCTTCATTTATACATATCTCTGCCTTTCAACACTGTGAATCTGTAATAGCTGTTGGAATACAACTTTAAAATACATATTAAAATACAGTAAAAACGTAATATATTGTCATTAAATGATTTGTTAATGAATGTCACACAAACGCCCCACTTTCTGTTTCCTACAAAAATCTACTTCACTTGGCACTGAGTACACAACAGAGACATGCGCTGTCTACTCATCAGACAATACCAAAACTCAAGAACGGCCATGGGAAATAGCAGCCACATTTTACACACCCAATTAAACCAAAAAGGCTAGTAGTCATTACACATGGCCAGAAAACAACAAACACCTCATACATTAAACGTACCAGTAACTGCTTAGCAAAACTCACCGTTTCTATAAAAGTCTTGAGTATGCATGCATATATTTTCTTTCTAAGTACAATTAAAAATTACTAATCTGTATGAATTATCTTGGATACTCATTGCACACATCTTCAAAACACTTTCTCTATAAAAGTTTTGAGTATGCAAGCATATATTTTCTTTCTAAGTACAATTAAAAATTACTAATCTATATGAATTATCTTGGATACTCATTGCACACATCTTCAAAACAATTTTTTTCTATAAGAGTCTTGAGTACGCATGTATATATTTTCTTTCTAAGTATGATTAAAAATTACTAATCTATATGAATTATCTTGGATACTCATTGCACACATCTTCAAAACAATTTTTTTCTATAAGAGTCTTGAGTACGCATGTATATATTTTCTTTCTAAGTATGATTAAAAATTACTAATCTATATGAATTATCTTGGATACTCATTGCACACATCTTCAAAACAATTTTTTTCTATAAGAGTCTTGAGTACGCATGTATATATTTTCTTTCTAAGTATGATTAAAAATTACTAATCTATATGAATTATCTTGGATATTCATTGCACACATCTTCAAAACACATTTTTCTATAAAAGTCTTGAGTACGCATGTATATATTTTCTTTCTAAGTACGATTAAAAATTACTAATCTACATGAATTATCTTGGATATTCATTGCACACATCTTCAAAACACATTTTTCTATAAAAGTCTTGAGTACGCATGTATATATTTTCTTTCTAGGTACGATTAAAAATTACTAATCTACATGAATTATCTTGGATACTCATTGCACACATCTTCAAGACACATTTTTCTATAAAAGTCTTGAGTACGCATGTATATATTTTCTTTCTAGGTACGATTAAAAATTACTAATCTACATGAATTATCTTGGATACTCATTGCACACATCTTCAAGACACATTTTTCTATAAAAGTCTTGAGTACGCATGTATATATTTTCTTTCTAAGTACAATTAAAAATTACTAATCTATATGAATTATCTTGGATACTCATTGCACACATCTTCAAAACAATTTTTTTCTATAAGAGTCTTGAGTAAGCATGTATATATTTTCTTTCTAAGTATGATTAAAAATTACTAATCTACATGAATTATCTTGGATACTCATTGCACACATCTTCAAGAACAGTCATCCATCTAGGACCAGCCTACAATATCACTGCACACATCATATTGCCAGCTATAGCAGCCACATTTAGCACAATCGTCTAAACCAGAAACCCTGGTTAAGTGTCATAACACATAGTTAGAAAACAACTTGACCAATATCCCATACATTGAACACACCAGTAGTTGCTCTTCAAAACAAATTATTCTAAACTTCTTGAGTACGCATGTAAATATTTTCTTTCAAACTATTAAACTATGATTAAAAATAACCACTGGGTAAGCTGCGTAAATTATCTTGAATTCTCACTGTACACATCTTCAAAAACTGCCTCCCATCTAAGACCAGCCTACAATATCACTGCCTACCGATGTGATGTTTGTAAACAAAATGATATTCCCAACTAATTTACAGGCACACAACATGCAAGAAAACCAATGTACTGAAGTAACACTGGAGGCTTTTCACATGATGGGAGACATTCATGCCCTGCCTGTGAAATGTCTGTATATCTGCTGTTGATGGCCTGCGTGGATGTGTGGTTTTGATCCCGCTGTGAACGTGCTTTGGTCAAGCCACTTCATCACATATGTTCCATCGTCGAGCGTGAACTTGTACCTACACACACACAAATACACATCATTTTAAACAGCTTTTTATATGTTTTATCTTATTGTATTACATTAAAATACTATCATTTATATATTGTATTTTGTTTTATTTTAAAGCATCTGTGTACTTGTATGTACACATTTATGTGTATGTACACATGTACGTGTGTGTACGCATATATATGTGGGTATACATGTATGTGTGTACACATGTGTGTGTGCACATGTATGAGTATGTACACATGTTTGTGTATATGTATGTGTGTTCACATGTATGTGTCTACACATGTATGTGTGTGTGATGTGTGTGTCCATGTGTGTGTGTGTTCACATGTATGTTGTGTGTGTGCACATGTATGTGTGTGTGTGCACATGTTGATACACATGTATGTGTGTGCACATGTGTATGTACACATGTGTGTGTACACATGTATGTGTACACATGTATATGTGTGTATACATGTATAAGTGTGTACACATGTGTGTGTGCACGTGCGTGCGTGCATGCGTGCGTGCGTGCGTGTGTACACATGCCACATGTGAAGGCTGGAGCCTCACTAATAATCAAATACTGTAAAACTCTAGTTCACAGATTCGTAAGCAGTTTAATTGCAATTTACAAACCAAAGAAGGCTTCTGTTCGTGGAAACTGATGGGAGATAAACACAATTGATGTTTGTGCAAAACAATTATACAATGCTTTGCACCAAATTTACAGTGCCTAAAGTAAATTATACGCAATCAAAGGAATTGGTCACGTTTTAGACAAACACTTTATAAACCGTCAAACAAACGTAGTGTTAGTTACACAATAGATCAGTGTGAAATACAATCAGATTGGTTCTGATGGCAGCTAGCAGAAGCCAGAGCACACAACAAACAATGAACTCAGCAATGCAGTTGTACTTCTACATAAAATTTCTTGTTCGGCCACAAATCTTTTCAAGATACACCTGTACAAGACAGACACGAGAACTTCGTAAAACAAGTCACAGTTATTACAGCATTACAGCATTATTGTTAGTCATAGCGCCCATTTCCCCCGGCAGCAGAAATTCGGGGTCCACGACCAACCGCGTTATGTCTAATTCGTGTTATGGCGAGTCGCATTATGAAGAGGTGCGACAGTAATTGAATAGACAAGGTTGTTTTTTATTAAGAAGACCCAATATAATTGTGCCACAATGACAAAAATTCAAACAGATCAATGCTTTATGACAGTCAACTTCACCACAAATTATATACCCACATGTACGGGTTTGAATAAACGTAACCCATGTTTGAAATGTTCAAATGACAAGAACAAAATTATTGAATTAAATCAGAATAATCAAAAGTCTACTAGTATCAGTGGTGGGAAGTAACGAAGTACATTTACTTCGTTACATTACTTAAGTAGTTTATTTTGAAATCTACTTATAACGAAGTACATTTTTGGGGAATTACTTTTACTTGTAACAAAGTACTTTTTTCTTTACTTTCTTATTTTTTACTTATAAATTTTGCGTTACTTTACGTGGGACTACTGCCAATTGTAATATTACCCTCGACCCCTGATTGTGTAGTTGTTGTTTGATTTGCGCTCGGGCTGATATCATGGCATCAATCGTGTTTCAAGCTGATCTATTATATAACTGGCGCCTGGTTTCCGAGACGTCCCAAGAGTTTGTTTAATTAAGGTCAATTAAAGAGTGAATGTGGAGCAAGGCTTTGTTTGTTTTGTGCAGACATCAATGATCAGTCACATTTCCCTGCTGCCAGTCCTGGCTTCGCACATCAGTGTTTCCGTAAGACCGGCGCATCGACAATGCCGCGAGTCAATGGCTTGAAAATTGCAATCGAGATTCATTGATACTTCTTGTTTAGAAATCGGATAAATAGGTTGTATATCAATAGAAAAATGAATTGTGTCGCAAATATTAGACGTAACACTTTGCCACGCAAAACGTTCGTTTTGGCGTGGTAAATGCGTGTTATAAATCGGTATTTTAACAATAACTGAAAGACGAAGGAAGTTGAACCTTTATGCGGGTTCAGCGACTGAGAGCCAGGTTATTATTTGAGATCTCATATTATCGTTCATCTCCATACATTGTGGTCTGTTGGTGCATAATTTATTTCAAAACTGTATAATTTCGTGAATTTTATTTAGTTCAACATTCAACAGTGTGTAACAATGTTTTCTGAACATCGCATAGACTGCGTGGTCGACACGCAGTACCTTCCTGTTCTACGAGCTAGGTTTGTGGTGCAGTGGCTGCATTGGTCTTCTTTGAAATACCGTTGGTAGTAGATATAAAATGGAATCGTAGATAATATGAACGCTACATTTAAATATCACCTTAAATTTAGTCATTATCTTAAGCCAAGATAATTATATCTATCACAAAAGACAAACATCAACAGCATAATTGAACTGGTGGCATAAGAACTTTTATAAGCTTACGTATACACACACACACACACACACATATATATATATATATATTGGCATTGACCGAATACTTTTGTACTTTTACTTGAGTAGTTTTGTGGAGCAGTACTTTTATTTAAGTAGTTTCTTTCGGGGGTACTTTTACTTTTACTTAAGTACTTTTTTGGGAGGTTACTTTTACTTTTACTTAGTTACTTTTCTGGAGTACTTGTTACAGCACTAACTAGTATTATATTGGTATTCAAAGTATATATTATGTAGAATTTTTTATATGCAACGCATGGTTTTGATAATGTTATATCTTAATTTCTCCACATGAACCATACCACTTCCAGGCAATATTTGGTGCCATTTGTATTAAAAATCGTCAAAGCAGAAATTAATAAGAATGCTTTATACAATGAGCAATCTTGAGATGGGTATTTCACCTGCAACTTCTGCTATTCTTGCAGAGAAAATTCACTTACTTTGTGTCGCCATCTGAGTCGATGTACTGCAGGCCAACGTTCCCAAAGAATAGGTAGCTATAGTTGGGATCAAGGAAGGCACATTCACAGTTCAAATTCTTCACAAATGTGACTTCAATGAAAGCTTCCAAGCCCTCGCACTCTTCACCTGTGGACATTAACAAACAATCACAACTCTTACAACTTCAATGTTCTTTGGCAACCTGTCATGCTTAAATTTAACAACTGGGCCCCTTGTGTTTAATAATCTGTAGTTAAAACAAGCACCAAGTAACAGACAATAGTTAATGACAATTCCAGTTGTATTTAATTAATCATTTCATTATGTGCCTGATCACATAGAAAATAATATGGTCACAAAAAGTTGACACTTTGTAGCAAGACAAAAAAGATAAAAATCAACGAATAAAAGAACCCAAGGGCAATTGCCAAGGCCATAAAATGTATTATTGCTTTTATCATAAGCAATCCAGTGAAGTAGACATAACTACAGGTATATATGCAAGCTATATTCCAGCAAAACATTTATCCAATGATAATTGTTACATATCAAAGTACATAATACAATAATACAGTGCAGGCCAGAAGTGATTTCACATTTGTTTTTATAAGCAGATGTTCTTGACATCTGAACCTGTTATACTGAGTCTAGTGTGATTTGTCAACATAAAGAGATACAATAAGTACTTACTTTGGTGTTCTGGACTTATTTATCAGGTTAATTCAGATTACACTTATGCTGCAATAGATAATTTGATTAATTTGATCCCACGTAGCCAACATTTATAGAATTTAATTTTGCTGGTATTGCGATTGTTTTTGCAATTCTTCAGTACATTAGATCTGAATGCCATATTTTTTTTTTTAACTGAAGACCGATATATATGATATAGTGTAATAAGTTATATATATATATAACTTATTACATTATATCATTTTTTAAATATCACTAGTCACAAAAATGTACGTAAAGCAATATGTCCTAGATCCCATCTCATGAGAATCAATAGTCCTACTTCTACATATACAAGATAAAAGTCATTGCTATGAAGAAGGACATAATGAGATAGACTTTTAAGGATTATCTTGCATTGTGCTAACTTACCTTTCTTTAGGACACGGTCAATCTGAACTGTAATAATCTGTGATGCAGCATCGTGATCAATCTTTTTTACAGTGCCTTTGAATGCTGTAAACAGAAACTTTACAATAACATCTCAAAAAGCCAACATATTGTTACTTAATTCAGCACAACTAGACCGCACAGCTTTATTCTTTGTAAGACTCTTTTATGTTTTCATTGCATCAAGACCACTTACTCAAGAAAACAGACAATACTTTAAAAGGTTTCCTGTTATTAAAATGTGTATAAAATATTTAATTAAGTGTTTCCATTAATCCTAAAGTTGTTGAAAATTCAATGTCTTCATAAAATGTTTACATTAAATTTCAAAAAATGTACACTTAAATTTCAACAGATGGATAGATGCTTATGAATGTTTGAAGAATTTTTTTGGCATAATTGTTGCCATGGCAACAAGAAGAATGTCATGTGTTAAACAGGTAGTGATTGTTCCTGGTGTACTTCATCGGATTATAAGTATGTGTAATCAGAATCTTGAAAAATGCAATTTGTATAGAATGCATATGTTTAACTATTGGAAAATTAAAAAATACCAAACTAAACCGCAAAGTGTGCATATATATATATATATATATATATATATATAATCCTACATAATTATAACATACAATGTTTTTGTTAATACACCTTTGGTGTGGCTGATGGCTTCATAAGTTATAAATTTTAAATATACTACATAGTTCACTTACCATAATCCACTGGAGTTATGAGGTCTCGCATATCTTCAAAGGACGGAGGCTCTTCATCCTCTGGCTCAAAG
>JAODUO010000056.1:535000-592500 GCA_025642075.2 Ridgeia piscesae | reverse complement strand
AGGGCTATAATCACAATATGGTTGACATCATTCCTTTGAACATATCTATTCAAATATTAAGAGGATTATAATAAAACTGATGGGTGAGATCGATTTAAACTGTTCTACTTACTTGGCTCGTAGTAATCATAGACGGTGATGGCCACGGGGTGAATACGACCAACATTATATCTACGCACAGCCTTGAAAGACACACAGGTCGGTGTACCACTCTTGATCTGTGTACACAGGGGGATCAGTGTGCATGTGTGTAAATGTGCACAAATGTTCAAGGATTAATAATCTACAATCTTTCAGGTGAAAAATAACACCAATATATTTTAGAAATTAAGGATTCTTCCTGACTTTTGGGCTTGTACCGCATGTAAGATACAAATAAATCAACTCATCGTAACATTATGTGTTTTTCTGTCATTGTTCTGTGGAGTACCAATAAGTGGGGGACATTTCACATAACTTGCATTTAAAAAAGGAACTGCTTACATTACATTACAGTGTCAGTGTGTATTTAGTGCCATCTGCAACTAAGAAACAAACATGTTCAGTTTGGGGTGAATGATGCAAATTGTGGATGGCAAAGGCTGACACTGGTTTTGGTAGATTGGTTATTGTATTAAGTTTATACAGATTAGAAGACCATATAGTACGGGCAGTGTACCCATGGCTAGGTGAGCATTGGTTAATTACGTTAGGCATCCATGGAGAAGAGATGTTTTCTAAATGAGTCCAGTGGGTCTCTGCTATTTAGCTCTTGTATTTGTTCCTCTGTAAACTGTGGAAAGCTGAGGAGACGAGAACCTCTGAATGTGAAACTGAGAGACACCACCGAGAGAGAATGAGAGCTGTTAGAGGATACAGTAGTGACACCTATTGAAGCAGGGAAAACAAAAACCAGTGGAAACAACTCATGTCACCTTGATAAGTGGATGGACATAAAGTGGTGTGATGTCATACTCACATGTGCGATGTAAAATATGACAGCTCGGTCCGTCACTTCATATCTGTCCACAGTGGTTGTTGCCGAGTTGGTCAACTACAAGAGAAGCAAGTGTCATCTGGGTGGTTTCAACAAGACTAACATCCATTGCAAGCCAACAAAAAAGAAAAATGAAGCTTTTATATGTATATGGCAAATCCAGCGAAACAGGGGCTTTGGGAACTAAGGTTCTAAAACAGAATTGCTTGAATAATCGAGACTTTAAACATGCATGTATATTGAGGCAACTTCACCAAAGTTGGGCACACTAACTCCCAAAGTTGAGGATTTGGGAGATATGTGAAGTGTCTTTGTTTTTTTCAATGTTGTCGACCGTGTACCGATACTAGAACACAATATATTGCATTTTACACCCTAAATTGAATTGTCTTTCCATGGACATCATATGGTGATATAATAATGGCTTAATGTTTTGGTGTTATGCATTTGGGGTGAGTGTGGGTGTAGTCAAACATTATTTACCAATTGTTTGGCACACAATACTTTTTTTCAATTGTTGTTACTTATACATAAATTTACAAAGGTAGGCATGTGTTCTATCCAGTGGTACTTTGTTAGGGGGAATAATTTGTATACTTCCATTACAGGAGACCCAGTAAAACGGTACGTGGTCGGCAACATTATTGTGGGCAAACTACTTCAATCTTTAATATATGGAACTTTCAACTATCACAAAATGTTGCAAATGTTTTATTAAATATTAATTTCATTGTACTATTAGCGTTACCTGCTGTATTTGCTATACCTTATTCTCGTCTATCCTCCTCGATTTTGCGTCATCTCAATTGTTGGAATTGTGTATCGTGTAAATATTCACATTTAACCAATGAGTCTTTCTTTAAAACAAACTGTTAAGCTTTTTCTTGTAAAATGTAGCGGTCGTTATATATCCTAGTTGGAGTTGTAGACATTGCTTAATGAGTCCTCAATTGATTTTGACCCAATGAGACTTATTTGGGGTGTTTTAAGGTGGTAGATTGTTGGCATTGTGGGTATACAGTCGACATCAGTATATAGTAAATTTGGGTAGCTCACTGTTTGTTACTTTGTCAAGATGAATATTTAGTTATCCACCTTTATGTATGTAGCCTCCTTCCACGGATGGTACACAAGTAGTTTCATGCCAGTTTATTTCATTTACACCTGTTTTTGCTGACCATGGCCCACTGTCTGTACAATTTTTGAAATTTGACCAATGGTTTTGTTCTAAAACATTCAAAATACTTTTATAAACTTAACGGTTGTTATATATCCTTAGTAGAGCTGTAGACGTTATTTATTATTATAATGTGTGCACAATAAATTTTTCTGGCCAAATTAGACTTATTTAGGGTGTTTTGAGGGTGTACAGTCGGCATCATGGGTACGTGGTCGGCAACATAGTACTGGTGGGAAGTCCCACAATACTAAGTTCAACTTGCTGAATTTTGCAAATCGATTCATCTGTTAGCTTGTAACATGCTCTTGTATATACCAAAAGAGATTTCACTAATATTATAAACATTAGACACAAACTAAGGCCGTGTGGAACACAGTCGACAACACCAAAACCTAACCTTTATTAATAACTTGGCACAGCAACAGACATATGGGATATCATTACAAAAATAATACTTGTCTCCATATATTCAACAATCTGCTACAGCTCCACCTGGTGTTGTGTAGATAACGCTGCTACTCAAACGTGGTGAAGATATCAGACCAGTCGCTAAGACACTAACAGTGAATATTTTTATTTTGGTATATTCCTAGGTTGTTGCCTGAGCTGTGAGTTGTGGACTGTTTAGTGTCCCACTGGCCGTGTGCTCACCTTCTCCAGGTCTTCCTTGTATGCCTCAAATCCCGAAAACAAACCAACATCTAGAATGGCCATTCCTGTTGTATTGGACCCAAGATACCTGAAGAAGAACACACAGGCATAACACCCACTGCACATCTTTTGCATTTATAATCATGTGAACCAGGCTTTAACAGGATTATTCACTAAACAGTATAGCACTTTGTATCATTTTAAAAGAATGTCACTGTAAGATGTGGTCGCATGACCTTTGACCTGTCAACACAGATAAGGCATGTCTCAGCTCACCTTATGCACACTTCGATGTTGATCACCATGTTGTTGTTACCCGTAGATCGTCTGTGTCTCCGCGCTTCATGGGATGATATGGGGTTGACACGTGATGACCTACAAGTGCTGATGTCACCACGGCTACAAGACAAACGTTGTCATAAAAAAATTTAATACAATACAATACATTACAATACAACAAAACTTTATTGTCCAGGAGGGGAAATTCGTTTGCAGCTTTCGTTAAAAAACATTAAAGAGTATAAAAAATACAGATAAATCATTAAAACAGTATATAAAACTTGATCATAATAAAATAAAAACTAATCTATAACACAATTGTAACTATAGTTATTATTGTGGTTATTTTTTTCAAAAATAAAACATTTTATCAACAAAATACAACATACACACATAATGATTGACATGTCTCTCACAGAAACGTCAGAAGTGCTTGTCGTTGAAGTCGTACAGACATTGGATTGAATGATCCACGCTTCCTATTTGTTTGGGATGTGATGGTTCTAAACCTTCTGAATGAGGGCAGAACGATGTACTCGTTACGTAGAGTATGTGTATTGTCATTAATGGTCTTAGTGGCTTAATTTACACAGTTCATACAGAGCAGTGAGAGTGGACTGTTTCAAAACTGTTGCTTCACTACTGATGTTTACAATACGCTGCAAATTATTCTTGTCTTTCTGAGCGATGTTCCCAAACCAACAGATAAAAGAAAATGTTAAAACACTTTGAATACAAGACTTATAAAACATGGATAAAACGGTGCTATCAACGTTAAAAGAGCGCAGTTTTCTGAGGCAGTAAAGACACGGCTAATATTTCTTACATGTGACACTGCAGTGGCGGTCCCACTTCAACCTATTGTCAATTGTTGTGGTGAGGTATTAATTCTCGTCAACTACCTCTACTTTGTTATCATGGACGACAGTAACAGACTGGGATGGAGAGTATTTCCTAAAATCAATGCACGTCTTTGGTTTTTGTTGCATTCCGGCACAAATATACTTTATCACACCATTTATCAAAGTTGTTTAACACAGGACCATGGGCAACTTCATCGTTAAACAACAGACTGAGTAAAGCTGATATAAAGAATTATATTCTATTATAGAATTTGGACCTCCATTGAAATCACAGTATATGGCTCAGTTTCTAAGTTACATCAGGAATAAATTATGTTAACAACACAACCCTGGGTCCAGTTTCTACAGGGGTCCACATATTCTATAACACAAATAATATGGACCCCACAGAATTTATATGGAGCGCAGGTCCATTTTCTATAGATTCTGGACCAGGGGTTCATTTTCTATAGGGGTCCATATTCTATATGAGATATATAGAATATGGACCCTCATAAAATATGGACCCCCATCCGGGTCAAAATTCTATGGGGTGGGGTCCATGTTCTATGATAAAATATTCAATATCAAATATTCTATAGGGTCCATATTCCATAGGGAATATGAACCCGGGATCCATTTTCCATGGGGTCCATACTCTATACGACACGGACACTCAAGTCCCAAGTAGCATCACACCTCATTATCGTTCTTACTAGTTCGAAATTTTAATTAATCTTGGCGGAACTTCAGTACAGCCAACTGACCTTTGGTGTGGCATGGCGGCATACTTTTAATGCAGCCGACAGATTTGTAGTGCATCTGACTGAACCTACTTGTTTTAATGTTGTGGGAAAATAAAATATGTCCTTAAAGCTGAATGAATTTTGGTGCAAGAAGTTTACAGTGCTTTTTGTACAGCAACTGATATTTAGTGCAACCGTGTGACTGGATGAAACTGAGTGCAGCCAAATGTTCTCACCTTCCGCAGTCGTCCCCGTGCATGAAGGACGGGTTGAAGTAGCTGACATTGGAGACGATGTTGTACTTGCTGTGTTGCTGTGACGTCGACTCGCCCACGTGATACTCCAGCTGCACCTCCACCTGCCCCACCCCATTGCCTGTCGTGTTCACCACCAGCTCCTGGCCCAACAGCTCTGTCACCTGAACGTCACATGACACATCACATGACAGTTACACTGGCCTGTGACGTGTGAGCGGTATGGCAACACTTACAACAGGTGAGACTAGTGGAATGCAGTTTCGTGTATTTATGAGATTTACGTGATCAGGAAAAGTAGCTACGGTGAATGATAACAGCAGGCACATTACAAAGCTTGCCAAATTTCAGTTAGATTTGTTTCAAGGTAAACCATTGTCCGTAACGGCATGTACTGCTATTAACCCATTACACCCCAACGACCAAAAAGCAACAGTTTTGGCCACACATAAACACTGTACGCTATCATATACTTTGTGATAAACGCATAATCAATTTTAGGAGCATGGAAACTGCACTGAAATAACCACAGGTCACGTGACTGTTTCAACAATCCAACATAATCGATGCCCACAGATGGTGCCACATATCTTACCTGCACCTGCTGCTGAACCAGGGCGTTTGCGTCTTGGAAGGTGAGCTCCTTTCGGAAGTTACTCCTGTTTGTTGAGATGATACACCGAAGGTCCAGGCCCGACTTGTACGTCTTGATGCTATACTCAGACAAGGCATGGAGAGCCACAGTCGTGTCCTCAGCAACAAAACACATTGCGTTAAGACCAACTAGAGACAGCAAGAAACATACAGACTAAGTAACAATAAAAACTGTACAATATAAATATGTGTAAAGGTTTAACCTACTATAAGTCTCTTGCTATTATATCGACCACCCACAGCCCTAATTCACCTCATGGCTGCTGCAGCTGTGCTCCAAAGATGATGGGTTTGGTTATTTTGATGTTTCGGATTAAGTTATAATAATAGCATGTATGGTTTTGATAAAAACTAAGTAGTAAAATACAGAAAATAAAAAGTTGAAAATAAAAACACGAGACTACACATTAAAAAAATTATTTGTTCTTTTCTATTTATTTTGCGTGTGACATGTTTCAGTATAAGTTTAATTTTGAATAGTTTAAGGTCTGGGGAGCTAAAAAGTGCTGCCACCTCAAGGCATCTGGGTAATCGTGCTGTGGTTGCCATTTTCTTCATCTTTCCATGATGCATAACGATCTTTTACTTTCTGACCTAACCATAAAAATGACTTCTTACAGCCTTAGCCTAAATCCTAAACTTAAATTATTTACTGGGTACACAGCCTTCTTATTTTACACCCTGCTGTGAGGCAGACACTTTTAAGATGACATCCATCTGTGAATTACGCTGCATGTTGCTTGCATTAAAATTCGAATAATTCAACAACCGATGCATGAAAATATATGAAATTAATTACACTGTACATGGAATGATTGTGTGAATAAAACGTGTTATTAAAATTTATGTGTTGCAATCAATGACATTTCAGATCTTGAAGCAAACTTCAACAATGATGATGACAAAATCAATAAGCAACTTCATCATGCTACATATTAAAAAATCTTAGAACACACAACAGTGATCCTGTAGAACTAATGTAGTCATGTATGTTAGTTTTGTCCTAGTAAAACATTTATCCTAATTTGCCAGTTAGTTTTCAAATTATAATTGCTTTTGTAAACAACGCCAACATGACTGAAGAATAAAATCATGCTATAATTTAAAAATGGCTATCGTTTACCGATCATATTGCCGAATGGAATGTTCTTTTCGTATGCAAAATCAACACTCGAATAACTAAAGATAGCACACTCCTTTCACAAATAGATGCTCCCTTATCAGAAGCAATGTGACCATAGTGCATATTAATAATATACCCTAAAATAAATAAACCAAACGAAGTACGGACGGTGATCCGATCCACAAAATGAATGCATATCGGCGAAAGGAACGTGCCAGTCAACTTCTTCGTATCTCAACAATGAAAAGTTGCAGACAATGTAGATGGACGATAACAGGGTCTCCGTGATCGCTGTCAACATTATTCACGTTGCAAACATCAATATCTGACTCGAAATCGTCGAGAAATTATCTCAGTAATATCCACTAAATGCCGCATGATGTCGGAGGTTAACTAGACAAACGCACTTCAACATCCTTCCAAATAAACTCACTTAATTCGCAAACAAATGTTTTTTCTCAAAAGACAGCGACAGTACATGTTTCCATGATCTACATAGAGCTCAGATCAGCAGTTTGAGCTGGCTGGTTAATGTAAAAGATGGATCTGATCGCAGTAAACGAAAGGCCCACGAACTGTGAGTTTACTGGGTGGTTTTGGACGGTCTGCGCATATGAGGGGTTTGGCGGTTTAGAAAGTCTGCGCAGTAAAGAGTTAATCATACACAATATGGATATTACAGTAATCACAGAGCTACGCATAGCTGCAGACAATGTCGATGTCCGCCCGATGATATGTCTTAATTGCCGGCGAGTTTTGCACGAGTTTGTTTTGTGAATTTTTTTTTTTTCAATATTGTAAGTGATTTAATTCTATAACCTAGTGTGTGTATAGGTATATGAGATATGTGAGGAAAGCTTGGCGGCTGTTAAGTTGTCACTTTCATAGTTCGGTCAGAAAGTAAAAGATTAATGGTCATCATCATGCGAGTTATAGTTTTTTTGTGCATCCGTGCCCTGTTAGTCACGCTTTTAATGAGAGTTTGTTGCTAGGTTTAAGTTAAAATATGTGCTGACCACCTATCGGATGGTCGTTCGTCAGGTCGTGTGGTTGCTGGAGACATTTGCCGGTTGGTCATAGACAAGGGGACAGTTGTACAGCATAGACAGTCCATCAGTGGAAAAACGGTTGTAAAAAGCGGGTGATTGTAATCAGAGGGGTTGTTCACAAGGGGTTCTACTGTATACAAAATAGTGTCTTAGTGTTTAATGGTAACATTTGAATATTCAATCTGAGTGGCCCTAGCTATCCTCACCTGTGTCGAGATGAACGCCCCATGTTTAGTTCTCTGTGCCACCAGCCAGGTGACAATGGCGCCACTGTACTCTATGTTACCAAGTGTCAGCTGTGCAAGGAGAGCATATCCTGTCGTCTCCACTTCCAGAGCTTTTGGCATATGCTTATAGAACCAAGGGGGTTTTCTGTGTGATTGCTGGCTGGATCTTCCACCATTTTGTGTAGGCCAATAACGCATGTTGCTGTCTGAAAATGCAGATATCATCTTGTTGTGGCAAATATGACTGGTCACCTTAAATCAGGATGACTATCTAAACTGATAAGAATAAACATCATCCATTTATGTGAAGCATAGCTTTCAAACAAACTTGAGAGGAGTTTCAGGAATCTACTAAATCCCGATGGGAATGTAAGATAGAGGCACTCTATTATATATGGAGACAACTGGCAGTGAGGATAGTAACAGAAGAGGTGGAGAAAGCAGCATAAATGATGTAATCGAGGAAGAATTGGAAAGCAGCCTCCAAGTGACTCTGGAGAAGACTGAAGTAATGTGGATCTGTGGGTCGATGAGCAGGAAGTAGATCTACATGTAGTTGTTGCACAAAAACCATTAAACAAGTGAACTGCTTTGTATACGTGGCCAGGATGGTGTGTGAGGATTAAGGAAATAGTAAAGAAACAAATACGAGGGTGCAGGCAGTACAGGCAGCATCGTGGGGGGGGGCGGGCAGAAGGCATTGCATGGGACAGACAAAAGAAACAACCAGAGGGAAAAAGAGAAATTATGCCCAGAATAGAAGAGAAACGAAAGAAAATGTTGGTATGGAAAAAACACAGTGCATGGAAAGCAGAAGCTGTCAGAAGAAGCAGACCATGCAAAGCAGATGAAGCTACAAAGTGAACCACACTCTACAAGGGAGCAAGGGAGATAGATAAACATCGGAACCAACTTTAAATTTGCATTACCTTAATTACCATAAGTCTCACATGGATGTAATTGAAAACAGTAATGTCTGTCGCTGGTTAAAATCTCACACCAGCAAACTTTTCAATTTTTATGTTAGGGTATATCTAGTTTTTTATGGGTTGTTATTATAAATGGTAATTAGACAGCGTTAATTGTACCAGAAAATACAGGCCTGATCACCAAAATTAAGTAGGCACCATCTGATGGTAATCATCAAACCAATTCAATGTTTCAAGATTCTTATAAAAAATTGCGATTCAGCCAAGCGAGACTATGTTAATGGCAATAAACCAAAGTATACCTTCTTCATATTTTGCCAGGTCCGTCAGCATTGCATTGGCTCTGATCTTGCTGGGGCTGTCAGCAAGAGCTAGGGCATAGGCAATGATGGCAGCAGTGTGGGCTCTGTGGTGTTCAAGCAGCACCCCATCAAGATATGTCACTGCCTTTGCAATGGCCAGTCGTGTTTCCTGTAAGACATGAGTGACTTGTGTAAACCAAAACTGCAACTGCAATAAATGCTTCAGAAATTGACACACACATGTTCTGATTAACACTCCATCATTATCGAAGTTCATCCATTTTAGATGGAAACTTATTTCATCAGCAGCAAATTAATCATAACTTGACTTTTCTCTGCACTGCAAAATATATGTATACAAGTTGATTAATTAAATAAATAATTCTAGGTTATACTAAAAAATGTACAATGTTCAAATCAAAGTGGCTATTCATTGCATGCCACAAAAACATGGGTTTGCAAAAGTCGTTTGATGTGGTGCTTAAAAGTCTATAGCAACAGATTGACAAGATAAATAAGGAACTAGTTTAGACTCACTGTGTTGTGACACCTTGACTCTATCATGGCGATCAGCACAAAGGCAGTCAGAGTCTTTCTGTTCTTCACCCCTCCAAGGCAAATGTCGTACTGTTGGAAGGTATTTCTCGTAAGTACAAAGTCTGACCGTTATCTTTGAATCGTGTTATATAGTAAAACCGACAGCGATATATTATGTCCTGTGAACCACAGGGGTAGTTCATGTTTGCTAAATGATTGGATGAGGAAAATGGCAGGAGCGGACAGAACAGACAAGCGAAGAGTGGAGGAGGTAAGGCAGCAGGTTGGTGTGTTTTAGGGTCATTTAAAGGGATACTCCAATCAATGCGAGGTTCACAGTATTAACTTACATATGCATACTATATTGGTTGTGCTTAGTAATTGTGCACAATGATCGTTAATAAACAATTAGTTATAGTTTAGTGGTATCAAAAACATGGTATCTTAGATTCATGGCACTGCCATCTTGAGACTTATGCGCCAGTGACGTAAGCCAAATTGTTTACATCACTGGCGCATTGTTGAAAAAGGCAAGGATTGGCGGAATCTTCGCTAATAATTGTGATAGTGACGTAAGAAATCTGCGACATACTGGATACAACAAATACCACTGGACAGACATTATGATGTTCGAACGTGCATGCGCCAGTGACGTAAGCGGTTTACGTCACTGGCGCATAAGTCTCAAGATGGCAGGACCCTGAATCCAATATGGAGTGTTTCTGGTACAATTATACTATAATTAATTCTTTATTAACGATATTTGTGCACAGTTACTATGCACAACCAATATATTATACAGATGTCAGAAAACGCTCCTGACTGGAGTATTCCTTTAAAGTGGGCTGGACAGTGGAATGTAAGAGGAACAGCTAGCAAAGAGTGGACACCCTGAGATCGTAGAATACAAGAAGACCACAACTGAGACATGAGGATTGTGTGGAGCAATGGAGTGGGATGTGGAGGATGACACAAGGGCAGGAGATGGGGGGGAGGGTAACACGAGGGCAGGAGATGGGGGGAGGGTAACACGAGGGCAGGAGATGGGGGGAGGGTAACACGAGGGCAGGAGATGGGGGGAGGGTAACACGAGGGCAGGAGATGGGGGAGGGTAACACGAGGGCAGGAGATGGGGATGTGGAGGGTAACACGAGGGCAGGAGATGGGGGGGAGGGTAACACGAGGGCAGGAGATGGGGGGAGGGTAACACGAGGGCAGGAGATGGGGGGGAGGGTAACACGAGGGCAGGAGATGGGGGGAGGGTAACACGAGGGCAGGAGATGGGGATGTGGAGGGTAACACGAGGGCAGGAGATGGGGGGGGAGGGTAACACAGGGCAGGAGATGGGGGAGGGGTAACACAAGGGCAGGAGATGGGGATGTGGAGGGTAACACGAGGGTAGGAGATGGGGATGTAGAGGGTAACACAAGGGCAGGAGATGGGGATGTGGAGGGTAACACGAGGGCAGGAGATGGGGATGTGGAGGGTAACACGAGGGCAGGAGATGGGGATGTGGAGGGTAACACGAGGGCAGGAGATGGGGATGTGGAGGGTAACACGAGGGCAGGAGATGTGGGAGGGTAACACGAGGGGAGGAACCCAGGGGGAGTGGGGGTAAACACGAGGGCAGAAGATGGGGATGTGGAGGGTAACACGAGGGCAGAAGATGGGGATGTGGAGGGTAACACGAGGGCAGAAGATGGGGATGTGGAGGGTAACACGAGGGCAGAAGATGGGGATGTGGAGGGTAACACAAGGGCAGGAGATGGCAGTAAAATGGGTTCAGTGGGATCTGTGCAGAAACCACACTCATCCCAGCCGGCAAAGAAGAGATTTTCGTACACAAAATTCAATCTGCTATATCCCTGCTTTTCATATGTCTTCTTTCTTACCTCAGAAATGTGAAACAGGGCTTTCAGATTAAAAATCATGCACAGAAATGATATGTTAGCAGATAGCTACATACATTGCATGTGAAGATACGCTCTGGTGTGAAGGCTCCGTTCTGTTGCTGTTTTCTTGTGAGCCACTTCACAGCTGAGCAGACAACGTTGGACGGGTCTTCGTCCAGACCAAACTCTCGAGACTGCCCAAGCACCTTAGCCACAAATGCAGTAAGCCTGAAACCAATGTATATGTATGTACTTACACAGCATACCAGGGACATACTTTAATCCTCCTGTTCAACACTGTATTAAAAAAGTGGATCAGACAAAGTTTTATTAGATGAAGTAGGTTTAAAGTAATGCAGACCAGGGAGTAAGTGCTCACTTATACACTTCTCTGCAAGTTGTTTTATTACATTACATTAAACCAACATTAAAACAGTG
The DNA here is from genome assembly GCA_025642075.2 of Ridgeia piscesae. Classification (NCBI taxonomy): domain Eukaryota; kingdom Metazoa; phylum Annelida; class Polychaeta; order Sabellida; family Siboglinidae; genus Ridgeia; species Ridgeia piscesae. Next base: position 580,421 of record JAODUO010000056.1, on the reverse strand, counting down.
AGGTCACTCAGAAACAGGTACATGACAATAACCATAATATTAAATTCAAGATGACAACAATTTCTTTAGCATCTCAAAGAAGTTATTTTATTTATTATGTCTACATGAATGTACCTAGAAATAAGCAACTAATCATCTCTAGTGGTATCTTACCATATGGTTGAATGATAGTGCTTATATAGTCCGTATGAACCGTCATCTTTCCTGTAGGCCAGTACTTTTTGAATACCTGCTCAATGAAATAACATATGCTTTACCACAACTACAGTAATACAAATAATCTGGATGTTTTTTATTAATTGTTGGTAAAATAAAGAAAGGCAAGATGGTATTTGATATGGTCACTTCTCGTGAAACATATACAAAACTTATTTATTGCTATAAATTGTGAGGAGCAGTGGTCGCGTGGTACAGTGCCAGACTGTCACTTGAGGGGACAGTGGTTCAAGTCCACCTACCGCCGTTTCGAAACTTAGGCAATTTCGTTCACCCCACATTTACCTGTGTCTTTCGGAAGAGACACTAAAAGCCGGTGGTCCCTTCTATCTGGTGTCTAAGCCAGGGGAAGTAAAAGACCCCACACAGGGGGGGGGGTAGATGTGTAACCTGTAGTGCATTCACTAATTCTGGAGAATGACAGCTCCTGCGTTAGCCCAAGTTTGGGCTGTTTGGTGGAAACCATCCGAGATGTGAGAACATTATTTGTACAGTGTTGGAATGTTGTTCAGCAGTTCCATTACGATGAGGGTGTTCTACAGACACACAAAAATAGTTCCCAAATAAACATGTATTCATTTTATTGACAGCACTGCAAAAAGACATAGATATGAAGCTTTATAAAGTAAATAGTATTCCATTATTACAACTCGCAACTTGCCTTTGCGAATGTAGTGCTTTGCCAAGTCCTTGTACTTGTTGGTGAGTTGTCCTGACACATTGAGGTAGCGCATGGCATAGGTTATGGGTGCGAGTGTGGACATTACCTGCTCACAGCAGCCAGTTGGCATGTCCAGTAGACTTTCCAGCCCCTTCACCATCATATCCACTGTTGTTGCGGGCAGCTTACCTGCAAGCAGATACCAGGTTAGGTCACAAACAAAACTAACTTTTGTTCTATATTAAAAACATTCATGTTTATCAAGATATTATTAAGTTTTGGATATTTAGATACAGTTGTTATTTTGCATATCATAGTTTTCATTATGTGCGTATGTTTAGACAGTTGTCAATATGCATATTTTGTACCTATTAATCTGCTTATTTTAGAAATAGTTGCTAGTCTGCACATTTAAGAGAAATTTGTTTTAAGTTGTACTTACTTCTGTATTTTGGTTTCCTTTTGTCACACATGATAAAGGCACAAACACAACTGATATTTATTCTATTTCTAAGTTGTTGTTTTTTTTAACAAAATATGTGAAATTTTGCATATTTTAGAGTTTTTATTTTGAATGCTTTAAACAGTTATTCCTTCGCATATTTTAGAGATAATTTCCAGTCTACATAATTATATTAGATATATGTTTCTTAGTTGCATGTTTAACATATTAGGTACTTTTAGGTGTTTCTTTTTCCATATGAGGTTTTTTTTCGAATTACAAATTGCATATGATCACATTGCACAGATGTGTGTGAGTGTACAGTCTGAAGATACGCACCAATTATGTTCACAACACACTTCTCTGAGCCAGGAATAGCTTCATCAGGCACACGCAGATCTATAACCTCACTCTGCTTCACTGTCGATTGGTTCCCACCTGCAAGATCACCACAACAGTTGACTTCCATGGTTAGGCCATAACTGGAGAACTCTTATACACTGTCATCACAATTTCTTATAAAGAATGTATAATGATCTTTCCCAGGTTATATGGCATTGTTTCAGTGTTTTGTATAAGTGCACCTTGCCCCAGCTTACTCTGTGAAATGCATTTTTGAAAGACAGCTTGATCAAATAAATAGGTAACCATGGAAATAAATTGGAGTAGGCCTGCTCAGACACCTAAATGTCACTAAAATGTTGATTACCACTAATCCAATTAAAGTAGTCATCCACTAACCAAAACCTACACGAAGTCCCTTTATAGTAACAAAATGTCTTCTGATTATTTGTATTTATTCTTATAAAAATATTACTACAAACATGTCAGATGAGCAAATGTCCATGGCCAAAGAGTTCTTTATCCAAGCATCACGAATTCACAACCAATATTTTTGCAAACAATGCAGAGGAAAGGTTAGTTTTTTTATGACATGAAATTAAGGTGAAAGTGCATTCATCATCTAGTTATAGATAAAATATAAAACTCCATTTAATGAGATCCTCTGGATGGAACTGTGGAGGAATCTACAAATATATTGCACACATTGCAATTTCAACATAACAATTCAGAGTGGGTGAATTTCAAGTAACATCTTACGTACAGTTATCTACCAGTATTATGTATGTCAAAGCTACAAGACATTTTTATTACATTGAGCCAAGTGTCGCTATCACCATGACACAAAAAATACATGTTCGAGGTAGACAACATTATAATGACCCACCAGCTCCTCGGCGCACTCGCTTTCTCAGTTTTCTAGATGGATCCAATACAAAACTGTGACTCTTCACTTTCTTAGTCCCTGCAGGCTGCAACACACAAAACCTCCAATCCAGCTAAAACTGATCACACGTCTTCCCAGCTAAGTTAACATTTTGTGAAGGTTTTTGAAAAGCAACCAAATTATTTCATTTTGTTGTTAACCAGTCTAGAAGTTGTGATTACGGTCATTGTACTGAGGGAAATTAAACCAAGAGATTAGAATGATGACTGAATAAATAAGGTATTAGAGAGCAGATTATGATGAAGACTTACAGAGAACGAATGAATGAGGAGAGACAAAGAGAACATGAAAAACTGAAGAGAATAACAGAATGTTAGTTTGCTGAAATTACAATGGAGAGACTCTAGGTCAAGAGAACAATTTTGTGGTTGTGGCAATTTAAAGAGAATGTATATGTGAAAGGGGTAACATTGCGGAGCTCAGCTGACAGCTCTTTAATGTTTCAAAACAATATGTTGTTTACCACTATGCACTTTGGTTAGCTATGCAGTATACACATAACAATGTATTTGTGTAAATGTTTACTTATTCCTGCTATAAAAAACTATAAATAGTATTTAAAAATTGTGCATGCTGAATACTGTTATTTATTTCTTGCTGTTTTCAACATTAACACTGTCGTTTGTAATAGTTTGATATTGTCGTAGCCTGGATGATTATCATCAGAACTGCACCTACCACCACATATAGTGTCTTCTCAACAACATCGCTACCCATTGCGGTCCGGGCTACAACACGAATCTTAAACTGTCCTATCCTCAGTGGGATGATCGGCCAGCTCACAATGTAGCCATCATTCCTTCTCACGCGGACCCTTTTTCTCTCTGACCTTGACCCTGGCATGGCACTTGAGCATATTCCATCGGTGCCCTTCAGGTACATGTAAGCCTGGGAGAAGTGGAACAGCAGTTAAATGTATGGCACTTTTCAACGGATCACGCACTGATAAAACATACAGTATACATAGCATTATTTATATATTGTACATATTATCTTTGCAGTGGTGGAAACTTCAGATGAATTACACCTGACTGTGTATTCAGACAATATGTTTTGGACATCCATAAAATCTACAAATATATTTATTTTCTTTACTGTCTGATGGAGGGTGTGTTTAATGTAATACACTACTTTCTTGTTGTTCATCTGAGTGAGAGATGAAGATGACCAGAGGAGATGGAAATGAAACCGGAATGCGATTTCTAAACCACACATGGTTTACCATGTCCAACCATGGTATGCTATCTTATGGGTGAGAACAGAATTGTTTACATACGTACAGGTGAGACAGAAGGAAGATACAAATCATCCTCATCTGAGACATGAATTGAAATTAATGTCATATTTAGTACAAACAACAAGGTATAGTCTTGACACAATGAATGCCAGGACACCAGTAAATGCTAAACTAGTCGAAGCAACTGGATCCCCTAAATGCTATATTATAATACTCTACCTGCAATGAAGTATGTGTAATTATAACAAAATTACAATAAATACATAAAACAAAACAATAAAACATTTCATTAATGTACATATATATATATATATATATATATATATATATATATATATATATTTTATATATATATATATATATATATATATATATATATGTCATTACTACCTTAAATATATTTCCCTAGAACTAATCAATAAAAGTAAGTAAAAGGTAAGTTCTTATATAGTGTAGTCAGTACCCAGTCCTCAAGATTGCTCAAAGCATTTTACACTTACTCCCTGGCAGACCTGTTCAATCAAACACCATCTCAACTTCTCTGGGAAGCATGCTTAGAGTGGGAATTGGACTAAGAGTGAGCGAGAGACATGAGTGTGTCGTCTGCGTGGTACACTCACCGCCAGTCTGTGCGAGCGCAGGTAGTTGTAGAGCGTGGCTCGCACCTCCAGCTGCTCGCCCAGCACCACGGAGTAGGGCAGGTCAACCTGCAGGAAGAAGTCCCTGAAGACTGTCGCCCTGATGGGCTCAGCCACACACATCCCCGACTGGGCCGACACCCCCACCGCCTGCACCAGCCACGTTGTGATCGAGTCGGGAAACGTCACCGGCACGGAGCCACGCCCACTCGCACTGAAGCACATCGCACCAAATCAGTGTCATCATCACAGGTCTCGCAAGTGGACAGAGATGGTTTCTGCGACACAAAAAGGCTATTAATGTCAGTCTGCATTGACATTTTACTCATTATGTGGCGCCACTGTTGCCATGCAATGAAATATCTAAATCTACTAAAACTGGAAGATAATTTTACTAGTCTGTGTTTGATGTTCTTTCATAAATTTGTACATATGCATTCAAAATAGTTTTCAGTCACTATTTTTCCAAAATTGTGCATATCATGATTACTCCACAAGGAAAAGATATCAAATTATTATCCCAATAGTCATACATCAAGTGGCAGAAAATGTATTAGATATCACCTATCATCTCTACTTAGAAAAATGCTAAAAACACTTGCATGAACACAAACTGCTACACATGCACAGAGCCCACCAACATATATATATATATATATATATATATATATATATATATATATATATATCATGTACAGTTGCGCCTCGATAAAACGCGGTAGTTGGGGTCCACAAAATGGAACCGCGTTATAAACAAGGCGCGTTATAGATTATATTCCGCCAGGGGCGCCACCACCCCCAAAATGCCACAACATCAACTGAAGCCAATGTGCTGGTTGCACGGTGTATGCATGATTTATAAAAGTAACTGACATTGAAACCAACGTAAATGTGTATTATGTTAAAATAATATACACTGTCGAATGTTGAACTGAATAAATCTTGCGAATGGTGTACAATTTTTGAAATAAATTCAGAGCCAACGCGCCTCGTCTGGCGATGTGAACTGAAGCGGAGCGATAACACAGTACGCGGTCTAAAATAACCTTGAACTCAGCAGCCGAAACGCACAAATGAATTGACATGTTGCCGAAGTCGGTCAAATATTTATACTAATTGCGTTCACTATTTGCTTGATTTCATCTTTCGAGGCTACTGCGGTTCACATGCAGTTGACAAATTCGTATATTTGCGCTCAAGTAAATGTTTTTTTGTAGACGTACTGAAGAAAACATAACATAACTTTAGCCTGCCATTTCAGTACCATAATTAGTTTTCGTCACCGCCCGATTCGTTAGCAATTTCATTGCCATTTACAAGCCGGCGACGGTGCCCGTTCACGGAAGCCACAGCGAATGGGCGCCTTCGCCGAAGCCACAGCGAACTGGCAGGAGACAAACGCGATTGATATCCGCACAAACAAACAGGACATTGTACCAATTTTCCTGTGCCTAAAGCTAATTAAATGCAATCAAAGGTATTAGTAACGTTTTAAAAAAACACTTAAGAAATTACCACACAAACCAAGCGCTGGTTACACAATAGATCGGTTTGAAAAACGATTGGATTGGTGCCACGAAGCCGACGGCAGAGCAGAAGCCAGGGGCACAACAAACAACGAACTAAGCAACGCAGTTGTACTTCTGTGTTAAATTTCTTAATATCATTAAATTGTTTCTAGATACACATGTACAAGACAAACATGAGGACTTCATAAAATAAGTGACAGTTAATTACAGCGTTATTGTTAGCTGTAGCGCCCATTTCCCCCCTGGCGGCAGAAATTTGGGGTCCATGACCGACCGCGTTATAGCCAATTTGCGTTATAGCGAGTCACGTTATAACGAGGCGCGACTGTACTGTCTTTCTATCCTCTGTCTTTAAGCATCTGTACAATTTCAGTATGATTGGTATAATATCATGTTTTGGGGTAGTACATATGTTTAGTTTCAAGTGGGTGGATAACTTTCACCTCAGCACCAGATTTGTTAGCCTCAGGGAGAATCTTAAAATATTCTTTCAACAGACATTTATTCTTTTTGACAGTGGTGCTTGATCGAACAGTTCTGCCAAGGAGTAATGTGTAAAGCCCTCTATGCAGTTCTATGGATTGGATACTGGGATATATATGGACTTACCTTTTTAAAATAAAATATTCTGATACTGATGCGACAATCCCTAAAGTGAGTGACAGTTTTTTTTATCATATTTTGAGCAACATTATATCAACCTTATTCATGTGCTCATTGTTGACGAATTATATATGTAAATGGTTGTTGAAACAAGCTGTATTTTTTGAGTGACAGAAAAACCAGAAATAATGTCAGTTTGAACAATACATGAATACCTGTGTTTTCACGACTTATGACAGTCCTCAATAGAACATATCTACTTAACAGATAGCTTGATATTAATGTCTTGGTATCAAATATAATTTCTAAATCAGCCAGATGACCCACACTGCCTCATTTTGTTGTCTTTATTTTTTAAACGAGTATTGCTGCAAGGAGTAATTTTATATTGCAGAGATACATGCCTATAATATGGTAAAGGGTAAGTTCTACAGCACAGTTTCCAGCCCTCAGGCCTGCTCATTCTTCACTACTTCACTCCCTGGCAGATCTGTTCAAATAAACATAAACCAAACTTCTCTGTGAGACGTTCAGCCATGCTGCAATTAGGGCACAAAGACTATTCTTATGCAAACATCCACCAGGACCAGGTACTCATTCCTACAGCTGAGTGACTGGAGCAGTAGAGTGAACAGACCGGCCCAACATTTGAAATGGCAATAAGAGGACGGGAACAAGGAACCTCTTGACTGAGGGTCCGATGTTCAAACCAGTACACAAGCGAACCCAAATTGGTGACGGAATGAATGAAGTATTGTTCCTATTCCTACCTGATCACATGTGTCTCCATGAGCCATGATTCAGGAAACTCTGAACGAACGTCCAACAGCTCCTCCTCCTCATCAATCAGATCAAAGTCATCGTCAAAGTCATCATCTTCATCATCCTCATATCCTTCGTTATCTTCGATCACGGTTCTGGCCATCGCTAATGAAATCAACACTACACTGATAGCTTATGAAGAGTCGGCATCCAAATTGTTTCTTACACTGCAGCCGAACTCTATTGGTGTTAGAAAAAACTTTAAAACATGTATCCAAGTTTGGCTGACTTTTCTATTCTATTTCATAACTGAAAATATATTAATTAGCTATGTATAAAATTTGCATTATTGCCAGATATGCCAGTATCCATGATATTTTGCAGTTGTCTTGACAAATAAAATTTATTGCTGGCTTCCGAAATCACTTCAGGAAACAGCAAGATGTTTTTCCCTATTTTAATGCACCCGGTAAACTTACTTACTTACTTGCACTATTTTCAATTTTACATCCAGATATTGGTACCAATAAATATTACGTCTACGTACTCAGGAATGCGTAACAAATCATGTATAGTTTTGGATATTTGTGATCCAGCACAGCAAAATCAGGAATAAGTCGGGATTACCGAACCTGGCAAATCAGCTTCAAAGTGCGCGAATGGGTATTTTTGGATGGAAAGGTCGATTTTCAGATATAGGTGAATTTAGTTAATGTAGTTATCGTAGATTACAATTATGCTGTTGTAACATCATAAAACGAGTTATAACATTGCTAAAGAGATATTTGGAACAGCTATGTTGATCTCAGTGAGCATGAAGAACGAAAAATGTGCTTCATTCAGATGCATCGTGTCTGCCGTACATCTTGCCTACCCCCGCCATATTGGTATCGTTTTGAAGCTGAACTATTATGGGATGTATTCCCACGCGCGATATTTGTCACATGTCAGTATAAAGCCAATTAAAATGCTTGAAAACGGGGCTAAAACGTAAACAAGAGCACGTTGGCGAAATCACGTGATATAATGCGCCCCGCTGATTGGCGGCTGACCTTTAAGCCACAAGAAACCATGTTTGTTTTGCTTCGACATCGGGTGCACCGGACATCGTTTTTGCATAAAATCTGCGAATTCTAATTTATTATTAAGTTGTCAGTGCCGTAGTTTTAGTTGTTAGTTACATAGGTTTTAACCTGTGTAGTGATAGGCTCAACAACAGTATGGATGTTGCATAGCAGCGTGATATAGACATCGATCGACCTAGGCCTAGCGCTCAGCGATGGCCGCGGTGGCAAAATCTGCGCGGAGTGTTTGACAACGAATCTTTGACACAACTATTGGGTGTCTATCGGATGGGGAGTTTACTGGATTCGTACGTGTCAGACAACAACAGTGAATTAGGGAGTGTCGTTTTGGCGCTGAGTGCAAAAGTGGCGAGGAAGACTAATAGTAATACCAAGTGACAGCTGACATTGACAGCTTTGATCATGGATCGCAACGCCAACGCTGCTGAAAATGTACTCGTAGATTTATACCAAGAACTTGAACACGTTCGTAGATTCATCTGCGGTTGCAGGTGTTTTATGCTAGACCTTGCTGTCAACAATTCATGGATTGGCAAAAATGTTTGACAGCCCGAACGAATGCAAAGGAGATGACAGCCAGACTGAGGGTAAGTTATACTAGCTCTATTGACTGTTTTGCTGTGGTGGCAGGCTCAGCCTCACTCATTGTCACATTGAGCTATCTAACAATGACATGCCATGACTCACATAAACCCGTGGCTTTGCTGCGACTGTGAGAGTATCAATGTCACTGGTAATGTACTAGTACGGTAATATACTAGTACCATAATTCATTTAGAATTATGATGTTCACTTATTTATACCTGCTTGTTATTATCGTAGATCTTCATGAAATTAATGATCACATTTATTAGGTAGAATATTTTTTATTATTAGGGGAGGGGAGTAATGTTTTGTAACAGGTAAGAAAGAAAACATTTTTATTTACTGATGTTAACGAATGGGATGGAAGGTTTATAATATTCAGAGCTGACTCTAAATGATCCAAGGTATTCGTCAATTATGCTGTTAGCCTGCTTATTTACCTAGCTGCTGGGCTCACTATGTATATGTCATCTGATTTAAAGATCAACTGTCCATATCTCCAGTTTGAAATAATTGACAGTCATTACATAAACTTTTGCACGATTAAATGTTTTGTATATAGGAAGTTAAGACCATTATGTTTGTTTTGTATCAGGTTTACGTCTGAAGAACCCAGTGTCGTGTTCGCCAGGAAGCAGCCATCCGATGACAAACAGCGGTTCGATTTGCCGCACAGGCGAGGAGTCTACCCACCTGCTGCTCTACCTACAGAACCATCACCCCCATGCCTCAACATCCACCAATAGTGTTTGTTTTACAAGATCAATGAAGTCTACGGACATCAACTGTCCAGAGCAAAGCCGACACATCCGAAGCCGCACCAGTCCACTGCTGCAACAGTCTTCCCATCACGTGAAGTGGCTGCTGCCATTGGCACATCAAAAAATGACAAAAGAAGCAGTGACTGTGTCCGAGTGTGTCGTGCTGTGTCAGAAACAGACAGAACACATGGCTAGATTCTGTAAACATTTTACTGTCGATTTCCGATTTGGTGCAGAATGTTCAAAAGGGATATCTCCCGAACTATAAGAGCTGCAAAAGGTGAAATTTCACCACACTGTGCACATTGATGTGGTCTACAACTGTGCCAAATTTCACATTCCTGTGAGCTGTCGTCATGTTGCAAATGTATTAAAATACTTCATTAAACTTTAAAGCTGTTTTTCTCAGAATCGGTTTTCAGAAAATGACTTGGTACACCTTCTCTTTATAAAACAATAACTTGGCGACCAATACAGCTAGACATTTGTGTTTGGTACCATTGGAAAGCCCATAAATTTACCTTTCACATGGTACCTTTAACTCAAAAAGTGATTTTCCTACTTATTCCTGATTTTGCTGTCTTTATGTAACATGGTATCATGGATACAACTTGCCAAGATACCCAGCAATGTTCCAGGTAAAAAGATATTCACCCACACTTACACATTTGAAAATTGTGTTACATTGTTTCAACATGTCCCAGAAATAGAGTGTGTGTTCATGTGCACAACGTAACAAAATGCTAACATTTGGCAGTCAGACGTGGTGTGGTGCCTAGGTTAAGTGGTGATGATTTTTAAACACCTATAATTTAATAAGTATTCAGAATCTGTCTGTCGTCCAACAATACAGCTGTAGATGATAGAACAGAACTCCACTTGTCAGCTTTTGAAATGTTTTGAAATATTGAGCACCCCCAAATTCTCCAACCCCAGGACGAATTTTGAAAAAAGTTTAAATCAATGAATGGTGGACTTGCTAGATCGCCTGAAAAATTTCAGCTTGATACAAGCAAAACTGACTAAGATATGGGTACACAGACTGAGAGACAGAGAAACACTGTTTTATAATAATAGATTTATATGTATATGTGTTTGGTTAGAAGTCATGTCAAGTCTGAGTACCAACTTTTAACCATTCGTTGATTTGACCTGTGATGCCACACAAGAAATGTTTATGTATCAAATATTATTATCACATTTGTGAAAATGCAAAAGTGCTGTCATCTAAGTCCAACTGTTACCCCGGTGGTAATCACAGTAAATAATTTAGTTTTCAAATGAAGTCAATTTATTACAACCAAATTTTACTTAACACTTTGTTACGCTAAACACTCTTTCTTTGTTATAGTAAGTAGCAAAAGCTTTATTTATTGAAGGTGAACTGTCACATGTAATGACGTGATTTTCACTGGTCTATCTAATATATTCTTGCAACCACATTTCTGACAATTCACAACAGTAAAAATTTACTGTTCATGAAATAACAGTTAGTAAAGAAAGCAAAAATGATGTCATCCATACCTGGTTTGAAACCTCCGAGTGAAAAGGTCCGTGCACCAGCCATTCCACCTGTCTCAAACAGAAAGAAAACATGACATGGACAACACAAGTAAAACATATCAACAACAAACATAATTACATGTATTTATACAGCTTTCGTTCATTAGATATCATACATGTTAAGTTTCCTGCGTTCGGCGGGAGACTCCCGCAATTACAGGAAATCTTCCGATCTCCCGCGCAGGAGAAACAATCTCCCGCAATTTCATAGAAACATAAGTGAAAAAAATTGCGGGAGCATCCGGCTTTTTCAGGTTTTCAGTCCACCAAAAACAAACAAATTGTACGTAATTTACCTTTACTGGGTGCGGATAATTGGTTTATTTTTGGCTGGGCATTGTCTCAAGTGTTTTTCAGAGTCGCCTCATAATGAATAGCAATGCCAGTTAACTAATTGCAATTGAGTCTGAGACTGAGCTAATGCTCACAGACACCGCCGGGCGTTCGCAGGTGCGGACAACGATTTGAACAATGACCTCAATTGGAATTATTTAAATCTCGTCTTACTGTGATGACTGAACATTAAAAACAGTCTAATAAATACCTAAGTACAAGACCTACACCTTGCCTGTCGCTGACATTGTTTATCAGCTTTATAGAAACGCCGCGAGCCACTTCGATACCATATTATCGCCCACTGTGTACGTTCCAGTCTTGTAGAACAAACTGCAATCCGTTTACATCTATACAAATAATGTCCATCCATACATCTACACTACATGTGCATGTTTGTAAATGTTTGTACCTTTGCTAAGCCCTTTATTATTTGAGTACATTTGCCATGTAAATGAAAAACATCCTTAACAGACGAAAACATGCTTATTTAAATATCTCCAGTCGGGCCTCTGTCACCATGGCTCAGTCCAGCTCATGAAATAATGAATTCCATATTCAAGTTTTACATGTAAAGATTATGTTAGTTGTGTAACAAAATATCATGTAGATGCTGCTGCTTTTCATGCAAGGGATTCTTTGCAACCTATGATACATATCAGAAGCTGAGGCCTATACCTAGAACACAAGAAGTAAATTACTGAACATTATAATATTTATTATTCTATCACCAAGGCTAACCCTTCTTTTTAATTCACGATGGCCAAACAGCAACACATCATTTTTTATATGAGATTACCAGGGAATTTATTATATTATATTTGTGGTATTATGACTAGTGATAATAAAACATCTACGTTAATATTTAATATTGTTCATGGCTCCAAGAATGGTTTTGCTCCAGACAAATTCATATAACAACATCTATGTCAATATCTTAATCAGTGGAATTTATTCCTTTTTGTATTATATTCTTTGCATTTATGGTTAAAAACCTAATTTACATATAATAGCCCCGTTTTCCAAGAGCCTCCGATTTATGTACAAAATACCGTTTTCCGATTTATGTATAAATCTCCCACATTGGCATTTCCAAAACTTAACATGTATGAGACATCATTACCATTGTTTCAAAAATATGAACTCGTGTTTTTCATAAAATCTTGAACTTGGATATGCAGCACTTCTCTATTTGTTGATTCTAAATATTAAGTACAATATTTATATGCATAAAAATATAAAAGTAGATCCTATATAATGGATATATACTAACATGTGTGTATATTATATATATATATATATATATAATTTTGTATTTATCATTTAATTATCTTTCTAAGCATGCTCTGATGTGTAGACAATTTTGTTATCAGAATATCAAGATTGCTATTTCTACTATAAGTATGTCATAACACTCAAAACATTGCCACATGAATCAAACACTTTGTTTGAATAATAACATACATGTTAGAGTAATCATGAAGTAATATTTCAGATTTGTTTTAGAAAATAAAATGCGAATCATAATGCAAGTGACTTACCCCGACTTTCAAGATAAATTACTCGTCGTCGTCCTTGAGAATCTATTATCACAACCAGAAAGAAACTTGACAAACAAATGGCAACACAAGTAAAAGGTATCAAGAAATGTAATTAGTCGCACCTCATTATAACGTGCTTCGTTATAACACAGATCAGATATAATGCGGTCAGTCAGTCAGTGGACCCCAAATGTTTGCTGCAACAGGGAAATGACTGCTACAGCTAACAATAACGCTGTAATAATTATCATTTGTTTTATGAAGTTTGTCTTGCACAGGTGTAGGTTGAAACAATATGTTGACAAACAAGACATTTAACATAGAACATACAAGAAATGTAAGGTACAACTGATGTCCTGAGTTAGTTGTTTATTATGCCCCTGGCTTCTGCTCTGCTGTCAGCATTGCAGTATTAATCTGATTTGTTTAAAACATGCCCAATTGCTTTGATTTCATGTTATTAACTGTAGACTAAATATGGTGAGAGGTACTGTTTGTTTTATGCTGACATCAACCATGTTTTTCTCCTGCCATTCCGTTATGGCTTCCGTGAATAGGCGCCTTTGCCAGCTTATAAATCGCAATGAAATTGCTGACAAATTGGTTGAAAAGACATGCTAACAGTGCTTAGCAAAAGTTAGATTTTCACTATGCCTATACACATTTACTGGTGTGCCAAAATACTGATTTGTCAACTGCATATGTACCGCATTGAACTGCAATAATATAGTTTGACATGGTTATCCTGCTATCTATATTTTCTTTTTTGGGATTGAATGAAACAAAAAGTCAAGCCAACAATAAGCATAGTTATTATAGCATTGTTTTGAAACTTGTGACATTCCTAGAGAAGAAATAGCATTCTGACAGTCTGCTAATGTGGCATTAACATTGTGTGGTATTCAAATCATTTGTATGCACAGTTATCTTGATAATGGTTTATAAATCGTTATCAAGATAACTGTGCATAAAAACATATTCAAGTGCCACACATCTCGTGGCCACAACAATGGACTATCATGATGAAATGGTTATGAATGCTATTTCTTCTCTAGGAATGTCACAAGTTTCAAAACAATGCCACACCAATCAAACACCCGGTTTGGATAATAACATAATCAAACACAGCAATAACACAGCAACATTTTAGAATTTCAGAAAAAAAAACCTAAAGGGAGCTAATGTGTAATATTTACAACCAATCTCACAAACCAGTCAACCAGAACTAGATGACCGCCAAAAAAATAAGTTATTATTATTATATTATTATTAATAAATATAACATTCCCAATGCCATGAGTGCAAGGGTTTATCTGACTCGATGGTTCAAATGACTGACATTTGTACTTGTTTACCCGTCAGTTTACCATTTATCCATGCCGTTTCAGCTGCAGTCTTCCTCAGACTGCTACTGCTAGATGGCGACACCATAGTCTGGCACAGGTAAAGTTACTCTGGTGTGTCCCCACTGTGGCTATGCAGCAATTGGCTCTTCAAGAAATTATCACAGATATTGTGACAGTTGGTATCAGCCTTCGTCTCTATTCTCATTTTATGCTTTTTTTAATCCAGATCACTTGTTTTATGCGTTTTGTCCACCAAGTCCAACTTTGTCTACCAATCTAGCCGCCTCCCAGTCTATCACGTCAGTTTCCTGTGTCATGGTCTCTTGTGGCTCATTTGTGTATCTCATTTTCCAATGTTTTCCTGTTGGTTCGGGTGTAGGGTTTGTTGTAGCTTTCTTGGAGTGTTCTCTGATGTGGGTTCCAAGTGTACGTTTCGTTTTGTTTGTCTCATGTATGCAGCAGTACAGTTCTTACATGATATGGCATATGCTCTTTAACAAATCTTTTGTCGTTCCACTTTGTATTTTTGTCTTTATTTGCAAAATCACATAGTAAACTGGGAGGAGGCCAAAGTTACAGAGTTGGACCGGAGGTCAAAAAGAAGCAATTCGGATTAGAAAAACAAAGGACTAGATGAACAGAGATGAAGGCCAGTGTCAACTGTCACACACCTATGACGATCTCCTGAAGAACCACCCAGAGCGTGGCCACGTGGGACACGCACAACAAAGACTGTCTGTGCCAAAGACTACATTGCCGTCATCTAGTGGTAGATGAGGAAGATTGCTGAAAGCTGCTGAATTGGGATGGTAAAAAGGTAAACTGACCGTGACAGATGACTGATGTATGCATAATCATGTACTAACATAGTAACTGTAAGTCTGTGAGGTAACTGTAAGTCTGTGAGGTAACTGTAAGTCTGTGAGGTAACTGTAAGTATGTGAGGTAACTGTAAGTCTGTGAGGTAACTGTAAGTCTGTGAGGTAACTGTATGTCTGTGAGGGAACTGTAAGTCTGTGAGGTAACTGTAAGTCTGTGAGGGAACTGTAAGTCTGTGAGGTGACTGTAAGTCTGTGAGGTGACAGTAAGTCTGTGAGGTGACTGTAAGTCTGTGAGGTGACTGTAAGTCTGTGAGGTGACTGTAAGTCTGTGAGGTGACTGTAAGTGTGTGAGGGGACTGTAAGTATGTGAGGTAACTGTAAGTCTGTGAGGTAGCTGTAAGTCTGTGAGGTAGCTGTAAGTCTGTGAGGTAGCTGTAAGTCTGAGGTAGCTGTAAGTCTGAGGTAACTGTAAGTCTGTGAGGTAACTGTAAGTCTGTGAGGTAACTGTAAGTCTGTGAGGTAACTGTAAGTCTGTGAGGTAACTGTAAGTCTGTGAGGTAACTGTAAGTCTGTGAGGTAACTGTTTATAGAATAAGTATTTTACTGAACACCATAATTCATGTGTTGATGCACATAAATTATATCATATTATTGCTTCTTAACACATCAACAGATAGACAGACAAATGGACAGACTGACGAACAGAACGACATAAACACAGATATAAGACAACACTGCCCTGACCTAAGGAACGACCATGTGATCTTCGGCCATGCAATTGTCGGCCTACAATGGAAATAGATCCTGTTAGAAAATATGACGGATATTGTTTGCTATTGATGATAAATGATTTATGAGAACACTGTATCATGCAATGTAAGCAGATAAACTACACTTTTATCCGTATTTAAATAAAATTTAATACACGTTATTATAGATACAGTTAGTCGTCTCAGTTCAACCAGGTTGTATCTGCATTTTGCTAACTGTGCAAGGGAAGCAAAAGAAGATTTTCATTTGTTACTGTGTCCTAAATAACTTGCATACAGTGTTATTGTTGTGTATGCATATAGATGTCATACATATATTTCATTAGGTGTATGCATTAAACAAAATAATATTACGCAATACTGTAAAATAGGTCAATAATGTAGTTACAACCTTATTGCATGGAATTCTACAACAAACTCCCCAATGAAATGGAGATACAACCTTTGGTGATCATCTATTGTTTTAATAACAACCAACAATTGTTACAGTATTAGTCTTATTTCCTATGTCTTGACACTTTTATGTATCTAAATGTTTATATTTATGGTTACAGCCTTACGCTTTCATATAATACCAATTTTTCATAAAATGCAGTAAAGTTTCAGATCAGATAAATGTCAGTTCAGATCTATTCACAGGAAATTATTGCATTACTTTAAATGCACATGACTAATACATTACTGAATGTCATATTAACTATAGTGTCTAACAATCCTGGTGACACGTCACACATTCACATTGTGACTGGATGGAATGACATTGTCATGCTTGAGTTTATTCATGCTTCAGTGACTTAGAAAAAGGATGGTACATGTAGATGCTAGGAATCAGCCCCGAAGTGCACAGGATCTGAAGAACCTTGTACTTGGCAGCAGATATACTGTGTGTTCCTGTGTACAGGTGTACCAGGTTAGGGTTTGGTGTTGTTAGCTTGCTATGCTAAAATAAATCCACATGAACAAAGCCAGTTTCAAAGGCATACTTCAGGTGGAGAGCATTTGGATCATAAGTTCTGATTTGGAACAGGTGTGATTCCATCCACTTTACTTTACATCTAAGATTGTAAGTGCCAGATACAACCTTGTTGCATGGAGTGATTCCACTCCTCTGTAGAGACAACTTTTTTTAATTCGGCTCTATAGACAAATAGGCTGGGAGTGCAGATGTAACTCTTGCACTAAGTAGATATGTGCTATGAGACTTCAGAACTGCAAAAATCTAGATTTCAGAAAAATGTCAGTTACAACCTTGTTGCACTGAGGTGACGAGTTTATAATTTATAGCATAATCCTGTAATAAACACAAACAGAATAGATCCAATAAAGGTTATTACAAAATAATAATTTATACCGTATTTGTCATTAACCAGGTGGTGTCAATGTCACAGTAACAATGAAGATGAGGTTGAAAGAGGAATTAACAGAGGTGAACAGATAAAACCTACACACATTAGAATTTACAATTTGATTTTTAAAAAAGCTCAATGATAAACAAGAAATCCTGTACATGTGACTTCGGGACGAAACTTGGCATCAGAGCAGCAGCGGAAATACACAAATGCACACTCGTGTGTCATTTCACCCAGCTTCCGTGCTGCCATCTGGCGGCATGTTCCTGTCTTTGTGTCACATCGCCCGCTCATACAGCACTTCGCTGTGTCTCGCTCAATAATCTGCCCTGAAAACATATACATGTAACACATGTAGCACTTGAATGCTTGTCAACAGTATATTACTGGTCACAGTACAAAATGTACATCCTAATGTGTTATGCCATATCAACAACAACCTCAATAAATGTTTATGTAATAGCACATTTTAAATACACACATGTTCAATGTCGTTGAAACAATGCCTACATCAAAAACATGTGTCGTCTCTGCACTGTGTACATTGTGACATGGTCAGTGTAGGTCAGGTGATTCAGTGTGAGATCAGACACATGTAAGACGCAGGCTAAGACGTATAGAAAACAAGATTTCAATTAACGTTTTGGCATGGTAAAGTTTTTTGTCTTAAATGGATTCTTTAAAAAAAATTAACTCTGTAGTGTATGCATGTTTTATTTCATAATTATTTCATAATGATATGCTTCCATTTCATTACAGATGTGTGTAATTAATCACTTATAACGCTGATGATATATCCAAAAAAATTACTATGCATAGAGGAGTTTCTAGCTCAGGCTGTATTATTATGGTCATGAATATTCAGTTCAGTTCACCAGAGTTTGGTTTTATCCAACAAGTTCACTGTGTATGCAGTCAACCAAGCAATAATCATTGACTTAAATCAATGGTCATTGAGTGGTTCACTGCGCGGGCATGAATATTCATAATAATTAGGCTGCATAATTAATCACCCACGAGGCAGCAAGCTCAAAGTGATTCACGTAAACACAGTTATGTAGTGACTTATTCACATAGAACACCCCAGTTATGCATTGATTTGCAAGATAAAAGTACCTTTGCGAAATTATCATGTTTTGATACAGTACACTTCGAATGCATATAAACTTAAAAATAATCCCTTTAACTATACAGAAAAAATTGCTTGCCAAGTATTACATTTTGTAACTAATATATCAAAAACCAAGTGATCTGCAGTAAAAAGCATTGACTTACGAACAGCACGCCTGTGTCTGAGTCGCTGGTCACAGCCTGTTGGTTTGGGCATGATCAATCCTGCATTGTTGACACTGGTCAAGCCAGCATTCTGCAAGAAAGATGAAGTTTGAAAACCAGACCATTTGAAATTAACAATTGATTGCATACTAATATTGGAACCATGGTTTTCTTTATCGCTGCACTGACTGTTGTTTAATTTGCTCCTTCTAAATTAGAGATAATTTGGAGATATCACAGCATTCAGTTATACTGTAAAAAAAACTTGCCTTTGCAATCTTTCTTATAGGGCCTGTAAGTGTGTCATGAATCATGGCAAGACTGCACCACTGGAGCTAATTGGGAACAGGACACAGAATGATATTCTAACTGTACGACTGGAGCTGATTGGGAACAGGACACAAGAATGATATTCTAACTGTGCAACTGGAGCTGATTGGGAACAGGACACAAGAATAGTATATTCTAACTGCGCGACTGGAGCTGATTGGGAACAGGACACAAGAATGATATTCTAACTGTACGATTGGTGATGATTGGGAACAGGACACAAGAATATTATATTCCAATTGTACGACTGGAGCTGATTGGGAACAGGACACAAGAATGATATTCTAACTGTGCGACTGGAAACAGGACATAAGAATGATATTCTAACTGCGTGACTGGAGCTGATTGGGAACAGGACACAAGAATGATATTCTAACTGTGAGACTGGAGCTGATTGGGAACAGGACACAAGAATGTTATTCTAACTGTGCGACTGGAGCCGATTGGGAACAGGACACAAGAATGTTATTCTAACTGTGAGACTGAAGCCGATTGGGAACAGGACACAAGAATGATATTCTAACTGTGCGACTGGAGCTGATTGGGAACAGGACACAAGAATGATATTGTAACTGTGCTACTGGAGCTGATTGGGAACAGGACACAAGAATGATATTGTAACTGCGCGACTGGAGCTGACTGGGAACAGGACATAAGAATGATATTCTAACTGCGTCACTGGAGCTGATTGGGAACAGAACACAAGAATGATATTCTAATAACTGAGGACAATTGTAGTTTCTAACTGATGAAAATAAACTAAAGCAATTGGGGAAGTTGTGTTAGTAATAATGTAATTTTGGTTGAGAAGATGATTCCATATAACAACACAAACAAGATCTCTGGTACAAGTGTGTCGAAGGAGTCTGATCTGTTTACCTTCAGTACGTCCACATTATCCTTTCCACCACCCATTCCACACCCCAGATCATAGTGCTCCAGTTCGGCAAACACCTGAAGTCAACGAAACAGTGAAATATACATTCCCTTACCACGAAAACTTTCAACTGTGACAAAGCGTCTATGTGTTGTTGCTAGGTCGAGAATTTAGATATGCCTACATGCTAAATTCAAAGTATTAACACTGCATCTCCTCCCAAGTGCTGGGGCCCAGTTGCCTCTCTTTTACTTTCTTACACCATTGATCTCTGTACTGGAGATGTTTCTCAGAAATCATAACAACAATTACAAGTTACTTAATTATTATGTCTACATTATGTTTTTCTAGAGGGCATTTAATGAGTAACACTCCAGTTGAAACACTGTAATAGTGATGATTGTTACCTTCGGGTTGTTGCTCCCTGGGTTACTTTCATTAAACCAATCCTCCTGTTATCATTATACACACTGATATCTTTGCTTGTGATTTCCACAATGCCTCAGTGACCTCTGACCTTCTTGGCGGTGAGCAGGTTCGTGCCACCGAGTGCGTAGACAGCTTGGTCGACTGCCAGAAGGAGAAGCTTTGAGTTTGAAGCGCCGCGATAATCCAGCGATGCTCTGTCTCCAGGTTCAAACTGTGATTGGCTCATAGACAGCGACACCTGTAGGTTGGAAGGTACACTTAACTCGACCTGATCGACTCATGAAATATGAAGATCTGTTATAGCTACTCGCTAAGTTTGTCAGTCAAACTAGTCATGTTATAGCTATTTCTTCAATTAAACAATTCAGAAGGGGGCAGCAGGGCTGCATTAATTACTCCAGGTTGCACAGAGATTTATGCATAAAATTTATCCTACTCTATAAATGTAGGAGAAATTTAAAGTCACAGGAAAGTCATAAAATGATCTATCATTTATTTGAAAAGAAAATATATATCACACCATTTTTATTAAGGCAACTATGTTAATTTTAAGGAGTACAAAATTGCATTTATCAAAATGTCAAAACCAATCTACATGTTTCCTGACTAAGGTTGCACTACCTCTATTATATTAAATGTTACACATAATGAATGCTGGAGACAGTTCAGCTATGTCAGTCACAATGTCGTGATCTAGTCTGAAATAGTTAGTTTCCCCCGTCCTTCCCAAAATGGATAATTAAAAAGTAGCTGTAACGAGACTAATTCAATGGTCAAACTTAACACTTTACTGGGTAGACAGCCTTCTTATTTTACACCCTGCTGTGGGCAGACAATTTTAAGATGGCAGCCATCTGTGAATTACGCTGCATGTTGCTTGCATTAAAATTTGAATACTCGACAACCGATGCATGAAAATATATGAAATTAATTTCACTGTACATGGAATGATTGTGTGAATAAAATGTGTTATTAAAATTAATGTGTTGCAATCAATTACATTTCAGATCTTGAAGCAAACTTTAACAATTATGATGACAAAATAAATAAGCAATTCATCAGGCCACATATTAAAAAAAATTAGAACACACAACGGTGATCCTGTGGAACTAATGTAGCCACGTACGTTAGTTTTATCCTAGTAAAACATTTATCCAATTTTGACGGTTAGTTTTCAAATTATAATTGCTTTTGTAAACAATGCCAATGCGACGGAAGAGAAAAATCATGCCATAATTTACAAAAATGACTATCGTTTACCGATCATATTGCCGAATGGAATGTTCTTTTCGTAGGTAAAATCAACACTCGAATAACGAAGGATTGCAGACTCCTTTCACAAATAGATGCAATGTGACCATAGTGCATAGTAATAAAATACCCTAAAATAAATAAACCAAACGAAGTACAGACGGTGATCCGATCAACAAAATGGCTGCATATCGGCGAAATGAACATGCCGCTGGCGGGTCATCTTCTTCGTATCTCAACAACGAAAAGTCGCACAAACAACATAGATGGACGATAACAGGGTCTCCCTGATCGCTGTTGACATTATGCATGTTGAAAACATCGATATCTGACTCAAAATCGTCAAGAAATTATCTCAGTAATATCCGCCAAATGCCGCACGATGTCATAGGTTAACTAGAAGAATGCACTTCAATATCCTTCCAAATAAACTCACTTAATTCGCAAACAAAAACTATTTTTCAACAGATGGCGACAGCACATGTTTCCGTGACCTACATAGAGCTTAGATCAGCAGTTTGAGTTGGCTGGTTAATGTAAAAGAACGATGTGATCGCGGTAAACGAAAGGCCCACGAACTGTGAGTTTACTGGGTGGTTTTGGACGGTCTGCGCGTACGAGGGGTTGGGCGGTTTTGGACGGTCTGCGCAGTAAAGAGTTAATGAGTAGCTATAACAGGAATAAAAAGTAGTTATAAGAGGAAGTAGCTGTAATGGGAAGTAGCTACAACAGGAAGACACCAATATAACAAACTCTCTTACTAAACTAACAGACATATCTGCAGAATGTTCTTATAATTATGAACGTTATTGTTTTATATTAATTATCCTGACATCATGATCCACCTGTGATAAATTAAAATAAGGTTATTGCCGTCCAGAATGGAATAGTCACCCAGCCAAGTCAGACTATCGTAAATCATGTATTACTAGCCGCAGCCCTAATTAAAGCCGCACCCCGACTTTTGACCTAAATCCCGAATTTCTTCCGCACTGTTTGATATCAGCAACACCCTTATTTAAAGCTGCACCCCGACTTTGAGCCAAGACCATTAACTGTGTGCGACATACTGCCGTAGCGCACGCAATTTGGAATTTATTTAATGTGTTTCATAAAAGTTATGACACAGTATGTATTTTAATCGGAATATTACTACGTGAATTTGGACAAAAACGAGACAAAAATTACCAGAATTTCACCATGCTATCAGAACATAATTGGGTGGCAGAATGTCCATACACCCAATGAATAAAATGTAGCCACATATTTAAGTTATTCAATGGTGCTAAATTTATTAAAATATGTTAAGACGTTTTGGTTTTATAGGATTGTATGTAGAAGCATGCATAATGCTGGCACCTATAAAATGTAAGCTACCCATCCTCTCCCAGGCCTGTGTATACTTCAAAGACGCTTCCTTGCCGGCTAGCAACAATGTAATAACTTGGCGTCTCCGCCAGCGTGGGAACGGATGTAACACATGTTTCTCAGACAGTCGTCCCTTAATTAGGCCACCAGCCACCCATGTTTGTCCAGGCAGCGCCCAGGCACAGGAGAGTCATGCCATTCGCGACAGCGTTCTTTGACAGCGACAATACTACAATAGTGCTGACAAAGAATTATATTAACTGTGAAAAGAATTATTTCATCAAATCTGATGATGACTGTCTGGTGCACGCGGACCCACAGCAACGGTCAAGTCAACGATGTTGCCAACATTGAAATGGATACATGAAATGACGCCGCCGAGCCGTTCCCTTCCCCGACCTAGCCAAGGCATCTTTGACGGCGACGATGAAAGGGACTTTTGTGGAGTTGAACTGTGACATGTTTTCATATTTTGATCGTTGTATCTGAAAATTTTATGGATATAGGATATTATTAACTGTGTTATGTAATTTGTTTTGCACAAGTGGCAATTATAATACAATGTGTTATTTATAAAACCGGCTTCGTTTCTTTGGTAAGTTTTTCACGTTTATACTGACCATTCTGTGACCCAAATGTCAATTTGTTTCGGCAAATTACTGTATTTAAAGCCGCACCCCAACTTTGGCGTTTTTGTCCTCATTTCGGCTGCACACTACTGTAATAGTAGCTGCAGCTAGTAATACAGGATTTATGGTACTGCCTCTACTAACCTTAACTGGCCTCGTATATTGCGAGTTTGTATGATTTTCTTCCCAGCATGCCCTTTCCACCTGTTGTTGCTAGTTGCTATAGCTACATTTATGTAAATAATGTCATCCTATACCTTATTTCGACATTCGTCTTTAATGTCGATCCACACGGTGTCGTCAACTACCTCAGTGCTGCCACCTGCCTGTCGGAGGTAGTATACAAAGAGGCGGGCACTTGGAGACATCTGCGGTGTCACTGAAATGTGTAGTGTGGTGAGGATTCCAGCGGTGACAGCCATGGATTGCTGGTACACAATCTCTCCTCTCACCACCACCTGGGTCAAAACATATTTACTCAATGCTACTGGCTACATGCAATATGTTGCTAAAGGTCACGCTTGCAAGGTTGGTGCAAACTGTAGATTATTCCACTCTAAAAATATAACATATAGCATATAGGTTTAAACGAAACATACAGATGTTTAGTACAGCTGTATATGTAATTTTAGAAGTACAGTGCGTCTTCGTTTATCAAAAAATCTTTATCAAAAATGAATCAAAAGTATGTCATGGTTATGCAACCATATTGTAATAATTGCCGCCAAACATATGCAAGATACAAAATGAACATGTTTAGTTTTAGCCAGAAACTAATGCTGAAAACAATGTTTAAATATGTTGTAGAATACTGTATATGCAATATTTTCAAGGTAAAGTAAAAAGCCCTTTAATTAGCTTTCAAAGACTGAATTCAATGTTAATATATGCAACACATTTAATACAATAAAAACACAAGATGTAAAAATCTAGAGGTCTTTGTGACAAAGCATTTGTACTTGACA
Source organism: Ridgeia piscesae (assembly GCA_025642075.2). Lineage (NCBI taxonomy): Eukaryota > Metazoa > Annelida > Polychaeta > Sabellida > Siboglinidae > Ridgeia > Ridgeia piscesae. The sequence continues at coordinate 555,767 of JAODUO010000056.1, read as the reverse complement.
AAACATGTATGTTAACACCATGGAAATATACAAAATCCATTCCTTCCAAGCTAATGCCACAACCAATTTATTAATATACCAACCATGTAATTTAGCTGTTTGATATCATTGGCAGCAGTTGCCAAAACCTCCACTTCCATGATGTTGCCAACCTAGAAAGTGTACAATTAATAGTACATGTACAAATATTCAATATAAAATAAACGTGTACAAGTGTTTATCAAACTTGATAGCAAATTCAAAGCAAACAGACAATTCTCTATACATTTCTTTGTAATTCAAAGAAACCTATCCTTCAACAAAAGTTACATTTGGTCGATTATGCATCCAGGTTTTGAGAGAAATAGCTATGAATCGCTAGAGTCAAGAATATTAAGCAGCATTTGTAAACACTAGTGAACAAAGTACTACATTGGATCTTAGTGTGTTATTATTATTACATGAGACGACCAAACATTGACAGATCTTGAGGTCTCTACTTTAGAAGATGACCTGATCTCTCACACAGATGCAATCGAATACTTGTATGATTAAATAAACTTGTTAGCAAAACTAGTGAAACAATAAAACAATTCTGTAACTGCTCCACATGAAAACAAAAATGAACATGGGTCATAGTAATGACTTCTGGCAATTGCTGTGAATTACTTTGTATTCCTCTAGTCGTGGTCTGGCTAACAAATAGCTTCTGCTTGGTGAGTGGTATGGCTTTAGGGTCAGCATTGTGTCAGACCCAACATCCGACCTGTGATTTGTCGGCCAGGCCTGAAACATCATAGAAAACATTGAGTAAAATGTCTTACTTTGGAAAACGTTGTAAATTAATTACCACTGACTAACTCTTATGAGATTATGATGACCATTAAAATTAAAATGCTTTTCATAAGGACATTGACTATCAAAATATAATGATTAATCAGATTAAACTTGTTCCATTTCTTTTTAGTGTTATCTTACATTAACATTTTTATGTAGCAGATTCTGTACCATGATATCCATACTGTTGAAAGTGTAACTGCAAGTGGCTCATGTATTTAATCAATTATATGTTCACTAATAAGATTTTTGTAATGTTTGTTTTTAGACATACAGGGACGGTGTGTAGTTCTGTAATCAAAGAGGAACTACTCTTTGTGTTGTGTGCCCAGTTCGCACTGTGTTAACTGAACTGTACACAGTAAAACTACACACTGTAGTACAAATAAAAACATTAACATTAGCTAAATAAATTATAAATTTCCATTACAATATGTAAGAGGAATAGCTAAGAAGTTCCCCAGTTTCTAATCAATCTGTGCAGTGCAGACAAAAGACCAAACACAAATGTGTCCATACCTTGACCTGCAGAGTGACTGCATCTGATGGAATATCCAGTGTGAACATTGCTCGGCCATGGTCATCTGTAATGGCTTGATTCTCATGCGCAGCTAACCTCACTGATGGACCACTATTTCTGAGGGCCACAGCGTCAATGGTCAGAGACAGAAATGTGGATGGTTGACCACTTGCTGAGGTCAAGGACACCTGTGATGTTTTTTGAAATTTATTAGCAATATATATTTAGGTGACAGAGGTTGTGTTTGAGGAAACAATGGATAGGGGATTGTGAGGAAGAGACATGGAGGTGACAGGGGCTGTTGAGATGGACACAAAGGACAGGGCATAATGGTGAAGAGACAAGGAGACAGAGGCTGTTGAGAAGGACACAAAGGACAGGGCATAATTGTGAAGAGACAAGGTGACAGAGGCTGTTGAGAAGGACACAAACGACAGGACATCACGGCGAAGAGACAAGGTGACAGAGGCTGTTGAGAAGAACACAAACGACAGGACATCACGGCGAAGAGACAAGGTGACAGAGGCTGTTGAGAAGGACAAAAAGGACAGGACATCACGGCGAAGAGACAAGGTGACAGAGGCTGTTGAGAAGGACACAAAGGACAGGACATCACGGCGAAGAGACAAGGTGACAGGGACTGTTGAGAAGGACACAAAGGACATGACATCACGGCGAAGAGACAAGGTGACAGGGCCTGTTGAGAAGGACACAAAGGACATGACATCACGGCGAAGAGACAAGGTGACAGGGGCTGTTGAGAAGGACACAAAGGACAGGACATCACGGCGAAGAGACAAAGTGACAGAGGCTGTTGAGAAGGACACAAACGACAGGACATCACGGCGAAGAGACAAGGTGAGAGAGGCTGTTGAGAAGGACACAAAGGACAGGACATCACGGCGAAGAGACAAGGTGACAGGGGCTGTTGAGAAGGACACAAAGGACAGGACATCACGGCGAAGAGACAAAGTGACAGAGGCTGTTGAGAAGGACACAAACGACAGGACATCACGGCGAAGAGACAAGGTGACAGAGGCTGTTGAGAAGGACACAAAGGTCAGGACACCACGGCGAAGAGACAAGGTGACAGGGACTGTTGAGAAGGACACAAAGGTCAGGACACCACGGCGAAGAGACAAGGTGACAGGGACTGTTGAGGAGGACACAAAGGACAGGACACCACGGCGAAGAGACAAGGTGACAGGGACTGTTGAGAAGGACACAAAGGTCAGGACACCACGGCGAAGAGACAAGGTGACAGGGACTGTTGAGAAGGACACAAAGGTCAGGACACCACGGCAAAGAGACAAGGTGACAGGGACTGTTGAGAAGGACACAAAGGTCACGACACCACGGCGAAGAGACAAGGTGACAGGGAGTGTTGAGAAGGACACAAAGGTCAGGACACCACGGCGAAGAGACAAGGTGACAGGGACTGTTGAGAAGGACACAAAGGTCAGGACACCACGGCGAAGAGACAAGGTGACAGGGAGTGTTGAGAAGGACACAAAGGTCAGGACACCACGGCGAAGAGACAAGGTGACAGGGAGTGTTGAGAAGGACACTAAGGTCAGTGCACCACGGCGAAGAGACAAGGTGACTGGGAGTGTTGAAAGGACACAAAGGTCAGGACACCACAGCGAGGAGACAAGATGACAGGGAGTGTTGAAAAGGACACAAAGGTCAGGACACCACAGCGAGGAGACAAGGTGACAGGGACTGTTGAGAAGGACACAAAGGTCAGGACACCACGGCGAAGAGACAAAGAGACAGGGAGTGTTGAGAAGGACAGAAATGTCTGGACACCACGGCGAAGAGACAAGGTGACAGAGGCTGTTGAGAAGGACACAAAGGTCAGGACACCACGGCGAAGAGACAAGGTGACAGAGGCTGTTAAAAAGGACACAAAGGTCAGGACACCACGGCGAAGAGACAAGGTGACAGGGACTGTTGAAAAGGACACAAAGGTCAGGACATCACGACGAAGAGACAATGTGACAGAGGCTATTGAGGACACAAAGGACAGGACATCACGGCGAAGAGACAAGGTGACAGCAGAGGCTGTTGAAAAGGACACAAAGGTCAGGACACCACGGCGAAGAGACAAGGTGACAGTGACTGTTGAAAAGGACACAAAGGACAGGACATCACGACGAAGAGACAAGGTGACAGAGGCTGTTGAGAAGGACACAAAGGACAGGACATCACGGCGAAGAGACAATGTGACAGAGGCTATTGAGAAGGACACAAAGGACAAGACATCACGGCGAAGAGACAATGTGACAGAGGCTATTGAGAAGGACACAAAGGACAGGACATCACGGCGAAGAGACAATGTGACAGGGGCTATTGAGAAGGACACAAAGGTCAGGACATCACGGTGAAGAGACAAGGTGACAGACAGTGAAAGAGGATACAATGGACAGGACATTTTGGAAGATGACAATCTGAGTGGTCACTGTAAACAGGTGTTGGTGATAAGATGAGGTATAAATGGTTAAGATATGATAAATATATACTACGTTGGCCATTCCCAGCAATTATCAGCAAACTATTATCAACTTCAGCAAAACAATTGCATTACCTTGACAACATATGGTAATCCAGGCTTGAAGTGGCCAGAGGACCGGGCAAAGCTGACTTTGTGTTTCCTCACAGCAAACACAGCAGTGCGGTCGACTCGAGATTCCTTCTTCCCTGTCGCCGTCTCTGTCACTGTAGCCTCGATATGGAGATGTGCACCTTCCAAACGAGCGACGTCGAACTCGTTCCCAAATCCTCGCAAGTGTGCCCGTGGGTTGAGGGTAAAGGTCACACCTCCATTGTTCAGCTGTGACATGCGCATATCGGAAGATTGAAACCATGATGTTATTTATATGTAGTTTAATCATGGCATGTGGCCGATGATATTTTTATCTGTTACATAAAAATGAGCAAATCTCACAAGAATTCAAAAAGGTAATAATCCATGATTAGGCACCAGCATGATACAACATGTGCCCCCACATAATGGATAATTGTACATAAAAATGATCTGAATAGCAGACATCATCAATGTTACAATAGGGGCCTGTCGTATTCAAGTGTCACACAACATGTAGCCACTGAATGGACTTATTGTACTGAAATGATTGACTAAGTCGGCTTCAACATAAAAGCTTTCTCTCATAGTTTCTCAATGAATTGTTTTGATTTCTCCATATAATTCGGGAATTTCATCTTGGAGTCAGTCCTCTTTATAGTTCCATGTTCTTCATGACAGTGTACAGATCTTTGGCACACTGCATCTCTTGGTTCACATGGAACTCTTGGGTTGTGCAGAATCGAGTACTGACAGTGACAGTGTTGAAGCTGATGGTATTTATAAACAGACATAAAGTTATGCTCTTCATTCAGCCAGGTCTAACTTTGATGCGAGAGAGTATTAATGGCTCATACATTCATACAACAAAGTATTTCTGAGTGGTAAATTTTTTATCCTCTAGCTTTCTTTACTCTGGGAAACTATTAACAATATCAGGTTCACTATCTACACATATGTGCATACACTGTCGCATATTAATCCCTCAGCCTCAAAACGTTTGGAAATCTCCTGGAAGACATTCTTGCCCTTCTGAGTTAATTCCAAGGCATGATCGATAGAAGCATGAAAACAAGTAGCACACAAAACAGTGAAATCACAACTTTTAGAAACCTTTTGCATGCCCCCCCCCCCCCGAGGGTTGGGAACTGCAGTTTCAAGATAATCAACGGAAAGAAGCATCTACTCATTTTCTTTTATAGATGCATTGATCAGCACAATCGTCTGAAGGTACTCATTTATACATCCTAGTGAAACCATAGGTTTTACGTCATTTTCATTATGCCACTAACCACTAATACCACTAACCGTGAGGTTTGCCTTTTTGGCAAATATAACGCATGCAGAGTTCTTCCTGATGACACCAAACTTCATGTAGACGATTCCTTTCACTGGCTTCCCATAAACATGTCTGTATGAGAAGAGAAGACACTGGATTACTGAACACATGGTCCAAATCCATGCTAGTGACATTATCTTATATCACCTTAGTCCTATTATCATCTTACTTCATAAAACTGTACTGTTGTACCAGTGGACTGAATGTTTAGGCTGAATATAACACTTTCATTCTTACAGAGAACGCCACATCAACATAAACTATCATCTGCTGCTTGATTGTGAAATCATTATGAGTTTGCATACTGATTACATGTACACTTAAAAATAATTATAATACATTAATTAATCATGTATTAATAATAATGCATTAATTTCTTTCTTTTCTTTGTCTTTTACGTATATATGTATTATGTGCTACTACAGTGGAACCCCTCATTTAAGATCGCCCCCCCCCAAATCAGAGTGGGGCAGTCTTAAAAGAGGGGTGGTCTCTCGTGAGGGGTTTGCAACATTCAACACTAGGGAGCACTTACAACGACTGACATCAACAATAGGGGGCACTTACAACCACTAAGTAGTAAAATACACAAAATAAAAATCAGAAAATAAAAAATTAGATAACATATTAACAACAACAAGATTATTTATTCTGTTTATTTTATGTGTGACACGTTTCAGTATAAGTTTAATTTTGAATCATTTTTTCTAAATAATATTTGATAAAAAGTATCCTCATTTTTAATCGTTTTTTTAATTATATCTGATAAAAGTATTCTCATTTAATTTATTTAAAATTCGGTCTGAGGGGCTAAAAAGTGCTGCCACCTAACGGCGTCTGGGTAATCGCACCGTGGTCGCCATTTTGTTGTTCTTTCCAGCGCCGCAAAACGATCTTTTACTTTCTGATCTAATCATGAAAATGACCTCTTACAGTCACGAAACGTCCTTTCTAATAACTCATATTACATATACCTACGCTAGGTCATAAAATTAAATCATTTAAATTGCTGTGAAGAATAAAATTCACAAATCAAAATCGTGCTAAATTAAAGTCAACATCGCCTGCGGCTGTTACACGCAAGCCGTAGATTACCGTGGCGTTACGTCGATATTTTATCGCGGTGTCACTAAATCTGGATTCCAGCTTTATCCTAAACTAACCTAAAACTTAGCCTAAGTTTCTAAACTGTAATCATATATAAGTTTCTAAACTTTAATCATACACAAGTTTCTAAACTTTAGTCATACACAATATGGATATTGAATCACAGAGTTACGCGTATCCACCGATGGTGACCATGTCCGCCATGATGTCTTGCCGGCGAGTTCTTGCGCGAGTTTGTTTCGTGAATTTTATTTGTTTCAATAATGTAAGTGATTTAATTTTATAACATACAGTGTAGTGTGTGTTTATAAATATATAGATGTCGTTTTCATAATTCTGTCAGAAAGTAAAAGATCACCAAAATGAATGGTCGTCATCAGGCGATTTATTGTTTTTATGGCATTATGCGTGTCTGTGCGCATTAGTCATGCGTTTACTGAGAGTTCATTGCGATATTTAGGTTAAAAAAATTGCTGGCCACCTATCGGATTGTCGTTCGTCAGGGGTAAAATTCAAGTTGCCATGGTCGTTGGTCGCAACTGTCAGGTGGTCGTTGGTGAGGGAACGTTTATACAGCGTCAATGAAAAAACGGTCGTAAAAAGCGGGTGGTCATAAATGAGGGTGGTCGTTCGTGAGGGGTTCCACTGTATGTCATAAATTTAGGTTTTTCTTTTACAAAAAATAAACTTCTCGTTACAAAGTCACTTTTGGAGAAACAAACTACCACAACAAATAGCAAGTATTTTCTGTATATTCTGTCTGCAATATTCAGTTAACGATAATAAAATGTCAGTGGCAAGTGGCGTCTATTCATTAACATGATATATTCTATGCACACTCCTCCATCAACTGCTACTTACCTGGCAGTAACATTTCCCGTCACCGTCGCACCTTGGTAAATGTACTTTGGTGGGGCTATTGTCACGGAAAATGTTGGCAGTACTGGAATAAAAAGATACCATGCATGTTGTAGTGTTCAATATGTGATGTCTCAGATATACTCACATGTTTTGGTTATCTCTCTGCGACATATAGGTTTATCAACTATTTGGGAAATATGCTAACTGGTGTTTAACAGGTATTTCTATCAAGTGTCGTTTCACTGAAAACATAGCATGTTTCATTTGGCTGTCTGCTTTATTCATACTTCCTGGTCAACTTAGTGTTTCAATTCCAGTAAGTGAAACCCAAATAGAGGGGAAAATATTACAGCTGGCAACAGAGATGTGCAGTGCCGGCTGCGTTTCTATTAGGGATTTAATCTCATTAGAGGGTGAACATCTGGGACTGGTATTATAGTCATGTGATCTTTGCTCAGATAATAAAATATCTGAATTTCGTTCATTGGAGGGAGAGCATGTTATGACAATGAGCTAATTCTTAATATTAGAAAAAATATTTGCACTGTCAATTACTGGTGTATGGTATAGGATCGGTGCCCAATTTGGACATAGATCAATAGGGACAGAGATTTATAGAGAGCATGTGTGTAGTTTTCCATATTGACGGGTGTTCATTAAAGACGTGTTCATAAACTTATTACAGACATGTGTTCATTATGGTTAGGCGTATGATATACACTTTGTTCAGCGGCTCTAGTGTAAGTGACACTTGTGCTACTCACCATACTCCTTCACAAGGAACTTGAGTGAGACATTCTGCGAGTTCTAGGTAAAATACACATACAATATAATTAACTGTGACTATATCGTGCAGACCACTCAAATATCAACCTCCCTAAAGATATCATAATACATGAATTTCAGTAACATTATATATATATATATATATATATATATATATATATTCTATATATATATATATATAATTTTATTGAAATAAATAAATCATGACTTTACTGCATGAATGGATTGTACATGTTATTGTATGATTAAAACTGCTTAAAAGATATTTGCAAATACTGACATATGGATATGATGTTTATAATTTGCACTGTCCCTTCCCACAATAAAAATATTATTTATTTCCTTAATCAAGTTTAACCAGAATGAGAAAAACTCTGTTTAGGAATGTTTACTAAATATTGGCAAATTAATAATAATAAAAACATAAAATCTGCTACTCTAAACAAACTACACTAAACAAATTAGGCCAAATAAATAAATATAATATTAATGCCATTGCTAGTGAAATAAAAAAAATTGCCAGATAATTACTAAAGGAAGATAAGTACAAAATGGTTGTAAGTAATAGTCCATAAGCAGCTATCTAACTGACAGACATTAAATGCCGACCTGGAGTGCGTAGGAAGCCACCAGAGACCACTTCCCGTCCACACTCGACAGTGACGGAAATGTGAAGTTCTTTTCAAGAAACCCATCAGGTGAATGTAGGTTACTTGATCGTTCCACAATGATGCCATCAGGATTCTGAAATGAAATGACCATTGGTAGTTGCACAGTGGTGACGATGCAACACACACACATGCACGCACGCACGCATGCACACACGCGCATGCACACACATGCACTCACACACATGCACTCACACACATACGCACTCACACATACACACGCACATGCAGGGGGCAATGAAGTTTCACTCATAGAAAATAAAAGAAATATTTATGTTAACCATTTTTTTAAACTTTATTTTTATAATGTAACAAACATAAACAGTTGATGTGCTGTAAATGTATTATATTGCTAAAACCTGTCTTCCAGCGACACTATTTAAGTAATTATCATCACTTTATGATTACTAATGGTGGCATGTAACAAAAAACAGATACTTTGTTACAATGCTTAAGTAGCTTTTTCAAGTAATCGGCATGTAGCAAAGTACACCTTCATAAACTACTTTTACTTGTAAGGATGTAGTTTTATCTAAAGTAACAAGACATTTTATTCTGTCACTTTTGTTTACATTTGCAAAATATGTTCGTTACAATATTTCCATGTCAAGTCACCAGGGGAATCCTATCGCTATGTTGAAATCTATTAATAGTATGCAATCATGGCAATTCATTCGCCAAGTCATAATCATATTTGCACACAAATGTTATTATATTTGATTTTAGTGACTGTTATTGGGTTAAGATTCGTGTAAACAAATATTACAAACCTTGGATTTTCAACACCATGCAACCAAAGAGAAATAAACAGAACATCAACATGAGAGAAACCAACAGAAGACAACATACTATGGGTCTGCCATACATTAGTAAGCTGTCTAAACAGTTGGCAAGGATTTTCAAGTTTTACGATATACCAGTGTACCACAAACCTATCAAAATCCTGAGATCCCTCCTGGTGCACCAGAAAGACAAAATAGACAAAGCAGCAAAGTGTGGGATGGTATATGACATCCAATGCCCAGACTGCAACCAACACTACATAGGGGAAACAGTGAGATCACTGGGCACACAAGTTAAAGAACACCTATCGTGTCGCCAACCCCTATCAGCGATAAGCAAACACAAGTTGAACTCAGGCCACCAGTGTTCAATGACTTTGAGGGATGTAAAAATCGTAGACCTTGAAGAGAACTGGCATGGGAAAAAATCAAAGAGGCCATTAATTAACATACACCGGGGGAGCTAAACATATACATTGGCCAGAAACCCCTGCCAGTCTTGCTCCAGCTTGTGTCACATGGTGTAGATCATGTGACACAACTGTGAAAATCAGTCCACTGAAGAAGCTAGGCTGTGAGATGCAACTGAAATATATGGAAAAACAGACAGAAAAGTTTCTAGAGAGGTCAACAATTTACTAAGTAACATGAACCAAGAAACCGTAGCATTACATTTGAGGAATAGAGTAATGAAATTATTTTAGTCTCGCTTTTTTCTGTTTAAATTAAAACATTGAATTGTACTTTTACACTTACTTAAAGTACTTTTGAAAGTTGCTTTTACTTTTTACTCATGTAAGTTTTTTCATTGTATTTTTATTTTCTGAATTGAGTTACACCTACACATTTTTGTGGACTAGGTTTTACAACCATAGCTATCAGACAAGTGTGTTTACCAAACAAACTTATCTTGAAGCATATCAAAGTGTTTTGTTAGAAATAAATACAAGACATAGTTACCAAAAAGTCCAGTCTCACTGGTATGTCCGCTGGTCTCATGTGATGGTCCATTGTGAAGATCCTTGTGAAAACTAGACAGAAACCATCCGTTGCAGCAAGTCAGTTCTCCTTGATTACAGTTCGTCTGTCTGCTATCTTTATTTTGAGAAACAATGGATCAAAAGCAAACCTAGCAAAAACCTAAGACACTACCAGACACTATAGATCCATAAATCAGTATGACATTAGTGACACAGAATATGACTATGGTGATATAAAACAGTAAAATATTACTAAGTGAGGCAATATTATACATAAAAACAAAAAAGGGAGGTGCAGTGTCTGTCTAGGGATGCAGACTGCTACTCATTGATCTGTCTGGAAGCAGACTGCTGTCCGTCCGTCCGTCCGTCCGTCCGTCCGTCCGTCCGTCCGTCCGTCCGTCCGTCCGTCCGTCCGTCCGTCCGTCCGTCCGTCCGTCCGTCCGTCCGTCCGTCTGTCCACCCCTGTCTGGAGGTGTAGACTACTACTCACCTGTCTGTCTAGGGGTGTAGATCGGTTTATCCGTCTGTAGAAACACGCTGTGAGTCAGGAAGCTCACCCTTACCACTGCCTTCTGCAGCACGGTCTGTCCTCCCACAATGCACTTGGCTAACAGATTGACGTACTGCTCCTCTGCTGTGCCTATCAGTAGGTCTGATCTGGTCACTCGCATCTTTGCTAGGGTTGGCTGACCTGCAATTGTAACAGTTTTTGTGTGCTACTGAAGGTGTTGTAGAAGAATAGACCGGCTCGCATACCATGTCATATGGTCTATGTTTGGTCACCACTCAAAACTCTATGTAATGTTTCATATGCTGAGTTTTAATTCAGTATATTTTTCATTATGTTTTAAGACACAAAAAGGTAAGTTCTTATATAGCAGTTTCTGGACTGTTCAAAGCATTTTGGACTTTATTCCCTGGTAGACCTGTATAATCAGTTCAGAACATATCAATGAGGTATCACAGTGGTAGGATACAGATTTTTTTCTGTGACTAAATGTTGGGCTAGTTTCATTTTTGCAAATTTTCAACCTACATTCTTGACTGCTGCTGTGATGATTTATATAATCATCATATTTAACAAGTGTGGTTTGTCGCAACTCTAAGGTAAGATTACTGACAATTTAGGTTGTGTTCTCTATTTTAATTGTCATGTGCCTTCGGAAAGCTTTGTAGCCTGACATCATTATTCAACTCAAGATTAATTTTGAAATTAAAAAAAATATTTTAACATAATAAATGTTTACTATGTTCCCACATAGGACTTACCCAGTTGTGTACGAAGAGTAACCCTTGAGAAGACACTGGTACTGACAGGTTCATTTGTGAGGGACAGTTCCACATTTGCAGTTGATGCATTGAACACAGTCACTGATACAGTCTCATCATGGTCAATGTAAAATACTTCTGGTGCCACAACGAATAACGTAAAACTGCAAATAAGTACAAGCAAATGTTCTCCAAAAACTATTACATGGGTTTTGTTACAGCCTGGGATTTGTAATTCTTTCTTTGCTACAGAATGTACTAGTTAGTTCCCTTGAACCAATTCAAACAGATATTCTATTCTGAAGTATAATTGTAATTCTTGCAAATCCACATTCTCTGATTCTGTATATATGTTTGCACAAAAATAAAAGCAATTTAAAAAAAAACTTTTTATTTCAGTGTTTTTGAGAAAAAAATATTATTTATTTACAACAAATACAGGGTTATCTATCAAACAAAAAATTACTTTTAATTAAAATGTCTGATTATTGTGCAGAATATAGTAACTGAATCCCAAACCATATATTTGGCATAATTAAGATGCTTAATATATTGAAAGCATACAACAAAGTACTATCGATTCAGCATGTGCCGGCCACCAGATGTGATCAAGGTTCATTGTACTCGATAGAGAACAGCATGAGGAATACCATTCTGTTCTTGAAGACAGACTGAATTGCCTGTTTATTTACAAACAGTCTGCATGATGTTTACTGCTAGCTGATCTTTCGTTTCTTTTCTCTTCCATAGGCAAAGTCCAACCAACCAGGGCCAATGCCACAACAGGCCCGACCTGTTAACTCTTTCAAACTTAATTCATCCCCCTTTTGTCTTTTGAAATGCAAATATAACTGTCAAATGTTTTTCTATAGTCATATCAGCTAAGGCCAAGCCCAAGTCACACATCCCACAAGCGCAGTTGTGAACTGTGACAGTGTGGTAGATGAGTTTCACTTTCAATAATTCAATCAAACATAACATTATATATGATATAATGATAAGTTTGATTGAATTAATATCAAGACGAATCAACTGTCGGCCTACTTCTGAACGGACGGACTCCATCACCATGCTAGGTATATCAACATCCGCTAGATGGCAGCATCGCTCAGGGTCCGTGTAACGTGTTCCAGAAATGGCGCAGGTTTTTTGCCGCCCAAGCGACTGGCTGGATAACATGGTCTCGGAAAACGGCTTGTTTCTCGCGATGCATACTAATTTTGTTTACTGTTGACATTGATATCGACCAATGAATGTCTTCAGAAGATGATCGTCGGGAAAAATCTGTTACATTGCATTCGGCTGTGGATGATTAAGGTTGGTGAACTTTGTGTTGCGTTTATTTATAAAAATGTTAATATAGATTAGCGTGTAACCTAAAATTTGTTAAGTGAAAGCCATATCTAAGGCATCTTAGCTTTCATGTGGTATAAATATGAACTATGTATATCAATGCAGGACACAAGGAAACCCCCAACACAACGGGCGGTATCAGGACAGTTTGGAGGGTTTTTCATGTCGCTCAGAGCTGCAGCCTACACTGTTCATAATTTATGCGTTCAGGCACCATTAACATTGCATGGCATTTGCAACGGCCAACGTACGCGCAATCGATATTGTAACCTGTGTCATCCTCATATTATGACTATCAGTTAAATATTAGAAAGTTATTATTAAATATGTGTTAACTATGTGCAAGGAAAACAAAAAAATTCAAAACAGTTAAATTTACGGCATCAGGGCGAAGGTCATCACGATTACTTGTGACTGCATCTGCGACCTACTTCCATTTTAATCACTACAGGGAAACGTTATTAATCTGATCAATCCGCATCTTAAACAGTTGATTTTTTAGTAAATTGTGTAAACAGAACTTAATACATGTATATTGTTAGTGTAAGTACATAGAAAGTACAGACCGTTAATATTTCCACTATAATATACATGACCCAATAGCTGTAATTCACATTTTTTCATGTTACCATTTAGTTTACGGTGATGTGGACTATTTTGTGGATGTTATTAATAATATTTACCATTTTGTGTAGTATTTTATGTGAAATATTTTCGTTATTTGAATTTCATATAGACACTCAGGAAGTGTGGTCGTGAAGAATACGGATAAGAAGTTTAATATTACATTTGTTAGATAAAAACCCATTTCCTGTTCAATTTTTTTTTTCATAGAGTTAAGTGCTGTAATTTGTCATTTAATATTCTGTAGTGTTGTATGCAGTATTGATTGTACTGTATTGAATTGTAGGCATTGCTCCTGACATGGGTCGACTCATCAGCAAGTTGGAGAATTCCCCATGGACTATCACAGAGAAATTGTGAACTTCAATGCATATCGCATGGACTTATGCACATTACCTATAGTGAAACCTGTGTGAATGTGAATGATGGCAATGCTCGCATGGGTCAACTTCTCAAGAATTGACAACACTCTTTGATCTCGAGAGAAGTGTCTGGCATCGCAGTCGCTTCATATTCATTGCTCAACTTGAATTTATGTGCAGTGTATACACTTGAAGAACATTGCAGTATGATCTTGGGAATTGTACATACTGCTACTCACCACAATGTTTCCATTTTTCAATAACTGGCAGAACTGTGACATCAGCAGAAATCGATGGCTTGGCTATTGATGCATAGTCTACACCTGTTGCACAACTGGAAGTTATGTGTAGTGAAATGTACTCATCAATAAAAAGTTAATTCAAATGCAGCGGGCCAAATATAGAAAAACATGGGAATGTAGGTCAACTGTGAAGATCACGTGAAGGTCACAAAATAAATCACATGTCAAAGGATTTATCAAGATTCATGGTGAATTTATAAATGAATTATGCATTAAATTCCAGTATGTAGGTCAGATGTGAAATATACGTCAACTAATTAGGTCAAGTTCTAATAACCGTTTAAAGTGTCCATAAAGTTGCTATATTGACAGTGTTGATATTTAAATGTTAATAAGGCTCGTTTCCTAAACAATTTCACCTAAATTATACCATTAATAGGAATTAATACCATACTATGTCAGATATAAAGTCTAGGTCAACTTTGAAGGTCAAATCAAGGTCACCAAAAATTGCATTTCCTAAAGTGTTGACCCATTTTTGGTTCCTCATGCGTAAGTTAAATGGTTCCAATGTTATTACTGGTTTCCAACCTATTTTATGCAGCCTGTGCACAAGAAATGGACCACAATCCTATACGTAGGAGCGTGTTGATCACGCATGCTGGCTCCCACGACTGTTGAAAGCACTTGTAACAATAATAATCATCATCAACTGATCAATGTATATTGTATCACTCACTATCTAATCAACTGATCAAGTCCGAGATCATGTCTGAAGACGAAGTCGAAGATCAAAATTGAAGTCTGGACATGGCTTTCAAAATTCGTCTTAAAATGTCACATCCACTACTCACTCTGTACTACGATTACTGCTAGCTGTCATAACAAATAATTATTAGTGAACTTTGGTCTGGAAGATTAGTCACACAATTGTACTTACCTGTTTTGTGGCAGTGTGGACATTATTTGCGGTATGAAGAACCCAGTTACCACTACCATCCACGGAATAACGCCTCCCATCCCCTCGTCTGCTCGCGCTATCGAACGCGTGTCTGCGCGTGCGTCAACAATAAAATGATAATTCAGCCGTGAGCAACCGAAAACAGTCCACGGCTCGCCGTTTCTGTGTTCGCCGGTTGCGCGAGTGTCTGTAATGTAAGAGGAAGACGTGCGCGCGCGTACAGACGATGTTTCGATACCATCACACCCAAGTAACAATGCCACTGTGTTTATTCCTGTCTAAAACTCACAAACATCCGGGTGGAATATGAACCTTCAGTCGCAGATAAACACCGCGCGGTGCCAGTGAGATTATCCTGTATCCGGGTTAAGCTCTAGCCCTTCCTCCTTCCAAGTTCCAGTAAACTATCAATCATCACCACATCTACAGCAGGCTACGTTACAACAGTTCCACGTAAGAACCCACACCAAGTACGTCTCCCAAGTTGTCCGGATATAGCGTCTCAGGGGACCAATTTATTAATTTTGAGCCACATTAGTTAGATACGATGGTCGGTACCTATATAAACACCAATTCGTTAGCTATTGGGAGGGAGAAATGAGCGCGACAATCGGGATGGTTCTACACTAGCTAATACGGTCACAGACGTGGGAACGAAATTCATTTGGAGGGCTGAGACCCGCCTACTATTTATTATGGAGATTGCGGAGGTAATAAATATGACAAGTAGCATATGTGTTTACAATAGATGTCCTTAACCTGAAATTATAAGACGCCCGGTATCATACTGGTGTTACAGTAATCATCCAAGTCTAGCGGTGTTTTGCCATTTTTACTAAAACGTCTTATCAAATTCTATAGTAAGACTATGTATATCATTAAATATGTAACACATATATCATGTGTCAAGATGAAACAGTTGGAGATCACACCGTACACACGCACGCACGCACGCACGCACACGCACACGCACACGCACACGCACACGCACACGCACACGCACACGCACACGCACACGCACACGCACACGCACACACACACGTATGTATGCAAAATTTTACCAAGAAAGGTATATAAAATGTGATGGTTTCACCACAATGCCATAATTCTGGTTCATATATGTCCACACTAATTTTATAATTACACCGGGCTTGTCCAACAGTACGTATTTTTGACAAATACAATCCACCTTTTTCATACAAGCTAGGGGTGGAGAAAAAATGGTTTCTCTGCTCACTCAGTTTAGCAAGTTGGCCACGTCGTGAGCGAGTCTTCGCGGTGTGCGGGCAAATCAACTAAAGACTCGCTCACGACTCGCTCAAGACTCGACTTCAAGACTCGCTCAAGACTCGACTTCAAGACTCGACTTCAAAACGCGCTCAAGACGCGGTCGTGAGCGCGTCGTGAGCGAGTCTTCTTGGTGTGCGGGCCGCGTGTTTAGAGTTAGCCTCGGTTACCCAGGCTCCGTGAGGTGGCACCACTTTTAAGCCCCTCATCAACTCTGCCTGGGGAAACTAATGCTCTGTGTCTTCAACACGTTTGATTTTCTATAAATGCAAGTTGAGTTTATTTTGATCCTCTTATAATTATCTTTAAATGGTGTGACTGTGTCATTTCAGTAACTTATAGGCGACAAACATGTACAGTTAATATTCTGAACAACTATGGAATAAAATGTTATACACTTTCTGATCACTGGGCTGGCTGCGTGGTGTGGAAATAGATAACTCCATCTTAATTTAAAGCCACTAATGAGGAGTCCTGTTTTTTTCTAAGCTAGGATCTGCAATGCAATTGATACAGCTTTTATAACGCATTGTAATACTGTGTGCATTATTCAGTTATACATTACCCAAGAATGCTTGTGGATTTATGTTGAGTAACCATAATGAATGCATGTTTTCGGAAATTGTATAACACTGTAAATCATTGTAAGATGTGCACAATAAGTTATTTTAATGTACTCATAGTTTTTGCACATCAAAGATATGAACCTTGTCATGTTGGATACAGCTAAGTTCCATTCAGAATGATTTGTGTGTATACTCTTTACACTGTATTTATTCCCAGTCAATGCAGTTCAATTTGTTACCAGAAAGAAAATACTGTAGTATGCTTTTTATTTAAAACAGTTACAGCGTATTGACAAATGTTTTATTTTATTAACACATACGGGATAACTTGTTTGTTATATCAGTCAGGGCTATGTCCAGATGTGGTATTGTATGTGTACTTGATTACATACACTTGCTATGAATGTAACTGATTAAAATCTTGAAATTATTCTCTACTGTAATTGATTAATTTCATTAATTTGAAGAATGATAATCAGTTAGTTTTCTAGCATGACATACTTTATGTAAGCTGTGTTTTATATAAATGAACATTGTAAACCATATGCATTATTACACATGTTAGGCCGGTTAACTAGTGTTTAAAACCAACTTGATATGAGATCCAATATGCTGTCTATATTCTGGTGGGTTATCTTTATTCTGGTGGGTTATCTTTATTCTCGTGGGTTGTATATTTTGGTGGGTTATCTTTCTTCTGGTGGGCTGTTTATATTCTAGTGAGCTATCTTTATTCTCTTTTTACCTCTCCCTCTCTCGCTCTCTCTCTCTCTCTCTCTCTCTCTCTCTCTCTCTCGCTCTCTCTCTCTCTCTCGCTCTCTCTCTCGCTCTCTCTCTCACTCTCTCTCGCTCTCTCACTCTCTCTCTCTCGCTCTCTCTCTCGCTCTCTCGCTCTCTCGCTCTCTCTCTCTCTCGCTCTCTCTCTCTCTCTCTCGCTCTCTCTCTCTCTCTCTCTCTCGCTCTTTCTCTCTCTCTCTCTCTCGCTCTCTCACTCTCTCTCTCACTCTCTCTCTCGCTCTCTCTCACTCTCTCTCTCGCTCTCTCTCACTCTCTCTCTCTCTCTCTCTCTCTCTCTCGTTCTCTCTCTCTCTCTCTCTCGCTCTCTCTCGCTCCTCTCTCTCTCTCTCTCTCTCTCTCTCTCTCTCTCTCGCTCTCTCTCTCTCTCTCTCTCGCTCTCTCCTCTCTCTCACTCTCTCTCTCTCGCTCTCTCACTCTCTCACTCTCTCACTCTCTCACTCTCTCTCGCTCTCTCTCTCTCTCGCTCTCTCTCGCTCTCTCTCGCTCTCTCTCGCTCTCTCACTCTCTCTCTCTCGCTCTCTCTCGCTCTCTCACTCTCTCTCTCGCTCGCTCTCTCTCTCTCTCTCTCGCTCTCTCTCTCTCTCTCTCTCTCTCTCTCTCTCTCTCTCTCTCTCTCTCTCTCTCTCTCTCTCTCTCTCTCTCTCTCTCTGTATCTTGCACTTTCTCTCGCTTTCTCCTCCTTTTTCTCGATCTCCCTCTCTCTCCCTCTCGCTGTCTTGCTCTTTCTCTCGCTTTGGCTCTCCCTTCATGGGAATCACCACCTCTTCTCCACCACTCACGTCTCTCGCTCCCATCCCATCCAGTTCCTGTCTTGTAGCCAACCAAACATGACATGCCTTGATATCGCCATTGCAGTCTTCGGCATATTCTATGCTGACCTCAAGAAGAGTTATTACTGTTGCACTTAACTTGATGACCTGGCAGAACTCTGATGCTGGTCAGATGATGCTGCCAGCGAGAAACATTTGCATTCTTCTACAGCCCACATGTAGGTCTTATATCACTGTTTGTTTGGCAACCAAGGTGCAGGCCATTTATGAAGAAATCATTAATATTTCTGCAAATATACATTGATACATATACAAACTTGACTATAGTTCGATGCATTTCAGAGATATCACAAAAACAGCTGAACTTATTAAATAGAATCAATGCGTGTGCACACAACATGTAATGTTTGCATAAGGAACACCAGCAGGGTGTGAACCTGCCACACACAACACTGAATCAATATTACCCTAAACTCCAAGTGAATCAAATGGTTAGACAAACAACTGACAATGTTTTTGCATTACAACACAGTATTCTAAATGCAATCAGTCACAACTGTATTTTATATATTTTATATTATTAGAAAATGTTAATTTATATCATCTGACAGGAATATATAAGTATTAAAAATCTAAACAAAGTATGCACAACTTCACTTTTCTGTATAACACAGCTAGCTTTGTTTTGAACTGTTCTTGTGTGGAAACACATCATCCTTTACCATGGCTGTCAAACACCCTATTTGAACGATTGTTTCTACGTGAAATTACAAAACCAGTAGAGTTGTTTCCCACAAGCATGAATTCTTAATGCTGGTTATTACAACAGAACATGTTGCATTGCCTAACAATATCCAGCATTTTCTCTAGTTGATTATCCTCTGTATGTCTAATGACATCCCAAATATGAATAGGGTATGTGTTATTTAATACACGTTAGGTTTAATGCGAGGTGTGTGTAAAATATTTATGACATTGTAACTTTACAATAGGACTGACGTAGAATTGTTCAAATTAGTGTCTTCGCAAGAGTGACACTGTTGGTGGCACTCCAGTCAAAAGACTGGCCTGTCACATATGTAACAATTCTTATTTACTCTGCTCATTTCTCCTGTTCAATGTGTCTGTTTGTGACCATATTCTCCTGGTTTATCCGATTTCCTTTGTTCAGTGTCTCTGTTAATGTTAACAGATACATAAGCGCTACGTGAGAAAAATATAATAGTTATTAAAATATAATGAACAAAAGCAAAATAATAAAAATCCATCAATACATATACAATAGATGTATTTTAAAGACTACATGAAAGTCCTCCAAGATATAGTTAAGCATTATTTATTAGTTAAGCATTTTTGTGCTAAAAACAGAAATTGTTAAAGATAAAATCCATGAAATTATGTAATTTATATAATTTAAAAAGAGGGTATCCGAAGTGGGAAGTGGGAGACACTGGGAACATTCTGCCTATAGTACAATCTAATGTATCTACTTGGGCTCGGGACTCCGCTTTGGTTGCTCCTTACAACGTTCCCCTGGCGAGAAATGTCACGACCTTCAACCTTCACAACTGACCACTGTGCTACGAGAAAGGGAGGGAGTATCTGCCCCTAAGCCCGGCGTTCCATTGCCGGATGTGACCCTCCATATTGCGAGCATCACGTGATACACCCTTTGCCACCAGGCATCGAATACACATCAGTTACAATTATAGTAGCAATTTCCTTTCTTTATATACCATATAATGTTTGACTGGCGAGATTGTGGTGTCAACTTGTATTAACTTAAACTGATATAACTATTTCCAGTGAAGTTATTTGTATTGTAGAATGGCGTTAAAACATCGTTTATATGTTATATTATATCATATGATACATTAAACATGTTAACAAGTGAAACTATAATTATTCATCCATGCACAGTTATGGATAGGTATGTTTTACACCAGGCGAAACCAAGATGGCGCACACATCGTCGCCATTTTGTCCTTCATAAAATGTAACAAGGAATTACTTTAAAATGTTGATACATAATTCGTTTAATGCCATATAACTGAAATTTGTAAACAAGAATACATAACATAAAATCATA
>JAODUO010000056.1:497500-527500 GCA_025642075.2 Ridgeia piscesae | reverse complement strand
CCCCCACACCTTGACCCTCCACAACGCCCAATTATAAGTGATATTAACACAGCCGGAGTATGCAAGTTACTCAAAGCCACCAATCCCCACAAAGTCTGTGGGCCTGACCAAATCCCATGTGTCATTTTGAAGAACTGTGCTGACACCCTAGCCCCAGCACTCAGGGACATCTTCCAACGGTCATTGCACACAGCCGTCCTATACCCTCAGACTGGCGCACTGCAAACGAGTCGGCCGTCTTCAAAAAGGGAGATGAACACCTACCAGAAACCTATCGTCCCATCTCCCTTACATCTGTTCCATGTAAAATCATAGAACACATCATCTACCGCCATCTTATGACTTACCTTGAAGAACACAACATCCTAACAGTCGTTAACCACGGCTTCAGAGCAGGCTTCTCATGTGAAACACAACTTCTAACCACTTTGTACATGACCTTTTCTTTTCCTTCGACACCGGAACCCAGACAGACATGGCAGTGTTAGATTTTAGGCTGGCATTTGACACCGTTCCCCACTCAAAACTTCTCAAAAATATTCCCATTATGGAATTGGTGGCACAATTAATACTTGAATGGCTAAACAAATTCCTGACTGGAAGAACAATGAAAGTCGTATTCGATGGTAAAATGTAGAGAGTCCCACAAAGCACAGTCCTAGGCCCTTTGCTCTTCCTGTGTCACATAAATGACATAAAATGTGTCAAATCTCAAGTCCGCCTGTTTGCAGACGATGGCCTATATACAGGAAAATACATCCAATGACCATATTTTGCTCCAGAATGACAACACAACTTAATTGGGAAGTGGGCAAATACATGGGGGGTGAATTTTAATACAAATAAATGTCACTTCCTAAGCATAAAAAACACAATTCTTCTATAGCCTCAATAATGAAACTCTTGAATAATATGTAACTACCAACCCCTACCTTGGCATCACCATATCTAATGACTTAAAGTGGCACTCACACTGATCTGCATGCGGCTCAAACACTCAATAATATGCGCATACACCCCCCGTCGTATATAATAGCCAATATTGGCTCCTTACTACGAATCCCATTTATATTCAGAATAAAACAACAAAGAAGAAAAAAATATAAGAAAAATATGACCTATAAGAAAAATAATATTATTGCTGATTACGTGCCCGTTTGCTAGTAAACGGTAGTCCGCGGCTAGTCCGTATTCTGGAAGTTTCTTCAATCGCGGCCTAATTTTTGCAAAACGAAGGGAATTCGTTCAAAATTAGCGTTGCGACTATTCACTTGCTAACGGTTGGTTGTTAAATTTGGATTTCAACAAATATATAAACATGGTACGTATTTAATTCATAAATCACGAGACATTACATCGGTTTATTCCTAAGATGAATGCGTTTATAAACTTATATGCCACATGTTTTAAAGGTACCTATTTATCGCCCACTTGTTGCCGGTGTAGCTGGTCAATTATAATTGTTATTCGGGCACCAAACACTGTCAGAAGATATGTTTTTTAGACGGCGGTATTTGATATGGACCAAAACATTAAATACTCAGTTAAATTTTGCAATTATATTAAAAGACTTATTACAGTACAATGTGAATGAACCAGTGTTTTTGGACTTGCTGACCATGCTTTATTATTGTAATTGGTTTTTAGAGTTGTCCTTCTCTAGAATTAGTGAGTCCACTACAGGTTGCACATTTACCCCCTGTGTCTAATCTTTGTCTTCCCTTGGCATAGACACCAGATAGAACTTCATAGAAGGGACCACCAGCTTTTTAGCTGTAGGCAAATATGGGGTGAACGAAATTGCCTAACTTTTGAAAACGTCTACAAGACATGGCCTGCAATCATTATTATTTGTCATAGTCCAATAAAATAATGCTATAAAGATCAAACAAAATATGTATTCTTTGTTTATAATATGCCAAGTTTTATTTCCATAACCGGGTCTATACTTAGTATACTATGATTAAATTTACCGGCTTTTTAAGTAGCCACTCTAAGAGTGATAATCCAAAATAATGAATTCTTCAATAACTGAATTACCACACCATGCATACATGCTGATTTTGTGACACCCAGCGCACCATCTCATCAAAACACAGTAAATTGTACGAAGTGGCTATAGTTCTGGACCCGTAACTTTTCAGCTATTCATCCGGTATATTTTCGCATTGTATGTGCAGTAATTGTGAGCGCATATACGTTGCAGCATACATGTGTTTGCTGGCAGTCATCTTCATTTTGATAGGTTGATGGTACATGTAGCGATCATGTTACGGAAAGTTGCTGCTGGTGATGTATGTTTTTATTTAGAAGTTTGTATGTGTAAGTAACAAACAGGACAACAATGCTCAACTAACACGACGGCACACGCAAACATTGGACAATGTGCACAACAGGGCACCTAAGCAAGTCACATGCACAAATCCTCAAATAATTTATAATATCAGCATAAACAATTCTTAATACAACCTGTACTATCCACACACAAAAAACGTAAAAAATTTGCAGTATCACTAAAAGCAGTTATAAATGAGTATGAAGAGCTCGCTGAAGCTTATTCACTATAAAACACCTCTTCATGTACTTATGTAATTACATCATTGTCAAAGTTAATTTGATCATTTATTATTGAATATTATTGTTATCTTTTACAGAACTTTTATAAAAACTAAAACTATGTGTTACACATGAAATTATTATTATATTGTTATACAGCTATGGTAGGATTGGCAGCGACCAGTTCAGTTTATGGGAAATGGTTTTGCAATCGTTATTATTATCGAAACCAACTGGTAACAGCCTTAATTGGCTCCGCAGTCTGTCTGCCCGGGCTCGTACACTATATCATTGATTGTTATATATTTTTTTGAATGTACTGATTATATATGTGATTTGTACGATTCCCAAAATAAATTATCTATTAACTAACTGTTTCGCTAATTCGCAGAGCAGTGACGTTACTTCTCTGCGAATAGCCGGAGAGATTTGAAGATGCTCCTATTTTACGTGTCCTGTTTACTGATGATGACGCAACTCACAACCTGTTGTAATGTTTCTACAGGCATTCTCCAAGAGTTCGCGCATGCTGCACCACATAAACTACCGAATGCGGTGCACCCTACAAGATGGGCGCACATTCATCGGTACCTTCAAGGCGTTTGACAAACACATGAATCTTATTCTCGGTGATTGTGATGAGTTTCGGAAGGTGAAACCGAAGAATGCGAAACAGGGAGAACGGGAAGAGAAGCGGGCATTGGGGCTGGTGCTGTTGCGGGGGGAGAATCTTGTTTCCATGACGATAGAGGGACCACCCCAGCCAGAGGTAACTTTATTATGTTAATATAGTGCAGAAACTTTGGTACATTACGTATCCTTTTGTTTTTTAATGTAGAGAAAAACAGGTGGTTTGTATTTATACTGTAACTGGTTTACATAAAAACCATAGTAATAGTTGTTAAAATGTAATTGTTCATGATTCAAGAAACTTGAGTTGAAGTGTAGTTTTTTAAAGGTGAATTGTATTTCCGTTTGCTTTAGATAACTTTGCAAATAGTTAAAAACATCTAGTATGCACTACAATTTAAAGATGTCCACGTGCAATTTTTAATAACTTGACTGGAGTGAACAAAAGTAAGAAGAACAATGATTATTGTATTTAATAATTGTTTTGATGAATCACTTATGCTGGGCCTTCTCTATGCTGGATGGCAAACTGTCTACGTACATTTTGTGTAAACAATTTTCTTTGACCAGATTGCCATTAGAAGCTTCTTGCATCAGATCGCATGTGGAGTTTTGTGGACTAGGAAGCCTAGGAGGCTTATCAAATGTGATGTCCAATATTCTCCACCTTCTACTTTTGCTATTATCATAATTATCTGGGACATTAGTTCTGTGAGTCCATGACAGGTTTTTTTTGTTTGCCTGCATGGGATTTTTTTTTTTAGTGGGTGGTTATGTACATTAGTAATGAAGGAGTTTGACAGTTACCATGACAACACAGACCATGTATAACAGGGAAAATGTGTATACTGTAAAAAAGCACCTAGTGTATGCTACATTACTTCAAGTTAATCATATGAAGTGATGCCTTACTGTGCAAAATGAACTGTTCTGACATGAGAGTAACCTTGCAGGAGGGCGTTGCGAGGGTACCTCTACCAGGAGCAGCAGCTGGTCCAGGAGTGGGGCGGGCCGCGGGTCGTGGCATCCAGTCTGTGGTAGCTGCAGCTGCAGCACCAGGTCTACAGGGGCCAGTACGAGGTGTCGGCGGGCCGTCACAGCAGATCATGCAGCCTGGCCGCGGCATGGCAGTCTGTGAGTGTACTAAGTCTTTGTAGTTGTTTTTTTCATTTGTATATATATATATATATATTGTTTTGTTTAATTTTAGTATCCAGTCATGATGCAAACGTTTATTTATTCCATTTTGGACTTTTAGTAAATGCGTTATAAATAACTATTTGGATTGTTACTTTATGTTACTGTTTGATGTGTAAGGTTTAATTTGTATTGTTTATTAATGTCATTAATGTGTGTTTTGCTGCTGTGAGGCTTGTGTGTAGATTAGAGTTCTTCACATAAACCTTTATGTCTGATAGCGTTCCCACTCTTATTATGGCATGTCTTGCAAACAAATGTCTGATTGTTGGAGCTATGAATAATTTGAAATTTTTATAAAGTCTACACAATTTATTTTTAAGTCTGCTCGTAGATACATCATGCCACATTGCCATGGTCATTGTTTTATATGTTTTTTTCATTAGTTAATTCTGATTAGACAACAAATAGTGCAGTCTGATTCTGTTAATTAATGTCTAGTTTTCTACATTAAAAAAAAATGTATACAGTGTATATAAATATCCATGTAAGCAGTTAATCATAATTAGCAGTTTATATTTATCAGTTGCATTAAGCCTGGTTGCAGCAGTTTGCACAGTCCACAATGTTTGTCAGGACTTTGTAGAGTTATGACTTGGGCCAGTGCACCCACTGGTGCATTATGACAGTTCTCACTATTGTTTCCCAGAACAGTCATGAACAATGTATAAGACTTGTGTATTGGATCTGTAGACATGAATGAGTAATTGGACCTTGTACTAGTGTTAAACAGAACCGTTGATATTTAGACGGCCACTAAATGCCGTCTACATCTGTTCCAGCTGCTCCACCTCAGATTCGACCTCCCCAGCAGATGCGCATGCCAAATGCGGGTAATTATATCTTACATACCAGACATGGGGTCAAATACATTGAAATGAATTTAAATACAAATACTCTTGGGGGATACAAAGACAGTTACAAATACTTTTAAATGTCAAAGTAGTTAAATACATTGGAAAGTATTTCAAATACTTTTTCAAATTCTTTTCATTTCCAGGATGTATTACTATATAGGTTAAAGAAAAGAAAATCTTATATTGAGACGTCTAGTTTATAGGCATAATTAGTGTTTTACTCATGCGATGACAGACAGACCAGTGCTAGGGAGTCTTGTTATTGCTAACTACATCACAGTGACAACTGACTCAGAAACCTCTATCCACAGAGGTAAAGGCCATCATTTATTGTTTGCTAAGTTAAGCCAGGATGTCCATAATAAAATGCCTATGTTGTCTTTAAAAGCGTCTGCTAATGACTGCTAGGATCTTGTGAGGAAGTGTGATAGCTCAACTTGAAAGACAGACTAGAGACCAGAATAGTCTGGTGCCAGCTTGGAACCTGACTAAAGAACAAGGGGGATATTGACCTATGGTCACTGTCAGGTGCTAATCCATCATCTGGCTCTGATCAAAAAACAAAAGTTGTGCTCACTGTCAGGGCCATGGAGGACACCTGCTGTTAAAATGTAATCAATGGGTATTTTGAAGTTTGAAAACATTTCGTTTGGTGAAAGGTGATTTGCAGTGAAGGTAATCAGTTTGATAGGCATTACATGTGATTGTAAATCAGACAATGTATTTGAAAAAGTATTTGAAAATGTCATACTTTAGGACAGTTTTTAAATACAAATACTTTTAATTCCTAAATGTCAAATACAAATAGTACAATTATAAATACTTTTTTAAGTATTTAAATACAAATACTTATAATTCCTAAACATCAAATACAATTACAAATACTTTATAAAAAGTATTTAAATACTTTCAAATACAAATGTATTTGACCCCATGTCTGTTACATACCATATATATATATATATATATATATATATATATATATATATATATATATGAATAGCTGTTATGTTATACTACATACCCTATCCATACAAGTGGTTTAAGCCTTGCTCCATTTCCCAGATTTTGCATCAGTTGTAATTTAATTAAAAAATAAGTAACACTTTAAATTATAATTTGCAACTGCATGTTTTATTTTTAGCTTCACAATATGAAAAAAACATTAGCATTATTTAAAATGTTGTTACTAATAAGCTTTGGCAGAATCGAAAAAGCTAATTATCTTGGACTTCATTTCAGGTCCACCGAGAGGGATGATGCCCCCAGGAATGCGAGGAATGCCGATGGGGAGGGGAATGCCACAGGGAATGAGGGGACCTCCGCCAGGCATGATGATGATGCGAGGTTTGTTTTACCAATTTTGACAGACTTCTAAACGTTTGTCATGCAGTTGAGTTGGTAATTCAGTGCTGGAGTTTAGTATTGTTCACAGAACATGTTGATGTGGTTTATCCTCACAGCAGATTGATCAAAATAAAAGATTAATTTACTAGCCACAAAACGAAGTGCTCTGTAACACAAGCGCTGATGTATATTTCATTCCTTTTTTAAATATAAATGGCATGTGTTTGTTGAAATCACTCATGCTGCATATTGTAATATATTTTATTGTAATTATATCGGTTGTAATTTGGGCAAGTATTCTACGTGACGCACGCTCCTTGCCCTTTTCAACTCCAAAACTAAGTTCTGCAATTATACACGTGAGTACTACATTACCCATTCTGTGTTGCAGGTGGACCGGGAATGAGAATGCCGCCACGACCTCAGTGATGTGCTCACGTTTTGTAAACAGTTCTACGATAGTACTTTCTGTTCTCAAATCTGTCTGTGCATTTCATCAGGACACGCTAACGACATATAGTTGTGTCACACGATGACGTGAAAACAAGACAGCGTGTGGGAGATGGTGACGTTGAATCACCAGAGCCACATCAAGTAGTGGACAGACCACGAGACATCCCGGTCCCTTCGTTAACTCAGTTCATTCAGTTTTCAACGGCTGCAATGCAGTGACAAACTCAGTTGTTATAGTTAGAACCCAGGCACACTAAACTAAACCAATGTCAATCTTCATGGTGTTTGGGAGTGCGACATTCTGGGTATTTCAATTTTTTATGTGTCGATATATTTGAGTTTGCCACGTGAACTGAACATGTTTTTTAAATAAAATACAATTTTTTTTTACAAATGTGGTGCATAATGTTGACAAAAATGTAACAGTGGCGCGCGCACATATATGAAGTCGGTTTCTTTTGCATAAACATGTTGTGTTTATAGTAATGAAGATGTGAATTAGCTTAGGATGTATGACATAAATGTAATATTTTGAGGCCTTAGTGGCCATCTTTTGTCTAGATTTTATCATTCCTGGTGTAATAAATGTTTGCTTTGTGTTCATGAGTATTTTGACACTTCATTTTGTGATGTCTAAAAACTTTAGTTTCATCATGTTATTATTTTGTTAGGATGAGTCCGTGCCAGTTCTTATATCAGAAATAATTTTAAAGCAGCATTCTTATCTGACAGAATATCAAGTACCTGGTACAACAAATAAACTTTTCAGTTTAATCAACAATATAACAGCACAGTGTCAGAGGGACAGAAGGATGCTATGCCATACTCAAACTAAAACGTAATTAATGTGGTATGAATCATTACATACAAACAGTTGCTTTTTAAAACTTGTCACAGTGGTAAACATTTACAAGTGGAGAAAATGATAACGATTTGTTTGTATAAAACATGTTTTGGTTCATTGAAGTCAAATTGACAACAGTGTAATTTTGATAAATTTGGCTTTAGGATTAATAAAGACTGCTCCGGAATAACATTTTAAAAGTAAACTTAATCTAAATATTATTGTTGAAGAGAGGTTGGTTCTTATATTTATATAGCCTATATTCACATTTTCCTGGTAAATTGCAATATACGTCTGCAGACTTGCAATCGAGACACCACAAGAAAACTGGACTAAGAAATAGTACACGTTCGTGTTTTTAAAATGATGCACCAATTTGTTTATTAAAGACATGACAGACTGGCATGACGTTGCTATTCCCTTTCATTGCAGTTATGCTCTAGAAGCTAAAATTACAGTAAATGTAGCACAACCATAGGGCATATGCTGCATGATCAATGCCATGTAAACTATTTAATTCTGCAAGACAATGTCCATTTCAAAATACATGATAAATCTTATGCATACAAACAACAAATAGAATTTGTGTAGAGAAAAATAGATCAAATAGTTTCTGCCACGACTAATTTATATATATGGTGGATGCCGCCTCAAAGCCATCCGCGGGTAAAAAACCGTTTATGAAAACAACCGGTAGGTCCGAAGAACTCGCTACGTTCCGAAATCATCCAGGTTGCAACACTTGCGCGCGAGGTTTGTTCCCATGATTCCTGGCGCCAACTGCGCGTGATATGCATGCATGCATGACTGAGCAAGGATTGAGTGCTATTAATCCCGTCAAATATAGGCGATGACAATCAAATAAATGATTGAAGCAAGCTAAATCCTTTTTCCTGTCCTACGGTTGATACCCACGTTATGCCAGAAACTTGACATTTGACAACTAGTGCGAAATCGGCAGGAACCAAGTCGCACAATGACGACAACTGCAGAATTCGGCACAGATCTCGGGGCTCGTCAAAAAGTGAGATTTAAAATAACTAGTTGTATTATTGCAGCAACATGCTTCGTTATATATTGTTGAATATATAGTTCAGAGTTTTATTAAATCATACTAGGAGTTGATAACATTGATATTTACTAAATCGGTTCCATGTCGGTCGTTTATGTGAGCGATAATGTAGGGTTCATATAGAGATTCTTGTTATGACTAAGACATTTATCCACTGTCTAGTGGCAGCTAGTAGAGATAATAATGTTGTAAAAATTATATTCAAAATAGAGAAAGTGCAACACCAAGATGCAGGGTTGGTTACAAACACACACCACCAAACCATTTGCATAAATTTGGCTACTACAACAGCATAACTCCCCTCCCCCGAGTAGAAATGTTCTACAAATTTCACCATCTCGTCTCCATAGCAATATGCCAAAGCCACACAGAAATTACGATGAGCCATCAAAACAACAACACATGCAGCTACGACATCCCCTAAGGGGGGAATTAATGTGAAATTTCACTTGAATCAAATAAAATCCTTGAAAATTCAAAACGAATAAGAATATTCACTGGCTTAGAATAAATATGCATTCATAATGGCAAAATAAAAATAGATTGGGGTTCAACACAGGTGTATATAAAGTTATATCCAACACAGTAGTCAACCTTGGAAATGCATATAACTAGTCATTAATTTAAAAAACATTTTCACTAATAGTGTAGTGAATTATTTACAGTATGCTTGGTTCAATCACACTGACCATGCTTTCTTCCTGCAGGGAGTATGCATCATCAAGCCAATTGTCTACGGAAACATTGCACGTTACTTCGGCAGGAAGAGAGAGGAGGATGGGCACACACATCAATGGACGGTCTATGTGAAACCATACAGGAACGAGGTACTTCTTTCTTGTTCCTTCAGTCAGTTCATCTACTTCAGAGTTTGTTCCATTTGTTGTTGCCTCAATTTCTTTATAATTATCTTAAAAAATTATCTTGAAATGAAATACTGATTTAGAGAAATTTTGATAGTTAACAGTTAAGTTCCTTATAAGACTAAATTTGTTCGCCAGTAATAAATAGAAAGCATATTTGAATAACAATTTACTCATTAAAATGGGTACCTTTTCAAGATTTAAAATATATTTCAAAACATTGGTTACAGTTAAGCCTGAATGACATTTGCAACTTGGCTGATTTTTCCACAGGATATGTCTACGTATGTGAAGAAGATGCATTTCAGACTACATGAAAGTTATGCCAATTCTAACAGAGGTAACCATTAGCGGTCCTGTTATTGTAATTAATTTGTTATTAAACTGGGGAGGGATTTTTCCAGAATTCTTGTTATAAATAAATTCATAATTACAAAGATGCCACATCGATTTCCATACATATCACATTTAAATAATTCTCTACTACATTTGACTGCAGTTCCTTTGCACTCTGGTTTGATTACCATAACCATAATTATTTATTTAAATCACAATGACTTTGCAAATTTTAAAATATAGACTGTAAATGCAGTTTTGAAAGTAACCTATGCAAGTCAAATAGGATGTGCCATTACTATTAGATTGATATTATAGATGTGTCGTGAAGAAACATGTTTATTTTATTACAAAATCAGTTATATGTAACACATTTATTGTTGATAATTGAGTAGGTTTATTTATGAACACTAACATCAATAAATGGTGCCACAGCCACTACAAGATTAATGTTATTTGCTTATCTTTCACAGTTGTTGTCAAGCCACCATATGAAGTGACAGAAACTGGATGGGGAGAGTTTGAAGTCATTATCAAAATATTCTTCAATGATCCAAATGAGAAACCGGTGAGTTGGTTACTTAATGACTTTAGTCAGACCATTTGGTATGGATTAGTCATATTTACCATAGATTTTTAAATGAATACGACCATAAATCACACAATTGTTTTGATTACAAGGCTGATTTCTTTTGACATGTATTATGATGTATATATATATATATATATATATATATATATATATATATTTAATTATTCCTGTTACACAGATAATCAAAAAACCTTCAACGTTTTATTTAAAGTCAAGCTACTTTGTTTTGTGGGGGGTGAAGTCAAGAGAGGAAAACAGGATGCCCTTAAAAAGTTAGCATGCTGTGATCATAAACATGCTTCTGATTTCAATTAACCATGGGTCTTGTTTTATTGTGATGTTTGTCTTAGTTACTGTGGCAAAATTATTAATTAATCAATTATTATATACATAAGTTATTTTAATGTTATACATTATAAGTCCATTCATGAAATAGATGAAGTTAGTAGGACGTAAAAAACCTTCTGATACCTTTTGACTGCAAATATGACATTTTCACACCAACTATCCACAATTGAAAGTATGAAATGAATGTTACGTCAGACAGGATAGATACATGCTGGGTATGATAATTATAATATTCAAATTGATCTGTTGAGATCTTTGCAAAAGTTCTCAAGCTTTGAGTACGTCTTTTGATTTGCCGCTTAGAACTTTATATTGACCACTGCACTGTTTGCTCACAATTGTACTGTCTTTGTCCTAACAGGTGACAATCTACCACCTGCTGAAGTTATTCCAGAGTGAGACAGACATCATGTTGGGCAAGAAGAACCTTGTCATTGAATACTATGACGAACTCGTAAGTGCCTGTGCTGTGAGCTCTTCCAATTAGTAGATTTTATCAATGATTGGTCGGTTTATACTTCCAATCAATTAGTTGATCATAATCTGTGATAGACTGGCTGTCCACAGACTGATCATATGTGACGTGTTCTAACGAAATGAGTCGTATGTCAAAAAAAATTGAGTTAGTCACACCGTTGGAAAGAAGATGTATTAATCTTTCCAACGGTGTAAAAATTATGGACATATCTCACACACAGCCAAAGTTATTGGATGCTGAACATGCCTAGGGTAGAAAGTTTCAAACGGAGAAAAACGCATTTGAAGTTCGCGGTCACATAAGCACACAGTCGAGTACATTGTCGATCCAAAATCGGCCGTTTTGCTTCTATTACTCCATTTGATGCATTCGAAATAAACTCCCAAGGCATGTTCGCTGTCGAAGATATATCAGGCTAACTGTTTACTGAAATTATTACAACATAATCCGAGTATTTAGCAATGTTTTGTAGCAGCGACCCGATCAATTCCACGTTGTTTACGGCTAGCGAGAGCGCACTGCGCCTGCACGCACAGCTCTAAGCCAATCAGGGGCCCGCTGTCAGCTCCTCACGGCGTCTAGTGACGTTTGTTCACAGATAGGCCTCTCGCATTAAGCGCTGCTATTGGCTTACACTGACGTCAGTGGGGATTTCTACTATAAGAATCCAAAAGAGGGCGTCCAGGGCTTTCCTGTAGTACCAAATAAGTCTGCCATGCGTTGAGGGAAACCCCAAAGAATGCGACATGAACTATTGCGATTTATTGGTTCTGTTTTACGAAATTCATGCGTGAAATGTTACGTAGTGTGTCTGAAAAGGCTATAAAATGTACTAAATAATAATATAAACGAGAAATAAACATAGCCAATTGACAAAAAAGATGACAAAAAGTCAAAATCTTCGAAATTCATCGTTGCATGTTTTTTCGAAATCAAGTTCGCTGACATACGACTCATTTCTTTAGAACACATCACATACATTAACCAACGATCTATAATAATAATACCCAAAAAAAATTATTCACAATAATTTACTTATAAAATGTACATTTTATCTTCCCAATGGTCGTGATTGTTAATGATTGATTGCACAAATCAAACCAGCTCCCACGTTAGTTGTCAGTGACATCTTGGTCAAAGTCTGTTAAAGCACTGCAAGTCTGCTTCCTTTGAACATGTCATTGCCCATGTTCCTTCGCCATTGCCTATTGCTAGTACTCTTCTCTCTGTGACTTCAAGTTGTAGCCCGTCTTCTTGCTGGCAGAATCCTTGTCTCGGTGCCAGTTGTTTCTGTGTCTGGCTTTTTCCTATTCTCTTCAGGGCGATGGTCTCGTGCTGCTTGGATGTGTTTCCCTTCTCTTGAGGGCGATGGTCTCGTGCTGCTTGGATGTTTTTCTCTTCTATTGAGGGCGATGGTCTCGTGCTGCTTGGATGTGTTTCCCTTCTCTTGAGGGCGATGGTCTCGTGCTGCTTGGATGGTTTCTCTTCTATTGAGGGCGATGGTCTCGTGCTGCTTGGATGTGTTTCCTTCTCTTGAGGGCGATGGTCTCGTGCTGCTTGGATGTGTTTCTCTTCTCTTGAGGGCGATGGTCTCGTGCTGCTTGGATGTGTTTCTCTTCTCTTGAGGGCGATGGTCTCGTGCTGCTTGGATGTGTTTCTCTTCTCTTGAGGGCGATGGTCTCGTGCTGCTTGGATGTGTTTCTCTTCTCTTGAGGGCGATGGTCTCGTGCTGCTTGGATGTGTTTCCTTCTCTTGAGGGCGATGGTCTCGTGCTGCTTGGATGTGTTTCCCTTCTCTTGAGGGCGATGGTCTCGTGCTGCTTGGATGTGTTTCCCTTCTCTTGAGGGCGATGGTCTCGTGCTGCTTGGATGTGTTTCCCTTCTCTTGAGGGCGATGGTCTCGTGCTGCTTGGATGTGTTTCCCTTCTCTTGAGGGCGATGGTCTCGTGCTGCTTGGATGTGTTCCCCTTCTCTTGAGGGCGATGGTCTCGTGCTGCTTGGGTGTGTTTCTCTTCTCTTGAGGGCGATGGTCTCGTGCTGCTTGGATGTGTTTCCCTTCTCTTGAGGGCGATGGTCTCGTGCTGCTTGGGTGTGTTTCTCTTCTCTTGAGGGCGATGGTCTCGTGCTGCTTGGATGTGTTTCCCTTCTCTTGTGGGCGATGGTCTCGTGCTGCTTGGTGTGTTTCTCTTCTCTTGAGGGCGATGGTCTCGTGCTGCTTGGATGTGTTTCCCTTCTCTTGAGGGCGATGGTCTCGTGCTGCTTGGATGTGTTTCTCTTCTCTTGAGGGCGATGGTCTCGTGCTGCTTGGATGTGTTTCCCTTCTCTTGAGGGCGATGGTCTCGTGCTGCTTGGATGTGTTTCCCTTCTCTTGAGGGCGATGGTCTCGTGCTGCTTGGATGTGTTTCCCTTCTCTTGAGGGCGATGGTCTCGTGCTGCTTGGAGTCGGGGGGTTGTCTTTGACCCTTCTCTTGAGGGCGATGGTCTCGTGCTGCTTGGATGTGTTTCCCTTCTCTTGAGGGCGATGGTCTCGTGCTGCTTGGATGTGTTTCCCTTCTCTTGAGGGCGATGGTCTCGTGCTGCTTGGATGTGTTTCCCTTCTCTTGAGGGCGATGGTCTCGTGCTGCTTGGATGTGTTTCCCTTCTCTTGAGGGCGATGGTCTCGTGCTGCTTGGATGTGTTTCCCTTCTCTTGAGGGCGATGGTCTCGTGCTGCTTGGATGTGTTTCCTTCTCTTGAGGGCGATGGTCTCGTGCTGCTTGGATGTGTTTCCCTTCTCTTGTGGGCGATGGTCTCGTGCTGCTTGGATGTGTTTCTCTTCTCTTGAGGGCGATGGTCTCGTGCTGCTTGGATGTGTTTCCTTCTCTTGAGGGCGATGGTCTCGTGCTGCTTGGATGTGTTTCTCTTCTCTTGAGGGCGATGGTCTCGTGCTGCTTGGATGTGTTTCCTTCTCTTGAGGGCGATGGTCTCGTGCTGCTTGGATGTGTTTCCTTCTCTTGAGGGCGATGGTCTCGTGCTGCTTGATGTGTTTCTCTTCTCTTGAGGGCGATGGTCTCGTGCTGCTTGGATGTGTTTCCCTTCTCTTGAGGGCGATGGTCTCGTGCTGCTTGGATGTGTTTCCCTTCTCTTGAGGGCGATGGTCTCGTGCTGCTTGGATGTGTTTCCCTTCTCTTGAGGGCGATGGTCTCGTGCTGCTTGGATGTGTTTCCCTTCTCTTGAGGGCGATGGTCTCGTGCTGCTTGGATGTGTTTCCCTTCTCTTGAGGGCGATGGTCTCGTGCTGCTTGGATGTGTTTCCCTTCTCTTGAGGGCGATGGTCTCGTGCTGCTTGGTGTGTTTCCTTCTCTTGAGGGCGATGGTCTGTGCTGTTTTTTCCCTTCTCTTGAGGGCGATGGTCTCGTGCTGCTTGGATGTGTTTCCCTTCTCTTGAGGGCGATGGTCTCGTGCTGCTTGGATGTGTTTCCCTTCTCTTGAGGGCGATGGTCTCGTGCTGCTTGGATGTGTTTCCCTTCTCTTGAGGGCGATGGTCTCGTGCTGCTTGGATGTGTTTCCCTTCTCTTGAGGGCGATGGTCTCGTGCTGCTTGGATGTGTTTCCCTTCTCTTGAGGGCGATGGTCTCGTGCTGCTTGGATGTGTTTTCCTTCTCTTGAGGGCGATGGTCTCGTGCTGCTTGGATGTGTTTCCCTTCTCTTGAGGGCGATGGTCTCGTGCTGCTTGGATGTGTTTCCCTTCTCTTGAGGGCGATGGTCTCGTGCTGCTTGGATGTGTTTCTATTCTCTTGAGGGCGATGGTCTCGTGCTGCTTGGATGTGTTTCCTTCTCTTGAGGGCGATGGTCTCGTGCTGCTTGGATGTGTTTCTCTTCTCTTGAGGGCGATGGTCTCGTGCTGCTTGGATGTGTTTCTATTCTCTTGAGGGCGATGGTCTCGTGCTGCTTGGATGTGTTTCTATTCTCTTGAGGGCGATGGTCTCGTGCTGCTTGGATGTGTTTCCCTTCTCTTGAGGGCGATGGTCTCGTGCTGCTTGGATGTGTTTCCCTTCTCTTGAGGGCGATGGTCTCGTGCTGCTTGGATGTGTTTCTATTCTCTTGAGGGCGATGGTCTCGTGCTGCTTGGATGTGTGTCTCTTCTCTTGAGGGCGATGGTCTCGTGCTGCTTGGATGTGTGTCTCTTCTCTTGAGGGCGATGGTCTCGTGCTGCTTGGATGTGTTTCTCTTCTCTTGAGGGCGATGGTCTCGTGCTGCTTGGATGTGTTTCTCTTCTCTTGAGGGCGATGGTCTCGTGCTGCTTGGATGTGTTTCCCTTCTCTTGAGGGCGATGGTCTCGTGCTGCTTGGATGTGTTTCTCTTCTCTTGAGGGCGATGGTCTCGTGCTGCTTGGATGTGTTTCTCTTCTCTTGAGGGCGATGGTCTCGTGCTGCTTGGATGTGTTTCCCTTCTCTTGAGGGCGATGGTCTCGTGCTGCTTGGATGTGTTTCTCTTCTCTTGAGGGCGATGGTCTCGTGCTGCTTGGGTGTGTTTCCCTTCTCTTGAGGGCGATGGTCTCGTGCTGCTTGGATGTGTTTCTCTTCTCTTGAGGGCGATGGTCTCGTGCTGCTTGGGTGTGTTTCCCTTCTCTTGAGGGCGATGGTTTCGTGCTGCTTGGGTGTGTTTCCCTTCTCTTGAGGGCGATGGTCTCGTGCTGCTTGGATGTGTTTCTCTTCTCTTGAGGGCGATGGTCTCGTGCTGCTTGGGTGTGTTTCCCTTTTCTTGAGGGCGATGGTCTTGTGCTGCTTGGATGTGTTTCTCTTCTCTTGAGGGCGATGGTCTCGTGCTGCTTGGATGTGTTTCCCTTCTCTTGAGGGCGATGGTCTCGTGCTGCTTGGGTGTGTTTCCCTTCTCTTGAGGGCGATGGTCTCGTGCTGCTTGGGTGTGTTTCTCTCCCTCACTGCCATTTGAATTAATTTACATCAGCAGCAAACAACAGCAAATACTACATTACGAATCGAATATAAAATGTTGAAAAAGAGGAAACTGCAGTACTCATTATAAATCGAATATAGAATGTTGAAAAGGGGAAAAGTCAGTACTAATTACTGTGTGTCGTATCGCTGGCCATATCGTACTCTTGTGTTTCAGGTGTTCCAAGACCCGTCGGCCATGTTACAGCATTTGTTGACGACTCAACGACCACTTACTCTTGGTGCATACAAACATGAAAATGACTGTGAGTACACTGCATCAAAACGTAACACACATTTGTATGCATAGTACAATTTATTAGAAGATATGTATCACTTAAAATGTAATGGACATTGAAAACCTTAAAAAATACATTAGCTACAAAATTGGAAGTGGAAAATTAGTCTTTTCAAATCTTTTGCGTGATCACAAAGTGGTAATTTTAGCAGTTTGTAATCCAACGAGATGAGCTGCAAATTTTTCATTTTAATTGGAACATATTTGATTTTAGTCCTTTTTAATATTGCATAACTGTTTGTTCTCTGTGATGCAGTTGAAGAAAAGCAGCAGAAGACGCTAAAGAATATCGTTTCAGCAAAGTCCAAAATCCGACAGGAGATCTCAGAGTTAAATGAGAGGTTGAAGCAGAACAAAGACGCCATTCAGAAGTTCAAGGAGGAAATTCGTAAACTCGACAAGCAGGAAGAGAAGTTGGATTTATGAGAGAAACCAATGCGATTGAAGCTGAACCGCCTGCTCCATACCTGGGGCAGTCCAACTGGTTTATCTGTGTGTGTGTGTCGCGACAGTACATGGCTGCATAACATTACCGTGACACTGGTCCTCGTCATGTGACAGCACGGTGAACTGTCATATATGGTTATCGTGATGTTTTTGAGGTTTCTTTTCTACATACTGTGCCAAGCACTGCCAACCAAGGATTCCTCTCAAATGTATGCACAATGAATACAACGGCATTAAGAATGTTAACTCTCGCGCCGCGGGCGACATCTCAGGTTACGTTTAAATATTGCAGTTTGCAATTTGTATACACATTATAAATACCCGTCGTAGATTGTGAAAATATTACAAGAAATAGTTGCTACAGAACAATGTGAAAGGAATGCACCTTCTTGACTGGCATCACTTTATGTGTGTTTCTTAGTCGAGAATTAGTATTAAGTCATATGACAGTGAGTTGTGAAATAAACAAAACAAGCAAAATCAGGTTTAAAAAGTATTGCTATCTGTTTATTATTCGTATTTAATATTCATTCATTACACGCGTAATTGTTTAATAGATGCCAACCGATATTAGCATTTGCTGATTGTAGATATTGCTTCTAATCTAAACTATGTAGTACTTTTTAGTAGGCACCGAGCTGCTCACAAGTTGTTGACACAGACACTATTGAGGCCTGACGACCTCCAGTACATCTACTTGCAGTGTCGCTTTTGCAACTTTCGTTTGGTTTGTGTCATGTACGTGTAGCTTTGCTTTAGTGTACAATATTTGCACACAACCAGCCCATTTGAACATGACTAAGCCAGTTTTGTGTCAAGCAGATCTGTAAGAAAATAGTCCATAAACAGTCTTTGAAGAGGTCGGTAACTTGGCTGATACAGTACTAAATAGTCTTTCAACAAACACGATGGGTAACGTTTTCCTTCGTGACATATTGTTTTATTTAAATACGTCTATGAACCAGAATGGACCAAGATTGAATTGATATGATCAGTGTAATATAATCAATACTGGGATCGAAGCTATTCACGATTTCCGTGTCATTATTCGGAACCGTTTAACTAGATGACAACTATTGTTATGGTAACTGCAAAGCACCCTATGAGAAAACGTTTCATTATAAATGTAGATCTGCAAGCTTTACATTTCTGATTACATTGGTTAGCGCTCGTTTTGCACAAACAGTTATATACACACACGCAAGTAAGCGGAATTGGTGGAACGAACGATGTATTTTCTATTTTTATAGTCGGTCAGCGTCCTCTAAATGAACGGAGCACGGCAACATCGGCGTTCGCGACACCGCGCCGTAGTCCGAATGACGTGGCGTGGCCAGTCACTCGGCCCGGCTCAAGGCACGGTCGTGTATCGGCGTACAGCGTACGTCACATGATATGTACAGTCCAGGCAAACTATAAGTTGTCATTTCTTCTTTTTCTTCCCGCCTTTCTTTCCTCCTTTCTTGCCTCCCTTCTTCCCCTTCTTCCCGCCTTTTTTCCCTTTCTTGTCGACTGGGGGCTCGGCCGGTAGAACAAACAGCAAACCTGCGCGGAAGAAAATCAGACGGCGGTATTATATCGGCACTGTTATATTACTTCACGCGCACGATAGAGACAGACGTAATAGAGACATATTATGTGGTACAGATAAGACAGACATAATAGAGACAGATATAATGCGGTACAGCCGAATTATTTCGTTACGCCAAAAGTTAATCGCACTGGCGCATGTGACGTGGGTAGGTGTACAAAAGGTCTAATTGCATATTACATTATCTAATACATCTCTTTCAAACAACAGACACACACAACTAGGTGAGAGATTCACCGTCACTGGTACATCGTTTTCCGTGATCATTTTAAAGTGAGACGATGTAATGGCGTCACACCAATTTCAGGACAGCGTGATTATTACAACCAAAAACAAAACAAAGATCTATCTATTAACATTGAGAAAATTTACTTTTTTTTCGAGCGCGATACATACGTGGCCTATAATACTCGAATAACAAACCTGTAGGGATCAAACAGCTCAAAATACGCTTCCCGCTAGGTCGATTACCAGCAAGACCTAACGTATTCGTTTGATGTAGGTATTTGTAAACATACTGATACTCGGCCGAAATAGAAATGTTTTACTCCGATTAACGAAAACAAAGCGCAATGTATCAAATTCTTTTATGTATTTACTTTGCATTATAATTTATTACTATAACTTTTAAACTAACATCGTTAATTTATGTATTTGCATAGTTAAAGTTGTTTTTATTTCCTATACAGGTTTATGTGTCTTACGTTATGCGTATTGATCGATCTGGATATGGCGGTATACAAAATAAACATTATTATTATTATTGGAATTTCAAGTAAAAATACGGCGTTCAATAAAACAGTTCCATGGATGATGTATTGCGATGTAGACGATAGTGGAACATGAACACAATACGTACCGTCGTCTGGAATTGGTTTGAGCATTTCTTCGTCGATGTCTTCAATCTTGTTTGTTTTACCATGCTTCAACTTGCCGGGTTCTCCCGTCTGAGTTGACAAGGTCTGTTTCCTCACCAGGGCTGAGAACAACAGAAGCAATGTGTAGGATACAGTCCGGCAATGCCAGACATGACAGAACGTACCACTGGGGCAGCGTGATGAGTTAATTACATTGAAGAAAGCACGGTGAAAACATTGACGACGATACTGAAGACAACGTGATGGTACAATACGTATCGATAGCGTGGTGATGCATTACTGAGGAAAACGTTATGGTGTAATAATGAATACAATGTGGTGAGACAATATCAAAGACAAGTTCTTCTTATGTCGCTGGACTGTACGAGTCGTCGCCACTTGTTCCGGTCGTTCACGTCTCCCTCCTTCAGCCCTCTCGACTTCATGTCTTTCTTTACACTATCCATCCATCATTTTGTCTGATCTTCCTCTTTTTGTCTTCCCGGGTACTGGCAAATCTGAAACTTTTCTTAGGTAATGGCCTTTTTTCTTCTCTATTCGTGGCCATATCAGCGAAACTGGGCATTTATTCAACCCCGGTTAGCTGTGGCACTTCCTAATTTGTTTTATGTTCCTTGGCGAGATGTTCAACGTCCGTCGTACCATCCTCGTCTCAGTTCTCACGAGGAGCAGTTTTTCTTTTCTCTTCCGGGCCCATGTCTTTACTCCGTACACAAGAACTGACTGGATGACTGCGCAGCGGTAATATAATACATGTGATGAAACAGTACATACGCAAGGGCTGTGACCTATGACCTACCTCCTTTCCCACCTAACAGTGCTGCCGCCGATATACCCGCCGATGAGTCGGCAGTATCACGGGCCATCAGTAGTTCCTGTATCTTCGTAGCTACAGCGTACTCAGACGCTCGCATGAACTTCTGTGGTGAACAACAATAAAACGCTCTTACGGAATGTATCTCTAACGCCACTGCAACGACACCGAATATAACGACACACATTCACGATAACAACGACGGAGAATTCGCCTCTGTACTGGGCTAAGTACGTTGCCATTGCCATACAGAATTCTGCCGAGATGCAATAAGCCGTCGATATCTTCTGTCTGTGACCTATACAAATATAATACGTTTTTATACAGCGCAGAATCCAGTCTTCGGGAGTGGTCAGACCACATTACACTTTACTCCTTGGCAAACCGGTTAGAAGTAAGCTCTTAAGATATGTTGACTCGAACAGCATCTCGACTTCTCCGGTTGCAATTAATGCGCTAAGATTATGCGTACACAAATATCCTCTACTGTCTGTAGCCAGGTACTCATACATACAGCACAATGAACTGGAGCAACGCAGAGCGAACGAACTTGCTCAACATTCGACGCCGTAACATATCAGGAAATGATAGTGGCAAGAAGGCCAAATGATGCAGAACAGTCTGATACGTGACTAAACAATAAATTATTGTCGTCACAAGAGTGTAGCGGCAATTCAATCAATCAAGACCACCAACGGAAGCATAACAAGTGCAACATAACAAATGCAGCGTCGCTGGCAACACCGATGAATAGATGGCAACAGTAAGGTTGGGTGAATCGACTGTCCCCCGACACACTTGACAACAGCCGCACGCTAGCCGGTAGACGGTAGAAGGTGCTGGTGTTGACCCAAGGAAAGCCGCTGGGAAAAGATATGAAAGCAGTGACCTGACAATCGATGTAATCAGCAAGCAGAGCCCAGATCAGCGGCAAAGAATCGCTCGTGCTGACGTCTTAAACGAGGCTGAGGCTCGAAGGGACCATGTGAAGTAGTGCGTGAGTGAATGAGTGAGTGAGTGAGTGAGTGAGTGGGTTGGTGAATGAGTGAGTGAGTGAGTGAGTGAGTGAGTGAGTGAACGAACGAACGAACGAACGAATGAATGAATGAATGTGCGAGCAGCTGAGTGAGGGAGTGACTGTATAACTGAATGAGTGAGTGAGTGTATAACTGAGTGAGTGGGTAAGTGAGCGACGGAGTGAGTGAGTGAGTAAGTAAGTGAGTGGATGAGTGAGACAGTGAGTGACTGTGAATATAAGTGAGTGAATGTATAACTAGGTGAATGAGTGAATGAGTGGATGGGTGGGTGGGTTGTGTATAACTGAGTGAGTGGGACGGTGAGTGAATGTATAACTGAGTGACTGAGTGGGTGAATACTTATATAACAGTATTTTGGTTGAATTAAAACATACTTTCGCGGTGGATTTCCTGCCAGTTCGAACCTGCAGACAACTGAGTAATATTCCCTGTGGTATGCATTTTCACCAGTGAATATATATTATATTCAGTGGTGATTGTGGTAATGCCACCACGGCAGTGCTGTGTGGAATTCATATGCATGCCTCACAACGGCGACATTATTGATGCATTACCTGTATAATATATACATCTGCTGAACCAAAACCGGCTACAGAACCGTGTCAACGTGTGAACAATGGCATCCGCGCTGTTTGATTTGAGCCCAACATAACATTCATCCTGCTCCATGAAAACACTGTGAATGATCATATCTTCAAAAGTAAACAACCGTTTGATAGTTAATGTTTCGTGTATTAGATGTAGGCCTGTAGTAAATGGTGTCGAATTAGGGGCACAACATGAAACCGAAGACGCGCAGACTACCGCAGAAACGGAGGCGGGAAGAAGGGAAACGATAGTTGAGATTGGACTACTTGAAGGATTCGATAAAGTCAGATGAATGTAACAGACATACACATAGACAGAAAGACAGACAGACAGACAAATATGAGAGACAGGGAGAGAAGGAAAGAGCGAGAGAGAGAGAGATATATATAGGAAGAGAGAGAGAGAGAGAGATAGGAAGAGAGAGAGAGAGAGAGGAAGATAGGTAGAGAGGTAGAGAGGAGAGGGAGAGAGGAGAGAGAGGTATAGGTAGAGAGGTAGAGAGGTAGATAAGAGAGAGAGAGGGGTAGAGAGGTAGAGAGGAGAAAGAGGTAGAGGTAGAGAGGAGTGGTAGTGAGAGAGAGGTAGAGAGAGAGAGAGAGAGGTAGAGAGTGAGAGAGAGAGAGAGAGAGAGAGAGAGAGAGAGAGTAGAGAGGTAGAGAGAGGTAGACAGAGAGGTACACAGAGAGAGAGGTACAGAGAGAGAGAGAGAGAGAGAGAGAGAGAGAGAGAGAGAGAGAGAGAGAGAGAGAGAGAGAGAGAGAGAGAGAGAGAGAGAGAGAGAGAGAGAGAGAGAGAGAGAGAGAGAGAGAGAGAGAGAGAGAGAAAAGAGAGAGGTAGAGAGGTAGAGATGGGAGAGAGACAGAGACAGAGGGACAGGTAGAGACAGAGACTGTGGACAGAGTGCGTTGGAGAGCACCTACAACAGTAGCAGGGCAGCAGTAGACCTACAACATCTGGACTCACCCGTTAACAAGAAAACCACGAGAAAGAGAAGAACGGTAAAGCGATTTGATATCGAATTCACATGGGTTGCAGATCTATTTAAATCCTAACTCAGGCCACATGTCCTCGGAATCGTTTGCGTTTGCCCAGGACCCATCGAAACTCCTTGTGTCCGCCCCACTCACCTGTATGGACGAGGGGTCTGCCGCGATGAGGGGCAGCCCGGTGGCGTCGCTGGCCCGCTTCAGGAACTGTTGCGACATGTTGATGGCCGTCCGTATGGCCGTGCTCCACGAGAGGTGCTTCCTCTCGACGGCGCTGAACGTCTCCACGTCGGCGTTCTTGAACTGCAGCTCGCCATAGTCGTAGCCGCGCAGACAGAAGCCCTTCCAGAAGTCGAGCGACTTCTTGATGTTGTCGAGGCCGCGCACGTTGCCCTTCTTCAGTGACTTGTAGAAGCCGCCGCCGATCATGCCGAGACAGCGCATGCGGCCGCACAGGTCGACGAGCTGAAGGATGAGGTCCGCCTCGCGGTACGCCTGCTGGTCCTGCAGCACGCCCGTGCTGTCTCGCAGCGCCCGGAAGCTCGTGATGCTCGCCGTCTCGCCCTTCTTCAGCTTGATCTTCGTCCGCAGCAACTCCGCCTTGTCGACGGCAGCGAGGAACTGCTGCATGTTGTCGCGCTCGAAGTTGTTGTACTTGAACGTGACGATGGCGACGTGCCGGAAGATGAAGTCGATGAACATGCGCCAC
The DNA here is from genome assembly GCA_025642075.2 of Ridgeia piscesae. Classification (NCBI taxonomy): domain Eukaryota; kingdom Metazoa; phylum Annelida; class Polychaeta; order Sabellida; family Siboglinidae; genus Ridgeia; species Ridgeia piscesae. The sequence goes on along the minus strand of JAODUO010000056.1, from coordinate 503,649 downwards.
GCCAGCAGGTTCTTGTTCCACTTCTTCTGGTCCTTCTCCGACATCTTCGATATGTCGGTCGGGTCGACGCCGGCGCCCCCGCTCGCTTGGCTGCTGCCCCCGCCGTCCGACTCGGCCCCCTCAGAGTCCGCCATCCTGCCTCTGAAACAGCGCGCGCCTGCAGTTAGCTACGATTGAACCTCGCCATTACGGACACCATCGGGACTGGACCAAGTTGACCCGACTAGCGAGGTGTGCATGCTAGCGGCACATATTTCACAAACTTCAGTGTACATGTATATGGGAAAATGTGACTACTGTAGGGTGGCCTTAATTGTCAGGTGGCCATATTATCGAGGTAACCGAATATGGTGGTTAGATAGCACGTGGTTGGTGGCTACATGAACGGTGAATCAGCCCATACCTATGATGGGTTAACGATATCGTCTTGTCCGTTTGACTATACGAATTGTTACTGCACACGAAAACACACACTACGCTATTCACATACATAGTTTCGTAGGCCGAATTATATGGTCCCGTATGCTTACAATATGCATAGAAGTTGTTGGGTGAATAGTTTGTTGGCTTCTAAAATATGATTACGTTGCAGAGACTTAGTGCGAAACGTCCCAGAAGTTGGCTACCTTCTATTGTAGTTTACCCTGCCACTGTTCGACCTGCCGTTTCACAGAGGCACGCACGTACGTCATACTCATGCACGGCTAGACAATTAGTTAGCGCCACAATAGCAGTAGGGCGAAAAACTTGAATAGCAGACCAGCTTAATAGTGCAATGAATGCTCGGTCCAGGTTAATCTGAGTTGAGCTAGTTGAGCAATTATGTGTCGGCGACTGGTTATACATAAAACATCAGCCAGTGTTCGATGGCCTGTCGATGTATTACGTTACCGTAGAGTAACGCCGCGTCACAAGGACACAGTGGCGGCGTTCACAGAAGGCCTGGTTAGACACTCGCCACTGATTACTCGACAGATAAACCAGCACTTCCAATTGTCGTATTGTAGACATGCAGTTTACGCACTCGTCATCTTGTTTTTGTTATATAGGGGACAGTTCCTAATTAAAATAAGCAGTGCAATTAACCACGGCAAGAAGATGATTGTTTGGGCAGTTTTCTTTACTAAACATTGCCTCACAATACTCTCTTGTATAAATGAGCGCCCGCGTAGAGAATAATTCATATGTGCTTATGCAGAACCGGGTGCGTGTTCACCCTACTGTTTTAGGCTAGATATAGAATTAGCACCCGCACCACTTAGACCCTCAACTGATGCCTATGATGGCAGGCGGCAGTGAAGTGTTCACAGCTCCCGGTGCCGCTAGCACTGTACAGGTGCTTTGAATCTCACACGCATGTATTCCGTTTTGATCGAGCAGTCAATGTAATAACAATTATGGCCGCATCGATTTGTGGAAGGAATTGAAAACCACTCTCTTCTCTTTTTGAACAAGCCTTTCATTTGTTTGTTTATATATATATATATATATATATATATATATATATATATATATATATATATATATATATATATATATATATATATGTATATATATATATAATATAGGGGGTTTGTACGTGTAAATAGCGTTGATTAGGTAGGCAAGCGCCCAAACATATTCCCTGACCCTAACCCTAAACACACATTCCTAAGTAACTATTAGTAACTGAAATTGAAACAGTCATGTTTTTGAATTGCATTTTCATCTAAATCTTCGGCTAACACATATTTAATCAATCTATTCTCAGTTGGAAACTTGCATACAAAGTTGTATTATTATTATTTTTAAATAATAAAGAAAACATAACTCTGCGAGTGTTCGACAGTTACCACACAGTGATTCTACAACACTACTTTAACGTGACGTCATTCTGTTGTCTCCTTTATTTAAAGTTTCCAGGTAAGCTTTAGGTACTTGGCTTTGTGAGATTGAGTTCACGAGTTCGTGGCTGCATGGGTGAGTTCAGTAGTGAGGAGTGAGTGCGTAAGTGAGTGAGTGAGTGAGTGAGTGAGTGAGTGAGTGAGTGAGTGAGTGAGTGAGTGAGTGAGTGAGTGAGTGAGTGAGTGAGTGAGTGAGTGAGTGAGTGAGTGAGTGAGTGAGTGAGTGAGTGAGTGAGTGAGTATGCGCATGTATGTGTTTTGGTTTGTTTGTTAGTATGTTTATTGTTTGTTTGTTCGTTTGTTTATTTGTTTGTTTGTTTGTTTATTTGTTTGTTTATTTGTTTGTTTGTTTGTTTGTTTGTTTGTGGTGTGATTGTTGTATGTTGTATGTTGCGTGTTGTGTGTTTATTGTTTGTTGTTTGTTGTTCGTTGTTCGTTGTTCGTTGTTCGTTGTTCGTTGTTCGTTGTTCGTTGTTCGTTGTTCGTTGTTCGTTGTTCGTTGTTGTTCGTTGTTCGTTGTTCGTTGTTCGTTGTTCGTTGTTCGTTGTTCGTTGTTCGTTGTTCGTTGTTCGTTGTTCGTTGTTCGTTGTGAGTTGTGTGTTGTGTGTTGTGTGTTGTGTGTTGTGTGTTGTGTGTTGTGAGTTGTGTGTTGTGTGTTGTATGTTGTGTGTTGTGTGTTGTGTGTTGTGTGTTGTGTGTTGTGTGTTGTGTGTTTGTTATTAGTAGTGTGTGTGCCAGTATGCGTGCGTGCGTGCGTGCGTGCATGCGTGCGTAAGCATGAGTTCGGAGCGGGTGAGGCAAACTGACTACAACAAAAACAATGCGATACGACCGTGCCACACACGCTCATAGTTGGTCGCTCAAACGTGGTCTATGGATATTATATCCTCGCATAAATTAAGCGCGGACACTAGCCATTGATACGTTGATGAATGTCTTGGTGTTTGGTTTGGTCAAGGCTCCTAATGTGCCATCGAGTGCGTGGCATTAGTACGGTAAATATCACCACAGTTGGCCGTTGCACTTTAGTTGTGAGTGATGCCTTTCGTTGACTCTGCGTGTTTGACCAAGCGAGTTGAGCTGGTAGATAAACGACTGTTCCTCCAACCTTCGTCTGAAAGGTTTTGTTTGCATTTGTTGACATTGTTTGTTATCTGAAGAGACACCTTGGTGACAGTAACAACACAGTCGTTCTGTTGGTTGAGGTATAAATAGGGAAGATAATTAACTACCAGTAAGCTGGTGGTCCTATCTTTTAGCCGCATCAATTCATTGTGGGTTTTGGTGATTTATTGGTTAGCGCTGTTCGAGATGCAACGTCCGATTTGCATTTTCATGATTGCATAGTAATAATAAATTTGGCAACTGATCTGAATAAATATTCAACAACTCCCATCAACCGCTTTGTTTTCTCGAATGCCTTCGCGAAAAAAATCATCAACACTTTTCCATATGTAGAACTAAAGGCTTAAATCGCCGTAACAAGTGTTAACATACAAACTACGAACAACTACCACCCAACCAGGCGACCAGTCAGTCAGCCAGTCGCACGTACATTCAACTTGTCAATCGGCCGGCCAGTCAACCAGAAATGTAACACTGTGCACTACACACGTGCATGCGTAATGTGTATGTGTATAGTGTACACACACCACACGCACGCACACGCACACGCACACGCACACGCACACGCACACGCACACGCACACGCACACGCACACGCACACGCACACGCACACGCACACGCACACGCACACACACACACACACACACACACACACACACACACACACACACAGGTGTAGCACACTTAGTTTCATAATAGACACAGATCCATAACACACTCGGAGAAAAGATATGGCATTGAAGGTGGTCTGCAGAACAATATGCGTAGGTAGTATTTAAGCGTAACAGATCATACGTCCGTCCCTATAACGTACCGTAACAGTCCATTCGTCGACCCCTACACCGTACGTAACAGCTCAAACGTCCCTACACAACGTACCTTAACACTCCATATGTCGACCCTAACGTCCAGCAACAGGCCTACCTTGGTATGCGTGTCCGATATGCGGGTAACCCAGCGACACACGACCCGGCTTACACTTTAAATAACACTGCCGCAGTGTTCAACATTCTCACCTAAGCACCGACTACTACGAAGTGTCTCCACTATTTGACGGGCAATTAGCGAACACAACGTCTCTTACCTCGGGCTGTGTCAACTAGTTGGACGTCCGGCGCTCTACCGGCAGAACGGTCTATCTAGTAGTCCTACATATATGTCTCATTCGTCTGTAGCAACTAAGTACACATCCAGACATCCGCGCGACACAAAGCGAGTTCGACCGAGCGTAGTTTGTGTACTTTATACCGACCGTCCTGAGCCTGTTTATTCGTGTCACGCGCCATCGGCATCGCCAAGGACGCATTGTGCCTAGCAACGCAGCCATTTCGTACGGCCGCCTGACCGGTTACTGAACACCAAAGTAATGAGTGGCCATTCAAGTCCGAGAGAAAGAGGCGGTCGCATTCACGACAAGTGTTATCAATACGTCCGTACACGAGGACCAGGGAGCGGTTGAATGGCGTCGGAATTGACTATATATATATAAATCCGCGGTGCACTTATGAGGCGGCTGGCGGCTGGCGACGCAGCGCCACTAACAAAACCCAATAAAGTATTAATCTTTTATGAGGTAAACATCAAACGCGTTGGCTTGTGTATCGTGTTTGCGAGTATTTATTGCATTATACGTTTGGCGCATGGTGCATTTATCACTGCATGCATTTTGTTTTATTGAAGCTGTCGCCATTTTCATAATACACCATAATAAATTATACTGGTGGTGAACATTTTCAATATTGTATTAATTATTGTGGCACTATTGTTTATTGTTGGTGTGCTGACGTGTATTCGTAACGGTTGTTCAGGTGAAAACACCTTTGATTAAGACTGGCGAGCGTTTAATAAATGATACGTGTGTGACAATGTTGCATGCAAACGAATTAATAAATTAAGCTGAACCCACATGTTCGTTCACATGTCGCGTCATTGCTGCGTCGTTCAACGTTGCTATCTATCTTTGTGCTAATAAACCTGACCAGTGAAACAATGGTTCGAATTATTTGGGAAGTATTCAGCTAGTTTTCAATTAACACACAGTCACCGTACGGTATCGTTATGAACCTATCTCGTTAAATCGGGATGATGTTCAAACTACGAATCTTACAGAGATAAATATTGACTGGGAGAGATCAGAGATGCATGTATATTATATTATATTATATTATATTATATTATATTGTATTGTATTGTATTGTATTGTATTGTATTGTATTGTATTGTATTGTATTGTATTGTATTGTATTGTATATTGTATTGTATTGTATTGTATTGTATTGTATTGTATTGTATTGTATTGTATTGTATTATATTATATTATATTATATTATATTATATTATATTATATTATATTATATTATATTATATTATATTACATTATATATATATATATATATATATATATATATATATATATATATATATATATATATATATATATAATATATATATATATATATATATAATTTTAATTTATATGTCATGGACTGCCATATGACGCTATAATATTTATATATGTATTTTGTGAGTTAATTTTGTCAAGTGATTTGTGACTCCACCTGGTGATTAATGACCAGTGTTATTAGCAGTGACGGTAGATGTCACTGGTTTTATCAGCGGGACGATAGCGGGATTGGGGGGAAAGTGGGAGGGAGAGCTAGCAATGAGCCGCGCCATGAGGCTGTGTTTCCAGTGGGAAGTGAGAAGTTGCTTTGGTGAGTTTAATAACTGCAATTGTATAATAACATTTGAGCCACGAGTGCTGTAACATTTGAGCCATTATTGCTCCTTGATAATTGTGGACAGTTATTAATACTTACGTAGTTATTGCAGTAGTTTAATTTCCATTCGTATTCCCACGTGTAAAATCCTCTGACATGGGCTTGTAACTACCGGGTAATGATGCCACAGCTAACCGTTATGATTGTCATGTATATTGAACTGTGCTGAGGGTGTGGTTCTGGAATAAAAGCGGCAAATCGCTGTATTTCGTGTTTAATTAAATTGCCACTATTCCAGTAATCACGTGGGTCTAGAATTAGTATTGAGTGTTGTTTTGGTTAGGTACTAGTAGCGATGTATGTATCGTGAGAGAAAGTGTTTAGGACACAGCATGGATGTTGTGTTGTTGATTATTGACC
>JAODUO010000056.1:440000-492500 GCA_025642075.2 Ridgeia piscesae | reverse complement strand
TCCTAGGAATTGGAGAAACGTCTGAGGAACATCGCACCATCAACACCAGCAGAACCAGTTGGGTATGTTACTTGTGTGTAGTGAAGTCACTGCTGTGACATTTGGTTGTTGTTTGTATGTGTATAAATTTGACCTGATACTACCTTTAAATTATCAAGGGAGTCCATGATTCAGAAACTTTTTTAGTTCTTTCACACCCTCCATACTCCAGTCCTGACATCAGAGTTCTTGTTTCATGATGATAAAAAGATGATAAATTCAGTGTAAACTGGCCGATTTCTTCACACCAGTCCAACTGTCATCATGCCTGTTTGCTGCCATATTAAAGAGAATAGAAACAAGGCTTTACCTAAAATTTGTTTTCCATGTATACATAAAGATTAAGTATGTATGTAACATTTTACAACATTAAAAAATAAATAAAAATACATTTGTTGAATAAATTCGGTTTAAAACCGATCAGCATAGTCATTCCCGTGGAAAGCTAAAAGTAAATTAGCAAGTTGAACACGTGGTATCATGCTGTCATAGATGACACATACTGACATCAGGCGGACCCTTTCTACATATTCAGAGCATGTTTTCAAGGATAGTTTTTGAGTCGAAACGAGCGTCATAATAAATTATAGTGCGATATTCCAATGTAATACAAAGTTACAAACACTAAGTCATCAGAGGGAAAAAATATTTATCTTACGGTTCCCCACAAATAATTTTTTTTAACAAATTTAATTGTAAGAAATGTTAAGATAAACGCATATTCTCTATGATTAGCTGTGTTTGTAGTACATAAGAATATCGCACAATAATTCCTTTTGATGCTTGTTTCAACCCAAAATTGTTCCTTGTAAAATACCCTGAATGTAAAGAAACGGTGCGCCTGATGCCAGTATGTGTCCTGTCTGACGTCACAACTGGGCATCCAGAAAGCGCGGCAAAAATATGCATATTCGAAAAAGTCCACTGGTATTGCAAAAAGTGTGGAATTTCTAAGTCATTTTGTGTTTTTTGCATGGTGGGTACGGAAATATATAAAAGGATATACTATAATACAAATTCAAGCACTAGGTGTTGTTATTCCCTTAAAATCTGCTTTAGGCTGAGTGTTCAATCTCATGTATCTTTCCTGACTCTGCATTTTTTGTTTTATATACAACAATAATTGTGTGCAGATTAATATATCTGGAGTAATAAGACATGAGGTCATTGTGGGTGCTTTCAAAGTTTCATCTTGAAATGTGGGTCAAATTAAGGCACTTGCTCGAGTTGCTTCTGATTTAGAATTATAATGTATGTCATGAGTTTAATTTTTTTGAATATATGCAAACTTGCACCAACTTCATGTGAAAATCAGGGCCTGATGTAGTCAGCCTGTTGTGACTGTATACATGTTCTGTGCAGCACTGTCCCGGTGAGGTTGACCGAAGACACAACACGCACTGTGTACCAGCCGCAGGTGAAGATACTGAAGCGTAACCCTGATGGCCAGCCTGGAGCGGGGGACATGGCTGCAGCCAGCAGGTGACGGCTCATCACAGTTATAAGAAACAAATCACTGCAGTTATGATCATGCTTACCCCTACGATAACATGTCATTCTTTCATGTATAGCTTGTACATGGCAGCTCACACATGATGGGGATTCAGCGTTTGCATTTCAGAAAAATACACACATTTAAATGTAACCTGTTTTTAAAGATGTCTTGCACTATTCCACATGTTTTTTTTTTTAACTTTTTCATTTATAACATAAAACATGTAACAATAATTATTTTGCTAGTTGATTTTCACATCCCTGGAAGTGCAGTGGACATACGTAGAAGTCCCCACCTAATTACTCACTACTGTTATGTTTATAGTCGAGCGGCTGCCTGCAAGCCGATGAAGACATTACAAGAGAGGGAAGCAGCTTATGCAGAGGCGCGGCTACGAATCATGGGGTCAGCTGACAGTGGCTCTACTAGTGAGCAAACACAAGAAAGCCGGTAAATTTTACATTGTGTTCTTAGTTACTGTTTTGTATTTTACTACAGATTGTTAATCGGAAAGTTTAAATTACTCCCAAGGAGTACCAACTGGCTTGAAGTTCACAACTTTGTAAACAGTCCTAGCTTCTACCAATATAGCAGGTGCTTGAAGAGAGGAAGTGGTGCACGTCATTGATATCATCTGAACAAAGCCGTACTTACTTTGATGTGGCAGGTGGCTACAGTTGTTTTAATTCAATTCAATATATTAGAAATCTATCTTCCCAGCTGTTATATTGTCACACTATTGCAGTAGCTTTAATTAAGTTTAACGAGATAGTAGAGCCCATTGACAACCTGCTAGAGGTCTGGCAGTAAATCACGGAACCAGTGTCCCCCCAAAATTCATCCCCTGTATGTGTGTCATCATATGCATACTGTATGATGACAGAAGTGTCACATTTATTGTCTGACTGTCTGTATGTTGCAGGCCAGCACGACTCACTGAGCAGCTGGACATGATGAAGGTGACGGAGAACGTGATCAGGCAACCGTGCGGGCCCGATGGCACCAAGGGCTTCACGTCAACCCGAGAAGACAAACGATAGTATTATTATAGCAAATTTCATGGACATTCACTGTGTCTGCCATCTGGCCACACACGCACGCACTGCAAAACTGGCTGTTGCACCAATCTGCTGTCCAGCTACAACTCTTCATGTCTCGCTGTTTTACAGCCAGCAGAGGTAGACCAGGTTTACAGGTTTCTGCTTTGGAAGTTGGTGCTGACGTCCAGTTTTGTGGTGCCGTCCATAATTCGGTTCCGTCCAGTGACGACAGTGGGCAGTGTTATAACAATGTTTACATTTGCTGTGGGTGTTGTTAACACTGGGTTCCTGGAACCACAGTGTCAGCGGCACCGTGCTGTACTGGTCCACCATGCCGTACTGGTCCACCATGCTGTACTGGTCCACTGTGCCGTACTGGTCTACTGCGCCGTACTGGTCCACTGTGCCGTACTGGTCCACTGTGCCCAGCTCCTGCTAACGTCCAGGCAGCAGGACAAGTGGACGTGTCAACCTGTAGGAACTGTCCCAGTCTGAGCCAGGGCCATGACAGCCTCTTGGGTCTGTCTTTGATGATCTTTCACTAATCTTAGTGATTAGGATCTAGGTAATCCTCATCCTTGGTGATTAGCGTCTCACTGATCCGTGTCTGTAGTGACAGGTCTCATTGATCCAGGTCTGTAATAACCAAGCTTCATGGATCATGGTTATCAGAAGTTGTGATCTTGGATCAAGTTACATAGAGACCAGCACCAAGGTGATTCTGAGTGGAGTGCTCACTAAAGATGGTCTGTTGTGATTATGGTCCATTGTAGCAAGTCGCATTGGCCTTCACTGAGAATGGTTTGTAGCAATCAGTCTCACTGAGCATTGCCTGTTGTCACCGTAGGCTCTCTGAGGGACTCTCAATAACCTTGGGCTCATTGTGTATGGTTTGTTGTATCCGTGGGCTCACATGTTAGAGCTGGGAGAAATGATTGTTGTCGGTGCTGGCCAGTGCTTCACTGATGTTTGATGAAGTTCTGTGATAATTAGGGATGCAATGAGTGCAAGTATCTTGGCGGTGACATTCAAAAGGTTATCATCGATTACAGCTGTCTTAATAGGCATTGATTACAGCCATGTTGATATGGACCTTAAATGTGGTAGGCATTGATTACAACCATGTTGACATAGACCTTAAATGTGGTTGGCATTGATTACAACCATCTTGGCCTGAAGATTTATCAGGCTAAGCCTTGATTACAGCTGTCTTGGGCTGGACTAGGCATTGATTACAACCATTTGGGCATGGCTCTTATGCTAGGCCATGATTACAACTGTCTTGGCATTCTATCTCTCCACCTGATTTCAGTTGCTTTGCAAGTAGTTGGATCTGTTTGGTGATTTCCTTTAATGTACATAATTTATTGTTGAAGCTCGGCAGTTGAGAAATTGAAGAGCAGTTTGTGAAAGTTTAAACATGTAAAATGTGTGTCAGATGTTTAGTTTCTATGATTTCTATGTTACTGTATTTTAGACCCGTAAGGCATCTGCAATCCATTGTGTGGCATTTATAAGCTCCTAGAAGTTATCACAAGCCTTCAATGTGCTGTTTGCAAGCTTGGTCAAAACTGAAACGTCCATTTAGGAAATGCAGTGTATTTTTTTTATAAATTAAGTATAATCCAACATGTTTTAATTGTTACCCGGCATTTAATCAGATGAACCACCACAATATGTACTTAATGAAGTATTTTTGGAATCTCTTTGTGTTGATGTGATCGTCGATACTGAAGTGAACTATATATTTATCTTAACCCTTGTTGTTAGTAATACTTTTCTGCCTGCGTGTGAATAGCAGTGACTTTAAGATAAAGATATACAAGATGTCTGTAAAAAGTGACAACATTGGTTCTCAAAGTCAAAAAAAATTATGTTGTATTAGTTTTACCCACACCTACAAGTACACTGTATTTGATTTATGGCTTTAAACAATCAGTAATAGCTTCTAGAACACTTACTGGCGTGTTCCCATTTTCATGGAACTGGTTGATTGAAGCACATTAGTTAGAGTGCATTGTCCCCTTTCATTTTCTGTAGCTGGGGTATTCTGTCAATATGGAATTTGAACTAATTGATTGTCAAACTGCTGACCATGGTGTGTTTGACAATATAAATGATAAGTCATTCTCTACATTTGAGCAGGTAGTGCAGTTTGTGTTGTCACTGTTTGTGCTTCTCCTGCTGTGTCTGTGAGAATGTACCATATCATAACCAGGTTAACCCAGATAATATACAAAATATATTATTACGTCTGGTTTCCATTGAACAGTTTCTTGTTTGTTGTCATCTCACAAGTTGCAGTCGTTTGTTGGCAGTATTTTTTCTTGTTGTGTTCCCCTCACTTGCCACATGCATTTTACTTGTGGTTGTGAAAACGGTTGAGGTTTGTATGAAAAATGTGGCTTGTCTCAACATCACTGTATGTACCTCTGTCCAGCAGTGGTGGATGGTTGACCCTAATAAACATGGAACTGACCTTTGTCCATGTTGATTAATCTGTTTAATCTGTCACAGGATTGCTTTGGTGAGGTTTTGTTGCATAGACCCCTACAGTCGAACCTTGATTTATAGTCACCTCAGAAATGGTCACCTTGCAATTAGGGTCACATTGGGGTATTTCCAAATTAATTCTGTAACAGTAATATACTGGTATTGTTTTCTGTTGTGGTAACTGTGCTATTCAGGTCACCTTGGTGTTCAGGTCACTTGCCCAGTCCTGGGGGGTATATTGGCAACTTTAATCCACTCATTAAAAACTTGCATAAGTTGCTGCTACATACATATTGGTTTGAGCTTTACAGTAACAATAGGTTCAGTAGGAAAAGGTAACATTGAAATGTGAATGCTAAAAACATGCAACATGTTAACGTTTCATGGATGAAAGAATATTGCATGAATCTGATATTAGCCAGGTTTTATAATTATGTAATAAATGCATGTGCAGGTTTGACTATAAGTGTTTCGTGTAGACCGTGACAAACATGGAAACCCAGAGACCAAATATCCAGCAATGACCTGCTGATTTTTATAGGTAAACTGGGATTGTAAGAATTTACATACATAAAATTATGTATGCAGTTTACTGTTAGATCATTTATAAGATTTAAATATTTCACGGTATTGAGAATGGTAGCACATCATGAGCACCTGTTTCAGTAATAGTTGTATCGTAAATTTATATTCTGTGGCCACATTTTTGTGTGACTGACGATGTTTGTAATTTATATGGCATTTTCTCGTAATTTTTATTATGTTGATCTCTGATTCCCCTTTCATGTTTGTTCCATCCTCTTATGCATGCATGTGTCTGTCCATCCCCCTCTCTCCTTTCTCCCTCTCTGCCTCTCCCACTCTCTGCTTCTGCCTCTCCCTCCTACCCACTCTCACTCTCCCTCCCACTCGCTCTCACTCTCCCTCTCCCTCCCACCCGCTCTCACTCTCCCTCCCACTCGCTCTCACTCTCCCTCCCACCCGCTCTCACTCTCCCTCCCACTCGCTCTCGCTCTCCCACTCGCTCTCACTATCCCTCCCACCCGCTCTCACTCTCCCTCCCACTTGCTCTCACTCTCCCTCCCACCCGCTCTCACTCTCCCTCCCACCCGCTCTCACTCTCCCTCCCACCCGCTCTCACTCTTCCTCCCACTCGCTCTCACTCCCACTCGCTCTCACTATCCCTCCCACCCGCTCTCACTCTCCCTCCCACTTGCTCTCACTCTCACTCTCCCTCCCACCCGCTCTCACTCTCCCTTCCACCCGCTCTCACTCTCCCTCCCACTCGCCCTGCCTCTCTGTCTCCGTGGAGGTGTGTTTGTGTGGGTTGTGGCTGTGATTGAACGCCATGCCCATGGCATAGACAGACATAGTCATAGACATAGACATAGACATAGACATAGACATAGACATAGACATAGACATAGACATAGACATAGACATAGACATAGACATAGACATAGATGTCATAGTAAGAAAACCAATAGATATAGTTTTATTATATAGTAATAGAAAATAATTTATTAAAAGCTGTAGGACTGAAGTTATATTACTGGTTATCATAAAATCGTATTTATTCCTGAAAAATAAAATAAAAGTAAACCTTAGCTGAAATGCTAGTCATTTTTTTTTATTAAAAATTGTTTTTTCTATATAAAAGCGCGACATCTCCGTTCGTTAGGTGGTATACATTTAAATGCATTATATCCGCTAGAGGGCGACATTTTAAAATCGAGAGTTTGAGTGTTTTCTGTTGTAATTCCTTGCAATGATGGATTGCGCCGCTGACAGTTGTGCAACAGACACCATAAGTAGAGACTGCATTTCAGAATTAGCACAGGAATATGCTGCATATACGACAATACCAATTGCGAAAGAGGTAATGCAAGAAATAGCCACTGCATAAGTATACTTAAATATCGCTCACTATTTCGCAGAATATTTTTTGACAAGTTGGTCTTTAATGTTTCATTATTTACTTCCGGGTCCGTGAAATTGCCTAAGAAGTTTAAGATAAAATAGAAGATTATCTCATGAACAATTGCTTTGCTACTTTAGTTTAGCTTTTGGATCCGTACCAGTAACATGCCAACAGGCTTCCAAGTAAAATAGTAGGGTCCCAAATTATGGGGCATATTAAAAGGCGGGCCATAATTGACAGACCACGCGGAAACGGCAGACCACATTCACAACGATGCCACCGATCGGTACGCTCCATGTTTACGTGGGGGGCCCTTTACGTGCGTTGTTCTAGTTGGCGCCTTATAGTTGCTGTTTTTACGGTGTTCTTGTGATGTTGAGATGTCTTTCAATAATAACATACGTGTAATAAGCAAATTTAACTACAACGCTACAAGTTAGTATATACAATGTTTGAAAGGTGAAATAAAAATTCTTGTGTTTGTTTGTTCGAAGTGTCTACGCGTACGTGAGCTGTATCTTTAGACCCGTGGCCTAACCATACGTGAGGATGCGTGCGTATCCTCTTTTTCTATTCTGCGCAAGCACGCTGCGTCCGTATCATCGCATCGGTATGACGGAATTACACAAGGGAGTGATTGTGTTCGACATTGTTTACTGACTGCCATAGCGCTATATATGTCAACTTGCGAAAAAAATTACACGCACAAAATATCACGTATATTTAGAACTAAGTGCCAAAAGAGCTTCCGTTCGTACGTACATCAACATGCATGCGCGGAAAAACTCACGTACTTTTATATTTGTTTGCTAAAGATATACGGCATGCACGCGCAAAACAATCACCCAGGCCTACTTTTAGATCTGAGTGCTAAAGATACGGCAATAGAGCTTATGTATATAAACATGCATGTGCTGGGAAACTTTTGGAACTGACAGCTACTAAAGATAAGGCTCACGTATAGAAATCATGCACATGCGCTTATCGAATGCCGTACCTTACATAAACGATGCTAAAAATACAGCTCACGTAACCGAAAATAAAAGCATACGCATGCGCAGTATGAATGCCGTACTTTTAGACTGGCGGCCTAAACGTACGGCTCACGTACGCGTAGCCACTGCCTTGTTTGTTTGTTTGTTTTTATTTTCACCAACACAGTAAGTATTCTTAGTATTACTATTTCACTTCAACAATGACATCTCATATATATATATATATTTGTGTGTGTGTAATACACTGTATATACCATATTAAATTTAAAAAGTTAAAAAATAAGACCAATAGAAGCGACAATATCCATATTTTTACTTTACTAAAAAGGTTTTTACCTTAAAAAACATGCAAATAAAATATAATAACAGTATTGGTAAATTAAACTCATAAATTAGTCTTTTCATTGAAATACTGTAGCACCACACATGAGAAGATAGTAAAATAACAGGGGTAATAACATTCATGATTTTTATTGAACTTTTTTAGGCACTTTACTTTTGCATTGACAAGCACTGCAAAACCATGGAGTATTTACATTATATGGAAATTCACAACATCTGTTATGGTACCACTTGTGACATCTGTCACAAGCCATCAAAGAAGAAAAAACATCAAAAGATGGCTGGAGCCTCATAATTCCTCACGCGGTCTGCCAATTGTGGCCCGCCTTTTAGTATGACCCCAAATTAGCGACCACCAAAGCCAAATAATATGGGGTGTGGCCTATGATATATACACAACAACAAAGTCAAAGTCCAAAATGTCAAAACTCAAATTTACTAATGTTAAACACACAGCCGGGTTAGGTCATGGATTTGTGACTTCTATAAACTAGCCATGACACAAGTACCATGAACAGAGGCAGAGCGTCCTTGTGTTTGAAGAACACATCATAGAGGGTAAGACCTGGCGGCGACGCGACCTAGCGCAATGTTAGTGTTGTTTCAAACAAGTAGTTTTACTTAGATTTAGATTACGTTTTCTAGGCAAACAGGTGACCCACTATGCATACCCGGTAAGCTCAGTTTTACCAGCCGCTAAATAACTTGTTGAACTGGGACCACAGCCAGGAAGAAGAAGCACACATGTGATTGTGAGGCCACTGATTTGGGGCAATACTTTTCCAACAATATTCAATCTAAATGAGATTGGTTCACAAAATCTACAACAAGAGGTTTTGCCAAGTCTTTCTGTTTTCTCTATAGTAGTGCAACATGCATCTAACATATTAATGGTGGTAGACTGTGGAGTGATCTGTACACTATTCATTACATAAAAATATTTTGCAACGTGTTCTTTCAGAAAGCCCAGTTTGAGGAGAGTGTTGAGCTGTTGTTAAATAGACTGGATGAATACTGCCAGCTCGTAGACTTGGTAAGTTAAAGTGATGAGAGAAGGCTTGTGTGTAGTAATATTACAAAACTGTTAAACCATGTACCCAGTAATGCCAGAATTCAGTGTAAGAATCTTGTGTATTAAACTTATATAAAACTAACTGTATAAAGTAAGCATATCCACTGCAACCAATTGCAACTCGCAACAAATTCACCATTCTTTTCTTCAAAAATTGGAAGATGAGCTCTGTTGTTAAGCGAGATCAGGGCTGGGGTCAATTAAAAAAGAATTGGAATTGAAAGATTTGGAACAAAATGAATTGAATTGGAATTGAATGAAAAGTAATTGAGAATCTGCTATTTTTGTGATGTTGCAAAGGATATTTTTCACACTGATGGG
The DNA here is from genome assembly GCA_025642075.2 of Ridgeia piscesae. NCBI lineage: Eukaryota > Metazoa > Annelida > Polychaeta > Sabellida > Siboglinidae > Ridgeia > Ridgeia piscesae. The sequence goes on along the minus strand of JAODUO010000056.1, from coordinate 482,782 downwards.
AGTACTGCTGTGCAGGCAATGGTGTTTAGTGACCGAGAAAAGTTGGACAGTGAAGCTGCTGTACCCAGCAGTTAATCAGTGGATGGAACTGATGTATGGGAAGTCAGTTAGGCTGGTCCTACTGCCTTGTGTGAAATACCTGCTGGCAGGGGACTGCTTCACAGAACCACTGACAGTGCCCAGATAACAATCACACTTTCCCAGCATAACATGCTAAGCAAACACTAGGGCTAGCCCATAAAAAGCCAGGATACGTCCAAACAGTCCAAAGTGTAACCAATTAAGGTCCAAAGATTACCACTGCAAACATAAGACTAAAGAGGCTTGTAAATTGTAACCAGTATGTGACAACTGCAACAATTGTAATTGTGAAGTAGTTGATGCCAGAATGAAACTATAGACTCAGTAGAGACTATAGACTCAGTAGAGACTATAGACTCAGTAGAGACTATAGACTCAGACATTTTGATTATGCAGTGATGCTTGGACTAAAATGGTTCTCCTGCAATAAAATGTCACTGAATAAATTCTTTTCATTTACTAATTTCTAGGTACCACTTATATGTGATTATGTGTGTATATTATATAATGATTATATAATCATATAAATACATGACACATGACACGATGTATCACCCCCTGTATGCACATTAACCGTATAATTTGTATGGTTAACTTTTGTTATTGGGGAATTGGAATTGAATGATTACCCTGGGTGTAGATGGAATTAAAAAAAATTGAATTGGAATTGAATAAAAGGAATTGGAGCAGGAATTGGAATTGATTGAATGGAATTAACCCCAAGCCTGACAGATATGTGTGTTTAGTAGAACATTTGCCAATAGTCTGATTTTGTTTTATAACCCTTTAATTCTATTTTTCAGAAATACAAAAATTTTAATTTTTTGTATTGCTGTATTTGAAACAATACAGAAATTAATATAAAAAACATAATCATATAAACTCCATATTTATAATAGTGTTATTAACTATTAATACCAAAGTACTCATTATGTCAATATGTGCACCTTTATAACGTTATATAGGTTTAATGTATATGTATATGTAATTTATGCATGTTTAATGTATGTCGGTATATTTCTTGTCAGATCCGCAGTGACACGAGTCTGTGTTTGAACAGCACGCTACCACACATATATGCCAAGAGCCAGCAGATGAAAGCAATATTTGAACGCATTGATAAACTTGAGGTAACATCACTGCTGGGACACACAGAACATTTTCTTCTCCTCTTAATGGTTTTTGCATATCTCATATTGGACTTTCAACTATTATTATTACACATGATCGATCTTATTACTGTTTTAATATTGATGGTAAAAGCATTTTTCCTATTCAGACATTCACAAAATATGTTTGTGACTGCAATTTAACTTGTAAATATGTACTTAAAATAATATATACATGTGACATTTTGTATAGTTTTTGACATATTTTACAGCAGGTTATTTCCTTTTATGTGAATTAATTGGAAGCTATTTAGAAATTGATGTTTCCACACGCCTGTGAATGGGACAGCTGTCCCGAATTTGAGTTTTATTATTTTTGCTAATATCAGACATATTTCATAATGCTGATGGAAGCACAGGAAGCTCCATTCAAGCCACTGAGAATTTGGACTGGAATTTCCAAATGTGTTCGTATATGTTTTAGGTTTTTGTTGGAGTTGTGAGGAGAAACGTTGCAGTGATGGAGGGGCTGGTCTTGAAGGCTGAGGCTGATGTCGGCTCTGTCAGCTCCGTCAAGAAAATGCTGCAGCTCTTCAAACTACCGTTGTTTGGAACACCTGTATGTGATACAACTTTATGTTGACATTGCATAAACAAATTAAACCTTATGTTGACATAACTTGACCCTAATGTATATTTCTCTATTGGCACCTCAAGCATAAAGCAATATCATAATTCTCATCATGAATATATTTGAATATTGATGGCGCTCCACATTCACTAATATAATGACAGAGAACTCATGAATGTTGCTACAAGTATGACTCAATGTAAACTAATAATAATCGGTGACCCACAGAAGGTGCTACTGCATTTCAGAGTTTCAACTAGTGCAGGAATTAAATTATTATTGGATGGATGAGAACCCAACCTCAGCATCACGCCATGTCCGCTGCCTCATATAATGACATCAGAAGACAAGGGGTTGCTGTTGAAAAAATGTTGCTGCCACTCAGGGCCATCATAAATGTCCACTTCTTCACTCTCTCTTGTTTTATATTAGCAAATGACAAACTTCAGAGACAGAGGGAATGCTGTTTAATTTTGTTTGCCGCCAAGGTGTCAGATTGTTAGGCTTACTGGGGGCTAGAACCAAATGTCTCCGTTTTTTCCAGTGTGGCAGCCCTGTGGTAATAACAGCTGCACATTGGTTGCTGCCCCATGGGTGGGTGTAACCTAGGTTAAAGGTACACTTCACTTTATGCACAATTAATTTTTGAACTGAAATGGCTAGGTGACAACTTTGTAAAATTAATATACCTTTTGGATTGCACAGATTATAAGCTTTAATATTATATACCTCACGTGTTGAAGTGTATAGTAGTTCTTGAATTATTGCTAACATCTGGAGCAACATCTAAAAATGTGATGTTTCTTAGTTTGGGATTAAGGAAGGAAAATAAACTGGAAATTGAAAGAATATATCATTAAGTGTTTATTTCTGCCAAAGTCTCAAAATTGATTGAACATGTCCTGGACAGCTATTTTGAGTTCTTGTGCAGAACACACGTGATTTACTACAAGTTCACTGTCCCTGGTCACATTTGTGATGGGTTGAACAAGAGACATGTTGTTTTCTAACACGAGGGCCTAACTTAATTAGCTGTTGACTATTCATGTATCTGGTGTAAACCTGATTTGTTATTTTTCAGAAGAAAACCAGTCAAAGTCCCAAACAAGCTGTTAACGTCAGAACATTTGTGGAACCAGAAATCTTTCGAACCGACGACTATCTACTCCCCCCATCGCCTGTTGACTGTAGAAAAGACACTGAGGACTAGCTGCATGAAGATAACACCCTGCTGCCGACATTGTGTCCCAAGAACCTGCTCTCTGCATAGCACAATTGTTCAAAATCCTATATACTGCATTCCTGTTCCATGCACCAGCGATAATGGTTACACGGAGCTTGCTGGCACAGTCAAACATTGTTCCAGGATTATTTTTCTAAATTATCATTTCAAATATGATGTAACATCAAAATCACATATAATTGTTTTAGTATTGCTTGGCATTTTCAAGAAACATTACACAGATTTGTACATATTTTTCTTTGAAACAAATCTACAAGGTATGTTGTTTACTGTATACACTTGTACATAATACCTATGTAACGTGTACATGTGTTGATCAATTCATAAGAATGAAAAAATTTGCAAACTAACATATAGAAAACATTCCAACAATTTTGCATAGCATGAAAGTCCAATTATTACAGCAGTAGATATACATATGTAGAATGAAAGCCCAATTTTAATCCTACAAGGATATACATTGTGGTTGTGATTAACTAGAAATTATATTTTTACTTTTCTGGAATTTCCAATTTAGTTGATACAGTTGTGTGTATAAGTTTATAAAGGCTTTTTTATTAATGATTTGATGTAAATATTGTATATATCACACTATAACACAATGTACATATTGTACACATTAATTGTGTAGACAAAATAATTTGTTCAGATTAGCATCTGCTAAAATCAGTTTGAAATACCCAACGACTGTTGCATGTGTAGCTTCAGAAGTGTGTAATAAATTAATATATCTTATATGTCGTTCTTGTATTTTATAGTCACCCTGTTATAAAAGAATGTTCAAAGTATTTGTATAAGACTAGCGTCAGCTTCAAATATTGTAGTAGCAAATTTATATTGGAAAGTTCTACCATATCACATGAACACTGTCTCCTTCAAATGAACACTGTCCACCATCACAATTAAAGAATGAAATTCTCTGCCCACAAACACTCAAGTAAATCACTGAACTCATTTCAAAATAATTTAATCCAACATTTTAACAATGAAGTCGGATGACCCACGATGCACACTGGCGTGATGTGTCCCTAGGACATTTTTTCAGTTAAAAATACAGATGCAGATATTGTGTGTATGGGTGCAGGTATGTGTACTGTAGTTATAGTATTCTGTTATTTTTATTTTTAAACTTATTTAAGTATTTAGCATCATTCATGATTCTGATGATGATATTTTTATATATTATTTAGTTTACTTTTATAATAATATGTCCATAAAGTATATTATGTTCTGGTGGTCCTCGGTATAAGCACTCAGGGGTTTCTAGAGGATCTCCACGGTTACATTTTATATTCATGTTATGTTTGTGAAATTGTTTGTATGTTGTGACCGAAATAAAGTTCAATTCAATTCAAAAATAATTATTGTCTCCACCGCAACACTTCATATTTGCCTTGCTTGTCTATCACAAGATGGCAGCACTATTTAAGTACGTTTTTAGTTAAAATAGCCACCGGTCAGCAGGGGGCGTTATAAATATTTATCTAGAAGAAGAATAAAGGAAGGCAGAACATAACAATGGTACGTTTATATTGTAGCATATTTGCCAGCTTTAGTTATCACTCTACAATGACATTGTGGTAGAAGAATGACTGTTGAAAATGTTGCTTAATCGTATTTTAAACTCTCGCACTGTCTCTATGGGCGATAATAGATGTTTAAATGGGTGGGAGTCTCAGTCTACGCCTGATGCGTTGTGTCACCGATACAAGTCCATCCATTTCCATTACATGGAGTCATGGCGAGTAGGGCCTAAGGCAAAATACGGGGATACCTCATCATTATTGATAAATAGATGTCTCCACTCCAGACGTTCAAACTCTTATTGTCTCATCTTCATCATGATCATGTCACTTGAATTTTGATTAGTCGTCATAATTATGCAGACACCGTACCTGCTGTGCTGGTCGATAGATAATAATGATCATGATGCTAATGCAATGCCATGGCAATGCAGATACTTGGCCAGCAACTCTTGTTCAAGTTTCTTTTTAACTGGCCTAAATTATTAGCAGTGTCCGTCCACTAACTACAACCATTAGGGTGTCGGCTAGAATAACTGCAAGAGGACAACTAATTAAAAAAAGATTGAAATATTTGACTCATTGGCATAATATAGACAGTTTTTTACAGACATCTGTGCAGTCAGTCAGTGATTCTGTACTCCTTTAAAAAAACATGCACATCACTGCTCACCGATTTCACGTCACCACAAGTCTAATGCCTGTTCATTCATAAAATTTGCAAATCATTTCACAGCCCCTGAATTTCCAGAGTAACTGATATATTTTGAATCTATTTTTGTCTAGCATGGTCGCATTAAAGTGAAGACTACTGCAGAGCAGCAGGAAGCGAAGCGCAAGGAGCGTGAACAGAAACTAAAACTGTACACAGCAGGCATGAGCAAGGTGTTCAGTAAGGTACAGTACTAAATCCATTTCTAAGGTATTTAAACTAATCATTCCTGCTCTTGTGTGTTGTTTTGTTAAGCCTAGCATTACTACTACTATATAGCAAAACTTTGTATTCTGTAGTCCCAACCAAACTAGTTATATAGTCTTCACTTTGGGACTAAGTCAATGGTCCGACATGTTATTATTAATAAAGTTTTTATTTTTCTGACAGAAATAACCAGTTATGTATTGAAAATTAGCAGCTTAAAATCTGCCTATGTAATGGAGAGAAAACACATTATCCTGTATACATTCATTACATTGTCTTCTAATAAAGTAAAATTTCAGTATTCTAGTATGATTTGATATGTGTGCAACTATTTACCAATTTTATTACTAACAACTTAGACTCAAGACTTTCAACATATTTGTTTCAATGGTACTTGAAGACATGAAATGTATTGATTATTTCAGCATTGTTACGCATTTGAATGAAAGTTTAATAAAAACAATTTATGTTTAATAATATATTTAATAATATACAGCCTGTATGTATAATGCAATAGTGTTATACCTGTAGTTTAGTCAAATGTAATTTTTGTGCCATATGATAGAATAGAATATAACTGGTTCTTGTGACATTTTGCAGTGCTTTACATTTGAAAACCCATATTTAGGCGAGCAAGTTTTACATTTACTTTTATCCACCAGGTGGCATGCTATGTTATCTATGTGGTGGCGCCACTGTATAAGACCAGTTCATTTAGCTTAAAACCCCAGGGCCTAACAGCTATATTCGTAAGATAACCCACCTACTCCTATAGTCATGTCATGTGGCTTGTTTCACAAAGTTACTTACTTGTGTTTGTGTAAACATCTATGGTCGCGTATGTACATGTGCACATCATTTAGTTGGTCAGTCATCTTATTAAGAATATTCCTAGTCGTTTCACGAGACCAGTCCTTGGCGTATTAATGACTGCATGGTCTGGTGACGGGAGTGATTATCGTAATTAGCACGAGTGATGAATCGCTCCCTAGATAGGTTATTTGCACGAGCTATGGGTAGCGAGAGCAATACTGTATTTGTGTGTGCATTCAGTGAGCTATAGGTAGTGAGAGCAATACTGTATTTGTGTGTGCATTCAGAGAGATATAGGTAGTGAGAGCAATAGTGTATTTGTGTGTGCATTCAGAGAGATATAGGTAGTGAGAGCAATACTGTATTTGTGTGTGCATTCAGAGAGCTATAGGTAGTGAGAGCAATACTGTATTTGTGTGTGCATTCAGAGAGATATAGGTAGTGAGAGCAATACTGTATTTGTGTGTGCATTCAGAGAGCTATAGGTAGTGAGAGCAATACTGTATTTGTGTGTGCATTCAGAGAGCTATAGGTAGTGAGAGCAATAGTGTATTTGTGTGTGCATTCAGAGAGCTATAGGTAGTGAGAGCAATAGTGTATTTGTGTGTGCATTCAGAGAGCTATAGGTAGCGAGAGCAATAGTGTATTTGTGTGTGCATTCAGAGAGCTATAGGTAGCGAGAGCAATACTGTATTTGTGTGTGCATTCAGAGAGCTATAGGTAGCGAGAGCAATACTGTATTTGTGTGTGCATTCAGAGAGCTATAGGTAGCGAGAGCAATAGTGTATTTGTGTGTGCATTCAGAGAGCTATAGGTAGCGAGAGCAATAGTGTATTTGTGTGTGCATTCAGAGAGCTATAGGTAGCGAGAGCAATACTGTATTTGTGTGTGCATTCAGAGAGCTATAGGTAGCGAGAGCAATAGTGTATTTGTGTGTACATTCAGAGAGCTATAGGTAGCGAGAGCAATACTGTTTTTGTGTGTGCATTCAGAGAGCTATAGGTACCGAGAGCAATACTGTTTTTGTGTGTGCATTCAGAGAGATATAGGTAGCGAGAGCAATAGTGTATTTGTGTGTGCATTCAGAGAGATATAGGTAGCGAGAGCAATACTGTATTTGTGTGTGCATTCAGAGAGCTATAGGTAGCGAGAGCAATAGTGTATTTGTGTGTGCATTCAGAGAGCTATAGGTAGCGAGAGCAATAGTGTATTTGTGTGTGCATTCAGAGAGATATAGGTAGCGAGAGCAATACTGTATTTGTGTGTGCATTCAGAGAGCTATAGGTAGCGAGAGCAATACTGTATTTGTGTGTGCATTCAGAGAGCTATAGGTAGCGAGAGCAATACTGTATTTGTGTGTGCATTCAGAGAGCTATAGGTAGCGAGAGCAATAGTGTATTTGTGTGTGCATTCAGAGAGATATAGGTAGCGAGAGCAATAGTGTATTTGTGTGTGCATTCAGAGAGATATAGGTAGCGAGAGCAATAGTGTATTTGTGTGTGCATTCAGAGAGCTATAGGTAGCGAGAGCAATACTGTATTTGTGTGTGCATTCAGAGAGCTATAGGTAGCGAGAGCAATACTGTATTTGTGTGTGCATTCAGAGAGCTATAGGTAGCGAGAGCAATAGTGTATTTGTGTGTGCATTCAGAGAGATATAGGTAGCGAGAGCAATACTGTATTTGTGTGTGCATTCAGAGAGCTATAGGTAGCGAGAGCAATACTGTATTTGTGTGTGCATTCAGAGAGCTATAGGTAGCGAGAGCAATACTGTATTTGTGTGTGCATTCAGTGAGCTATAGGTAGCGAGAGCAATAGTGTATTTGTGTGTACATTCAGAGAGCTATAGGTAGCGAGAGCAATACTGTATTTGTGTGTGCATTCAGTGAGCTATAGGTAGCGAGAGCAATAGTGTATTTGTGTGTACATTCAGAGAGCTATAGGTAGCGAGAGCAATACTGTATTTGTGTGTGCATTCAGAGAGCTATAGGTAGCGAGAGCAATACTGTATTTGTGTGTGCATTCAGAGAGCTATGGGTAGCGAGAGCAATAGTGTATTTGGGTGTGCATTCAGAGAGATATAGGTAGCGAGAGCAATACTGTATTTGTGTGTGCATTCAGAGAGCTATAGGTAGCGAGAGCAATAGTGTATTTGTGTGTGCATTCAGAGAGCTATAGGTAGCGAGAGCAATAGTGTATTTGTGTGTGCATTCAGAGAGCTATAGGTAGTGAGAGCAATAGTGTATTTGTGTGTGCATTCAGAGAGCTATAGGTAGCGAGAGCAATAGTGTATTTGTGTGTGCATTCAGAGAGCTATAGGTAGTGAGAGGAATACTGTATTTGTGTGTGCATTCAGAGAGCTATAGGTAGCGAGAGCAATAGTGTATTTGTGTGTGCATTCAGAGAGCTATAGGTAGCGAGAGCAATAGTGTATTTGTGTGTACATTCAGAGAGCTATAGGTACCGAGAGCAATACTGTTTTTGTATGTGCATTCAGAGAGCTATGGGTAGTGAGAGCAATAGTGTATTTGTGTGTGCATTCAGAGAGCTATAGGTAGTGAGAGCAATACTGTATTTGTGTGTGCATTCAGAGAGCTATAGGTAGCGAGAGCAATAGTGTATTTGTGTGTGCATTCAGAGAGCTATGGGTAGCGAGAGCAATAGTGTATTTGTGTGTGCATTCAGAGAGCTATAGGTAGCGAGAGCAATAGTGTATTTGTGTGTGCATTCAGAGAGCTATGGGTAGCGAGAGCAATAGTGTATTTGTGTGTGCATTCAGAGAGCTATAGGTAGCGAGAGCAATAGTGTATTTGTGTGTGCATTCAGAGAGCTATGGGTAGTGAGAGCAATAGTGTATTTGTGTGTGCATTCAGAGAGCTATGGGTAGCGAGAGCAATAGTGTATTTGTGTGTGCATTCAGAGAGCTATGGGTAGCGAGAGCAATAGTGTATTTGTGTGTGCATTCAGAGAGCTATAGGTAGCGAGAGAAATAGTGTATTTGTGTGTGCATTCAGAGAGCTGCTGGAGAGTTGGATGAGGACCTCCTGACTGTATCGGGCCAACTGCTCTCAGCCAACCCTGATGTGTATACACTGTGGAACATACGCCGTGAGGTCTACACTGCCTGGAAGCAACTCAAGTAAGCATCCAGTAATATAAATTAGAATCACTATTTTAATATAAAGACACTGTCATTTCGCAAATAATTTAGTCCATTACCAATTTATGTTTCTTGGTATTCAAATATAATAACTTAGGAAATTAGTAGTAATATAGTATATGTAGTCCATATACTCAGATAAAATTTGTTTTTAGTTTCATCAGTGATTTCACACCAAAAAAAAACATTTGTACAAACAAGATATACTAATGGGTCTTTATTATTAGAAAATTTACATGAGATAAACAAAAAGGGGAAACTTGTATGCTCTCTTCACCAGAATAGTGTTAGTGTCTAAAAGATTCAACTGGTATAAAGGTTAACTAGTGAAATATTCACGTGGTATGACACTAATATCAGTTGGACAGACGTAACCACAATCCGTGCACCGAGTCTCCAGCACAGAATCTGTTGCCAGGACCAAGGACGAGATGCAGACAAGCCTGGAAGGGGAGCTACAGTTTCTTGAGCAGTGTCTGCGGGTGAACCCGAAGTCTTACGGCGTGTGGCAGCACCGGGCGTGGGTGTTGGAGGCAGTGCCCCAGTCTCGCTGGGCCCAGGAACTCGAGTTATGCAACAAGTTCTTGAACTACGACGAGAGGAACTGTAAGTGTCCTTAATTATATGCAGCAGCAGGTGGTAGGTCGTCTGATTGGCTGAAGTTGGCATTTAAGGAATTGGTTCACTCTTTTAGTTGTATTCAATGTGTTATGTAAAATATAGGGTTTGCCTTTGGACTTGGTAAAAGTGACACTGTGAGCAAGATGACTGTATAAGTGGGACTACTAATTTGGGTGTGTCCCAGGGTGACCCTAATTGTGAAGTGGCCACATGTATTACTGAGGTGAACAAAACTACATTTGAATCTACATACAAAGTTACACATAATGTTTAGATCATTAAGAATGGTGTGTGTGTGTGTGTGTGTGTGTGTGTGTGTGTGTGTGTGTGTGTGTGTGTGTGTGTGTTGTGTGTGTGTGTGTGTGTGTGTGTGTGTGTGTGTGTGTGTGTGTGTGTGTGTGTGTGTGTGCGTGTGTGCGTGTGTTTGGCTACCCAGCTACATCTAACATAGTTGACCCTTGAAATGATCTCACAAAAATGAAAGTTATTTGTTATTGACCTGGTGGAATTCAAGCACAGTGACTTCCAAAGGGGGAAATTCAATTGTTTGGCACTTACCCAAACTCTGGATCCCTGTCAAACTGCCAGAAATTGTGATATCTTTGCAACAACTACATTTCCAAGAATATTCTCCAATGCCTACATATGCTAAAATATTCCACCACAGTGGATCTGTCCTCTTGTCATAACATTTTGGAGCATGTCATAACTAACAGCAAACAAATAACATATTAAAACACTTGATCAGCATGTTTTATCAGCTGTCCAACAATCAGCCCTGCCAATACTTGCCCCTGCTGTATTTTAAGTATGCCATTTATTAATATCTGAAGAAACGCTTGTGAAATAGATCAATATTATAAATTCCTACCATTTTATTTATTCCATGACATGCAAACAGATTGTTAAACAAGTTATTTTTAGTGAAACATAAAAAAATTCCAGTTCTATAAAATTAGTTCCACGCCATTAAACATCTGGGTGCTTATTAATTAACCAATGAATGCTAGTTATTATAAACGCAATTAATCACGATCAGTGGCAGGAACGATTAATGGCTGAGTATCTACCAGACATTCTTGTGACGTCCATCACTTGTTGACAGTTCACTGCTGGGACCACCGTCGGCTGGTGGTGGATCGTGGACACGTGTCAGCAGACGACGAACTTCAGTTCACATCGGAGAAGATCAAGGACAATTTCTCAAACTTCTCGTCGTGGCATTACCGCAGCAAACTACTGCCCCTGCTTCACCCGAACCTGGCCCACCCCGGGGGTATAGACGAGGACACCCTTCAGAGTGGTATGCTAAATTAATTTTGAAAGCAGAATTTTCTGTTTAAAAAAAATTGTTGGGTGTGTAGGGTGTAAAGGTAAAGGTGTCTGTATATGAAACAAAATGAAAACAAGTAAATTCTGATTACCAGTAAGCTCATTCTATCTGTTTTAGCTATGAAACCAGTGTTAATAGAAATTACAGATGTTCAATATCTGTATTCAATTTTGGTAGCTCCCATTATATGAATACAATGAAAACTTCTATAATGGGCATTGTGTGTGCACTTTCTTTCATTGTACATTTACCAGGTCCATTAATCCATTTTTTATTATTATAATCCGTATTATTTAGTTCCAAAGTTGCTATCTACAAAGAGTTACCACATAAAGTCAACTTTGGGGAGTACAAAATGAGACTTCAGGTGTTGATGTCAGCTGTTTGCGTATCATTATTACGGCTAACGTAAACAACGAGAGGCAGTTGTGGGAATTTATGAATGTTGTATTTTACAGAGTTTGAGCTCGTTCAGAACGCTGTGTTCACTGACCCTGATGACCAGAGCTCCTGGTTCTACCATCGCTGGCTGCTCGGACGACGTTAGTTCACCTTCTTTTATTACCAGTTTTCTTTTTGACGTACAAATAAACCAACATCAGGATAAGCTACGCTTTAAAGCAGCCAACTTGTCATGGTTCTATCTTGTTCACTTTAGAGCTGGGGTTATTAAGTATTTAAGCACTAAAGAAGTTTTAAACAGGGTAACCTGGATTTATGGTGCTGTATAAATGCTTTAATATAATTACAGACTAAACTGTTATGAGTTAATAATAATAAATACATTTATGCAGCACCATAAATCATAGCCATACATTTTGAAAGAAATAATCATCAGCTATAAAACAATGTTGTCGTTTTATACTGATTAGTTATATGGCTTACCTCAAAGCACACTGTGATGTTTTATTAAAACAATATATTACATGCAAAAATGTCTTGTACTTGATATTTGTATGGATATCATCTTCATTTAAATGTGGGAAATTATGTTTTCTTTTTATGCCTTATTCAGAGCAAAGAAAACTCAGAGTTGAGATGTGCCACATATCATCAACGACAAATCATTTGATTGTGACCTTGAACAAATCAGTTAAGGTGAGGATTGCTGTCGAACCTGATGCTGTGTGCCGTGTATTATGAAAGATCAGTGAAATTGACCAGTGCATTTTATCATGTTTACATTTCTGAGCTTGTCTTAAACATTATAATAACCAGACGTTCTTGTTTTTTAATATAATTTCCCTTATGCTAGAACGAACATAATGATGGTATACTACAGGCCAGATTTAAGTTAGTAAACCTGAAACATTGTTCACAGTTTGATTGTTTCAACAATGAGTTGTTGGAATTGAACATAAAGCCATGAGGCAGGCAGCTGTGAACATGAGGTCATGGATCTGCTCTTTGCCCAGCAGATATATAATAATACTATATGATAAGTTATAATTTAATGAAGGCAGGTACAATTTACATAAGCTCAGACTATCTACAGTTCTGCTTTATTGCAAATATGTTACATTCAGTTGTTGACTTATCAAGTTTGGACAATGTGTTTCCAGTATGGCAAAGACTTCCAGCTGGTTGTGACGGTAGACGGAGATCTGACTGAAGTGTTGTGGGAAGCAGCTGGAGGGCGGGAATACTGCCCTGTTTGGGTAGGTCCTTAAGAGAGACTCTGCATATCTACATATTGTTATGTATCACTACAATTGGATATCTGTATGAACCTGCCAGGGCAAACTCAGCAATCGTTCACCTGTTCTGGACACAATCCAACAAAGAGCTGCTGTTTCATCACTATCAAGTCCCATGAATTTTGTTATTTCTGCAGAAATGCATGCATCTTTCAATGTCCTTCTGATTTTCTTCTCGACAAACAGTCCAAAATTAATTAAATACATGCAATTACAAACCGATATTTCAAAAGAAAAGCAATATGAGTCAGATTTATTTTTAAACTTGCATTTGTCAAGTTTGCTAAGTAAATAAGAAATTACTGATATTACCTGAACAAATGAGATATGGTGAAATTCGTGAACTGTTAAATATTACTACCCACTTTGATGTGGCTGTCATATAACATGAACATTGTTCATACATTCCTTGGCGACACACACAGTGAGGTTTCTACGGCAGTATAGTGAACACAACTGTACAGTCTTATGTGACACATTCACAACTTCACATATATATTACACTATTGCAAAATATTGCATTGTGTGTCTAGATTCTCAAGACGATACATTATGTTAACTGATAATGTTATCCTATCTTCTAAGAAGTGACGTATGTTACAACAAAATAACTGCCTGCTTTCATACTAAAGTCTGTTAAGAGCATAATGAAGTGCCAAACCTGAACAGATATGTTGTAGATGGCCAGACTGTCGAAGGACCAGTTAAGAGATGACGCCACACACAAAGTTACAGTCTGTCTGGGACCAGACAGTGATGTTGTAACATTGCACCTGGACACAGAAGTAACAGAAACAAACTACCTGCAGCCAAGTAGCAATGGAAGTATGTTTAGGTAAGAGAGCGAGGAGCGGTGGTCGAGGGGACAATCCCACCTGCCACTGTTTTGAAACTTAGGCAATACTTTAGCCACAAACATGTGGCTAACATAGAGTGATGAGCTAACATAGAGTGATGAGCTAACATAGAGTGATGAGCTAACATAGAGTGATGAGCTAACACAGAACGATGAGCTAACAGAGTGATGAGCTAACATAGAGTGATGAGCTAACATAGAGTGATGAGCTAACATAGAGTGATGAGCTAACATAGAGTGATGAGCTAACACAGAACGATGAGCTAACAGAGTGATGAGCTAACATAGAGTGATGAACTAACAGAGTGATGAGCTAACATAGAGTGATGAGCTAACACAGAGTGATGAGCTAACATAGAGTGATGAGCTAACACAGAACGATGAGCTAACAGAGTGATGAGCTAACATAGAGTGATGAGCTAACATAGAGTGATGAGCTAACATAGAGTGATGAGCTAACATAGAGTGATGAGCTAACATAGAGTGATGAGCTAACATAGAGTGATGAGCTAACATAGAGTGATGAGCTAACATAGAGTGATGAGCTAACATAGAGTGATGAGCTAACATAGAGTGATGAGCTAACATAGAATGATGAGCTAACACAGAGTGATGAGCTAACACAGAGTGATGAGCTAACATAGAGTGATGAGCTAACATAGAGTGATGAGCTAACATAGAGTGATGAGCTAACATAGAGTGATGAACTAACAGAGTGATGAACTAACAGAGTGATGAGCTAACATAGAGCGATGAGCTAACATAGAGTGATGAGCTAACATAGAGTGATGAACTAACAGAGTGATGAGCTAACACAGAGTGATGAGCTAACATAGAGTGATGAGCTAACATAGAGCGATGAGCTAACATAGAGCGATGAGCTAACATAGAGTGATGAGCTAACACAGAGCGATGAGCTAGCACAGAATGATGAGCTAACATAGAGTGATGAGCTAACATAGAGTGATGAGCTAACATAGAGCGATGAGCTAACATAGAGCGATGAGCTAACATAGAGTGATGAGCTAACACAGAGTGATGAGCTAACACAGAGTGATGAGCTAACATAGAGCGATGAGCTAACATAGAGTGATGAGCTAACATAGAGCGATGAGCTAACATAGAGCGATGAGCTAGCATAGAGTGATGAGCTAACATAGAGTGATGAGCTAACATAGAATGATGAGCTAACATAGAGTGATGAGCTAACATAGAGTGATGAGCTAACATAGAGTGATGAGCTAACATAGAGTGATGAGCTAACATAGAGTGATGAACTAACATAGAGTGATGAGCTAACATAGAGCGATGAGCTAACATAGAGCGATGAGCTAACATAGAGCGATGAGCTAACATAGAGCGATGAGCTAACATAGAGCGATGAGCTAGCATAGAGCGATGAGCTAGCATAGAGTGATGAGCTAACATAGAGTGATGAGCTAACATAGAGTGATGAGCTAACATAGAGCGATGAGCTAACATAGAGTGATGAGCTAACATAGAGCGATGAGCTAACTAGACGATGAGCTAACATAGAGCGATGAGCTAACAAGAGTGATGAGCTAACACAGAGTGATGAGCTAACATAGAGTGATGAGCTAACATAGAGTGATGAACTAACATAGAGTGATGAGCTAACATAGAGCGATGAGCTAACATAGAGCGATGAGCTAACATAGAGTGATGAGCTAACATAGAGTGATGAACTAACAGAGTGATGAGCTAACACAGAGTGATGAGCTAACATAGAGTGATGAGCTAACATAGAGCGATGAGCTAACATAGAGTGATGAGCTAACATAGAGTGATGAGCTAACACAGAGTGATGAGCTAGCATAGAGCGATGAGCTAGCATAGAGTGATGAGCTAACATAGAGCGATGAGCTAACATAGAGCGATGAGCTAACACAGAGTGATGAGCTAACACAGAGTGATGAGCTAACATAGAGCGATGAGCTAACATAGAGTGATGAGCTAACATAGAGTGATGAGCTAACATAGAATGATGAGCTAACATAGAGTGATGAGCTAACATAGAGTGATGAGCTAACATAGAGTGATGAGCTAACACAGAACGATGAGCTAACAGAGTGATGAGCTAACATAGAGTGATGAGCTAACATAGAGTGATGAGCTAACATAGAGTGATGAGCTAACATAGAGTGATGAGCTAACATAGAGTGATGAGCTAACATAGAGTGATGAGCTAACATAGAGTGATGAGCTAACATAGAGTGATGAGCTAACATAGAGTGATGAGCTAACATAGAGTGATGAGCTAACACAGAGTGATGAGCTAGCATAGAGCGATGAGCTAGCATAGAGTGATGAGCTAACATAGAGCGATGAGCTAACATAGAGCGATGAGCTAACACAGAGTGATGAGCTAACACAGAGTGATGAGCTAACATAGAGCGATGAGCTAACATAGAGTGATGAGCTAACATAGAGTGATGAGCTAACATAGAATGATGAGCTAACATAGAGTGATGAGCTAACATAGAGTGATGAGCTAACATAGAGTGATGAGCTAACACAGAACGATGAGCTAACAGAGTGATGAGCTAACATAGAGTGATGAGCTAACATAGAGTGATGAGCTAACATAGAGTGATGAGCTAACATAGAGTGATGAGCTAACATAGAGTGATGAGCTAACATAGAGTGATGAGCTAACATAGAGTGATGAGCTAACATAGAGTGATGAGCTAACATAGAGTGATGAGCTAACATAGAGTGATGAGCTAACATAGAATGATGAGCTAACACAGAGTGATGAGCTAACATAGAGTGATGAGCTAACATAGAGTGATGAGCTAACATAGAGTGATGAGCTAACATAGAGTGATGAGCTAACAGAGTGATGAACTAACAGAGTGATGAGCTAACATAGAGCGATGAGCTAACATAGAGCGATGAGCTAACATAGAGTGATGAGCTAACATAGAGTGATGAGCTAACACAGAGTGATGAGCTAACACAGAGTGATGAGCTAACATAGAGCGATGAGCTAACATAGAGCGATGAGCTAACATAGAGTGATGAGCTAACACAGAGCGATGAGCTAGCACAGAATGATGAGCTAGCACAGAATGATGAGCTAACATAGAGTGATGAGCTAACATAGAGCGATGAGCTAACATAGAGCGATGAGCTAACATAGAGTGATGAGCTAACACAGAGTGATGAGCTAACACAGAGTGATGAGCTAACATAGAGCGATGAGCTAACATAGAGCGATGAGCTAACATAGAGCGATGAGCTAACATAGAGCGATGAGCTAACATAGAGCGATGAGCTAGCATAGAGTGATGAGCTAACATAGAGTGATGAGCTAACATAGAATGATGAGCTAACATAGAGTGATGAGCTAACATAGAGTGATGAGCTAACATAGAGTGATGAGCTAACATAGAGTGATGAGCTAACATAGAGTGATGAACTAACATAGAGTGATGAGCTAACATAGAGCTGAAACTGAGCTAACATAGAGCGATGAGCTAACATAGAGCGATGAGCTAACATAGAGCGATGAGCTAGCATAGAGCGATGAGCTAGCATAGAGCGATGAGCTAGCATAGAGTGATGAGCTAACATAGAGTGATGAGCTAACATAGAGCGATGAGCTAACATAGAGCGATGAGCTAACATAGAGCGATGAGCTAACATAGAGCGATGAGCTAACATAGAGTGATGAGCTAACACAGAGTGATGAGCTAACATAGAGTGATGAGCTAACATAGAGTGATGAACTAACATAGAGTGATGAGCTAACATAGAGTGATGAGCTAACATAGAGCGATGAGCTAACATAGAGCGATGAGCTAACATAGAGTGATGAGCTAACATAGAGTGATGAACTAACAGAGTGATGAGCTAACACAGAGTGATGAGCTAACATAGAGTGATGAGCTAACATAGAGCGATGAGCTAACATAGAGCGATGAGCTAACATAGAGTGATGAGCTAACACAGAGTGATGAGCTAACATAGAGTGATGAGCTAACATAGAGTGATGAGCTAACATAGAGTGATGAGCTAACATAGAGTGATGAGCTAACATAGAGTGATGAGCTAACATAGAGTGATGAGCTAACATAGAGCGATGAGCTAACATAGAGCGATGAGCTAACATAGAGCGATGAGCTAACATAGAGCGATGAGCTAGCATAGAGCGATGAGCTAGCATAGAGTGATGAGCTAACATAGAGTGATGAGCTAACATAGAGTGATGAGCTAACATAGAGTGATGAGCTAACATAGAGTGATGAGCTAACATAGAGTGATGAGCTAACATAGAGCGATGAGCTAACATAGAGCGATGAGCTAACATAGAGTGATGAGCTAACACAGAGTGATGAGCTAACATAGAGTGATGAGCTAACATAGAGTGATGAACTAACATAGAGTGATGAGCTAACATAGAGTGATGAGCTAACATAGAGCGATGAGCTAACATAGAGCGATGAGCTAACATAGAGTGATGAGCTAACATAGAGTGATGAACTAACAGAGTGATGAGCTAACACAGAGTGATGAGCTAACATAGAGTGATGAGCTAACATAGAGCGATGAGCTAACATAGAGTGATGAGCTAACATAGAGTGATGAGCTAACACAGAGTGATGAGCTAGCATAGAGCGATGAGCTAGCATAGAGTGATGAGCTAACATAGAGCGATGAGCTAACATAGAGCGATGAGCTAACACAGAGTGATGAGCTAACACAGAGTGATGAGCTAACATAGAGCGATGAGCTAACATAGAGTGATGAGCTAACATAGAGTGATGAGCTAACATAGAATGATGAGCTAACATAGAGTGATGAGCTAACATAGAGTGATGAGCTAACATAGAGTGATGAGCTAACATAGAGTGATGAGCTAACATAGAGTGATGAGCTAACATAGAGTGATGAGCTAACATAGAGTGATGAGCTAACAGAGTGATGAGCTAACATAGAGCGATGAGCTAACATAGAGCGATGAGCTAACATAGAGCGATGAGCTAACATAGAGCGATGAGCTAGCATAGAGTGATGAGCTAGCATAGAGTGATGAGCTAACATAGAGTGATGAGCTAACATAGAGTGATGAGCTAACATAGAGTGATGAGCTAACATAGAGTGATGAGCTAACATAGAGTGATGAGCTAACATAGAGTGATGAGCTAACATAGAGTGATGAGCTAACAGAGTGATGAGCTAACATAGAGCGATGAGCTAACATAGAGCGATGAGCTAACATAGAGCGATGAGCTAGCATAGAGCAATGAGCTAGCATAGAGTGATGAGCTAACATAGAGTGATGAGCTAACATAGAGTGATGAGCTAACATAGAGTGATGAGCTAACATAGAGTGATGAGCTAACATAGAGCGATGAGCTAACATAGAGCGATGAGCTAACATAGAGCGATGAGCTAACATAGAGTGATGAGCTAACATAGAGTGATGAGCTAACATAGAGTGATGAGCTAACATAGAATGATGAGCTAACATAGAGTAATGAGCTTTCTAAATACAGATATGAGACACAAATCAGAGATGTGTTTAACTGTTTAACTTTAATATTGTGTCTGGACCTTCATATTGCAGTTTATAGACTTACTGTGATATTAGGTGAGCACAAGTAATTCAAACGTAAATTTGTATTACAGGGAGAATTCACCAGTGTTACATTTTTTCAATGTTTATCATAACAATTGTCGTGTATGTCTTCAGCTTTGAGCAGAGTGCCACGGCCAGCACAGTATTGACGGAACAACTCGACATGTGCCAACAACTGCACGAGTTGGAACCAGAGAACAAATGTACGTCCTTGTATTGTCATCCAGTCATTATGCAGGAACAGGAATGTAACTTATTTGCAAACATAAACGATTTCATATTATATAACATGTGTTAATTGCAGAAACTGTTTCAGATTTACATTATAACAAATATTATTTATGAATAGACTTACTCTGGAAAACCGTCTGCTGTCAGCGCGTCACTGGGCTTGTACATGCAGAGGGTTGCTATTTTGCTAGATAAAAGCATGATTGAACTTTGTACTTTGTAACCTGTGTAATAGCGTCAGACACAATGGTGTAACCTCAAAGATGACTGTTTCATATCTTGTGGTCCTACAGGGACACTGTTGAGTCTACTTTTGCTGATGCGTGCCGTGGACCATCGCAAATACAGCAACGAAACAATGAGTTGCATTGAGAAACTCACACAAGTTGACCCTATGAGACTCAACTACTACAAGGATTGTCGTAAGTACACTCTGATGTATGTCAAAAGACAAACTGAATACATTAGCAGTTCATATTTTTTATATCTCCACATCAAGATAGCATGTGTATGTACATACTATACTGTACCTATTATATCCTATAATGTATATATATATAAATTATACATATAATATATATATATATTATATATATATATATGTTATATATATATATATATATATATATATATATATACAGGTGGCACCATTGTGGTGATTTATTTTCCATTCACCACATGGCAATGACCAAGTTGCCGACAACCTATTATGTCATACGTTTGATGACTTCAAACTTAACCACTCCTGTAAAAAAAATTCAACAATCCACTTTTCCACTGCGGCATTGATTTCCACTAAGTCATGTGTATTTTACACAGGGAGTAAGATCCTCATGGAGAATGCGATCGAGTCGCTGGCGTCAGCCAGTTGCAAGATTTGCCTCCGTGACGCTGGCCTCACCTCACTCCATCACCTCGAGTACCTCGCATGCCTCGCAGAGGTTGACCTATCCCACAATGCACTGCGGCGCATACAAGATGGCTTCCTGCTGCAGCATGTGCATGTGCTCGACCTCAGTCATAACAAGATCACGACGTGTGAAGGTCTCAGTGGCCTTGACGGTCTGCAAACTCTGGATCTTAGTTATAATTGTATCCTTTCTGTGTTAATATTTTTAAGATGCCTCTTCATTAAATATTTGCTCGTCTCATTTCAAATTCATATTAGGAAAAGCTAACTCAAATTATGTCACTATTTATATATTATTGAGTACATTATTTTCCTCTCAAGAAACTTGTTTTCCCATATATTTCAGCTGCATCTCAGGGGGGAAAACAAAGTTTCTTGAGAGATAAATAATTGACTAAATAACATGAACCAAGAAACCACACTACATTAATATGGTTTAACATTGTTTTGGGAATATCATTGAAACTATTAATTCTATTAAATTTATTCTGAAAATGTTAATCTATGCATGAATGTGGGATACGATTAAGCTCCACTTTCTGTGATGTTGCTGCCGTGTCCCAAGAAACTAATGACAAATGCAGTGTGTTGACCACTTAAACTAAAGTTTGCTCTTCTTAGAGAACAATTCTCCAACAATTGGTGCCATATTTATGAATCAGTATACGTGTAATAGGAGATCAGGACAGTTCGGTTATGAGGATCTAAGTTCTCTTGTCATTTTTATACGATGAATCTTTTTCAGAATATACCTGAAATGTGACATTGCATGCCAAGACCATCCAAATGTTTCATAAATCAGAATTACTATTTGCTTCCCCCTTCCCTCAGTAAGAAAACAATATCACAGCTGTCATTTAAAAATGAAATACTTACAGGCAAACAGAGTGTACACAACACTTGACTGCCCAAGTACACAATGTAATTCCAGTATATAACTTGATTGTGGATTGTGTCGTATTCGTTACGATAGGATATTACAGTTAACTATCGGAATCATAGGATTTTGTTCGACACAATTTCTGGACCATTATGGTGCCTTTATCAGCATCACTGCGTGCAGGTCATGTGACATGCAGGTCATGTGACAACCACCACCATTGTCAGACATGAGTTCAAGTGCAGAGTGAAGCTATGTTTTACATAAGAACCGTGGAGATCCCGAAAGCTCCGTCATCCAAAACCCACAATCCCAATGTGCAATAGTGCAACTGTCCTATCTTCAGTAATAACATTATTACATTTCTACAGTGCAATCATCTGCTAGTTTCTTTGACCACTTCTACAGCACTAGTGGATGTAGATGACCTCCATCCACTTAGTTCCTGCCCACAGCTGAAGCTGCTCAACATTGAAGGCAACGCAGTCTGCAGCACGTCAGGCGCTCGGCAGCAGTTGCGGGCGATGCTGCACAATGTCCCAGTGATACACATGGACAGATAGTGGTGTCTACAGCAACATTGTCACTCATCAGCTAGAGCCACCGTTCACTGCAGTCTTAATATGTAATGAACAACATAAATTAAAAAGTCTCATTGACCAAATTTCAAATAAGTTTTCAAAAACATTTGGTGTCAAATAGGCTAAGATGGTCATTACTGCTTAATATATAATATAAAGATGATATCGTATATATATATAACACTGATGTTAGCATACTTAAACTATTTTACAAATGTGAGAAGAAATTTGAGTTATTAGTGTTGTAAACAAATATATTGTTCACACTGTCCCATAGTTTAATATAAAAATAGAACACGTTGAAATCGCAAAAAGTACAACTGTATTATAAATTTTTACATAACAAACTTCCTGTATACCTTCAAAACTTACTGCTTCATCAAAACATCAGCATTCACTATTTAATGTCTTAAACACGAGAAAAATATTTTCAGACTTACTTAGCTGTATGTATATTACGAAATGGTTACAATTGTCATCACAAGTGAACAAATAGAAATAAGCATTTATGTGTACCTCTATATGAATAACCAGTCTCACCATAATCATCTTCTAAAACCCTTACACGACTTACCGGGTACACTGTTTGCCAATCTATGCTACTATTTTATGTACATCTAGGATTTGTCATAGGATTTATAGGTGGCTCCCACAAGAGCAACTTTTTAGCCATAGTGGGGGCCTGCCAGACCCACGTCATCATTTCTGTACTATTTGTTATATTTTTATTATATTTTGTTTTACATACTCGCTTATTGAATGATATATATGTGGTCAAAAATAAATAACTTCTGTCTGTTAAAATTCCCGCCATTGTTGCATCATCATTGTGATCTCTGTCTGCTGTGTGATCATGTAGATGTCTTACAAAACTCTTGCTTCATTTACATAATCACAGACAAAATCATTTTACAATGTCAAATAACATTTTAAATGTGGTCATTAAATGTTGTCATCTGTGTATTGCCATTAAAAAATACACTAATACTCGTGTAGATATGCCATAAAGTTGGTTTCAAACTGACACCACAGTGAAAGTTGGGCAAACTTCCTAATGTAGGAAATTTGCAACTAAATAAAGCATATAACATGATGTAATATGCAACAACAATTTTTGTTACATAATACTATATAGTACAAACATTCCCAGAGTCCAAAGCACAAACTTTAAGGACTAACAGTGTAACCATTTTATTTATTCATTTCTGCCGACATACACAGCAGTATAGCTTCATTAATCATCACTGTTGTACAGTTGAAATAAATGCATGTACAAACTTATTAACCCTGATATTATGCTGTTTGTTGCAAACCATGCGCTTGTATACTGGCCACACTTGTCTATATACAGTTCCATAGAGTTCTCACAAATCAGTCACATGTCATTGGAAGAGAGTATGCATTCCACCACACACACACAAGATAAAGCTACAATACCCGCAAAAATTGATATAAGTTGTGTCTTGTTCCCTCGTTTCAATGCAAGGCTAGTTATAAACTCAGAATGGCCTCATTTCTTGTGTCATCACAATTCCCTTTGTACATTGGTGCACCCTTAATATCAGCTGTGCAACATTTTATAAATCCTGAATGACGTAGCAACAACAGCCTGACATCTGCCTAGTTCTTTGTACAAAAAATGATCCTGGTCATTTCTGGTGACACATGACGCGACACTACATCTCTCGTTGACACAGTGTGTGTGTGATGTCACCGACACTATTACTTCGCGCCGTCCCCGTGGTCTGTGATGCCGATGAGTGCCAGTTGGAAATGTCTCGACAGTTGCTGGAACTTGTCTCCAAAAGCGAAGAACTCCTCTGCGAGTTGTGTGAGCTGCGTGTTTCGAGCCTCCAGACTCTGATCAAGCAACTGTATGCGCCGTTTCGCTGCCGCCAGTTCGCGAGTCAGCCTCGCATTGTCTTCCTGCTGCTCCAACAGGTGGCGCTGGGTGTCTTCTACACGGCGCTGCAGCATCTGGTGTGACTGGAGAAGAGAGGCGCCATCATCTGTATGTCGATGAATCGTCTCACGAGGTGACATCGACGAGGTGACATCGACGGTCGCAACGTCAGTACAACTCGACACCATGCCGAAAGCAGATGTCTGATTTATCGTGCTGCTTCTGCTGTTACCTGGTTCTGACACAGCACTGCTACTTATCGCAAAGCTATTGTTTTGTTGGCGTGCACATGATGCAGTAGCACTGATGCGGTCTCTACTTAAGTCACCTCTGTAACTAGAGACTGTCGGACATGCCAGCCGACTGTCAGTTGTTCTTCTCTCACTGGACTGTGTCGACCCTGTAATATCGTCATTATATGCTGGGTCAATGTGCTCCTCTTTCACAGCGACGTGACACGGTTCCACGTGACACGGTTCCTCATCATTCACATGCGTCAACCTTATACACCATTCACCGGTGCCATTTTCCGGTTTGATTCGCTTCTCCGGCACATCTGCTCCACCGCTGGAGCTTCTCCTCCTCTTGGGGCGAGTCTGTGACTGGTTGCTGGCCGTGGAGCCGCGACTGTCCGTACTGTCTGCTGGACCGTCCCCCCCTGTCCAGCTGTCCATGCAGTGGTCGGTGTTGGAATTGCCATTTGCGACACCTGAGACGCCATTGGTGCCACGGAAGTGAAGTTCTTGACAGACGTACTGTGGCTTGTGCTGGCTGAGTCGGGATGGCGAGTCACTTATGTCGCTGTCACTAGCGTCGGCAGTCTGGTGACACGTGGCACTGTCGATTGAGTTGTCGTCGCATGTCTCTCCCTGAAACCCATTGTCACAAACAGTCACACTCACTTCACCTTACACATGGCAGTGGCATGACTTGGCATCTATATGAGGGGCAGGGATAAGGCAGGGATAAATTATTAATTATGTGGTGGGTGGGATAACTTGGGAATTCTGATGGAGGTGGGTTAATTTAGGAACTCTGAATTCAAACTTTCTTGGCGTGGAGGAAGATACCTTGAGGGATTCGGATGACTTAGGAACTCTGTGGCCTGTGGAGAATGTGAGAGCTTAGAAACTTTGTTGCTTGTTGTACAATTTTTTGAACAGTGTGGTAGGTGGGGTAACTTAGGAACTTAAGGGATCACCAGAGCATTGATGTCTCTGACATCAGATGAAATTACTCTCATTTAGGAGATGGATCAGAAGCTGTTTTGTCAATCATTGATATTCTACACTTCGGAACATTACTTTTAATAATTAAATTGATACCATCATATCATGTTAATCTGATGGATGATCAGCTGATGTCGGATGAAAGTAATTTAACTTCATTGAGCATCGACAGTCTGAGATGACCCGTAAGACTTTTGTTTATCGCTGTTGACAACTCACGGTGTTTGGCACTCGCAGGAGACTGTGTAGACTGGTGGCGGGGAAGTTCCTCCAGAAGTGGATGCTGGCCACCACTGCCTCACTCACTTGGTACACACTGGCAGCCACATCCACACTACAGCTCGTGCTGTGGACGTGGTCGGCTGCCCGCAACGCGTCAACATTATGGTAGTCCTCCACCTGCAACATAGGACATGTGACAGTGGGGGACTGTTTACTCACTTGCCACAGACATGTGTGTGTGTGTGTGTGTGTGTGTGTGTGTGTGTGTGTGTGTGTGTGTGTGTGTGTGTGTGTGTGTGTGTGTGTGTGTGTGTGTGTGTGTGTGTGTGTGTGTGTGTGTGTGTGTGTGTGTGTGTGTGTGTGTGTGTGTGTGTGTGTGTGTGTGTGTGTGTGTGTGTGTGTGTGTGTGTGTGTGTGTGTGTGTGTGTGTGTGTGTGTGTGTGTGTGTGTGTGTGTGTGTGTGTGTGTGTGTGTGTGTGTGTGTGTGTGTGTGTGTGTGTGTGTGTGTGTGTGTGTGTGTGTGTGTGTGTGTGTGTGTGTGTGTGTGTGTGTGTGTGTGTGTGTGTGTGTGTGTGTGTGTGTGTGTGTGTGTGTGTGTGTGTGTGTGTGTGTGTGTGTGTGTGTGTGTGTGTGTGTGTGTGTGTGTGTGTGTGTGTGTGTGTGTGTGTGTGTGTGTGTGTGTGTGTGTGTGTGTGTGTGTGTGTGTGTGTGTGTGTGTGTGTGTGTGTGTGTGTGTGTGTGTGTGTGTGTGTGTGTGTGTGTGTGTGTGTGTGTGTGTGTGTGTGTGTGTGTGTGTGTGTGTGTGTGTGTGTGTGTGTGTGTGTGTGTGTGTGTGTGTGTGTGTGTGTGTGTGTGTGTGTGTGTGTGTGTGTGTGTGTGTGTGTGTGTGTGTGTGTGTAAATTTAGCCAGGGAAACGGATAAGACACTATACAATATAATAACCTTTAATGGTCCTACATGGAAAATTCATGTGGTAGAAATTTACGTTAACACAACAATAATATTGGTTTCTTTATGCGACAATGTTAATGATAGTGGTAGTAGTAGTCGTAATCACACATACACAAGCGAGAGACCCTTCTGCCCATATTCAATACTAGTCGACTCACCAAGAAGGGTAATTATAACTGATAAGATCTGTGAAATTAGAGGAATTTAATAGTAAAAGGGGCCCATGTTAACGACTATCATTGTTTCTGACTACAATTGCTACTTACTACAAATCAAATGGATCAGTATTGATTAACTAGACTGCTCAACTCAAATGACACTGATTTGAAATGAGAATATATATAAAACTTCCCAAACATGGCTTTGACGCATGCGAATTGATTCCATGCAAGGTAGTATGGGAAAAGGTACATTTATTAATTTAAAACCAACAAAAATTATTTCTGGCTAATGGCCTGGGAGAGGGAGAATGGCAAGTCAGAGGTCAAGTACTTTTCCATCAAGTACGATTCACTAAACAAGGTCAAATACAAACTCTACCGATCATCAATATTATTCAGGTGCCTATGTACTTGAAAGAAACGTACTTGACATTTTGGCAAGTGGGGTGGATTCAGTGGAGACACCTAGTGGAGAAGGCAGTGAAACGAGGCCAGTAACAAAAGATAAACAAAGTCCTGGATTTCACTGGGAAACAGCAGTACAACATCAACAACAATGCCAGAAAACTTCCTACCTTTGGTCGTCTGACGAGCCCAGTATAAAATGTTCCCAGCTTGTTGAGGGTCTTCGGACATGTTGGGAAAGTGAACTTCATCACACGACTGAGCACACTGCTCGTAAGTTCGGGAAACTGCTTCTGGACAGTGGTCAAGAGTTCGGCCTGCGGCAGCTGACCGGCATATTCCTTCACATATCTGTACTCGTCCCACAGCCTAAAAGAGAGAGTAGGGTAGGGGTATATAACCTGGTGTGTATAAGATGGGGCTAAGGATACAACCAACAATATAGCGACACTGTGTTACTCTACAAACCAGGCATATATTACTGAGAGCAGAGAGATACCAGATCACAAAGTAACCTTAACATTTTATTGCTGGTAACAAACTATACACAATGTTAATGTTTTTTAGTCTTCATCTTCTTCCAGATGAAGACCCCAATGGTGGTTAACACTGAAAGACAGTGACTATAGTTGTGCATTACAAACAAATCATTTAAATGTAATTACTCTCCCAAGTTGAACTTTCCCAAGTAGATATCAATGGTGTTCATGGTACAATTCTTCATTGGGAATACATACATCAATTAATCAAATCCAGGCTTCACTGTAAAACTCCAACAAGACAAAACTAACTGCCTCTCATGCTGGAGCAACTGCATAAACAGGACGCAATGAGTGATGCCATTGAACAAACCATTTCTGGATGTCGCGGTGGATGTCGGACACTTTAAAGTGTCGTAGCATCATCGCAAAGTGGAAGTTGCTGCCGATGTGAGCCTTAGGAGTGTCCACCAACGCGATGTCAACCACTGGCGGCTTTATCCTCCCATTTTCACTGGCAGGTGGCAGCACAGGCACTCTACGTTTTGTATCATGTGGTGTACTGGGCATTGTAGGGGTCGTGCTTTTTGGTTTGTGAGCATTACATTTCCCCTTGTCTTCCTTTTTTGGTGTCACCATCAGGGAGGAGAATGGGTTCTGAAGGACGTAGGACTGGAAGAATGGGCCCAGGTCCATTGGGTCATCTGAGTCCTTCGTGCCCATCTTCTGTCCTGCAAGAACACAACGGTTTAGGGGAAGTGTCATAAGTTTACATCACTTCACCGCGACGATTCATTCTGATAATAAACCATGCTTTTCTGAAAAGTGAATGTTGCCTACAAAAATGGGAAATCTCTAGTAAATAATTTACATCTCGAGCAACTTTTTTGTTTTCTACCTATATTTCAGCTGCATCTCACAGCCTTCTTCAGCAAACTGATTTTTGCAGCCGTTGAGAGGTAAATAATTTACTAAAGAACCAAGAAAGCATTTTACTACGTTGTATGTTGGGAAATCTCATCTAAAATATTAATAACTAAAACATTTAGATACCGCTAACTGTTCAATATTTAAATGGAATAGAACACAATGATTCTTCTTGCTCATTCAAACGACCAGGTGTCTCTAACAATGGCAGTAGTACGTGAAAATGCCCTGAAGGTATGTATGTATTGATCATTTGAGGCTGTGAATACAAAATAAATTTACTCAGACCAGTGGTAAATTAAGAACATTCACCCTTTGTGGTGGTTAATTAAAAACAACTAATCCGAGAGAGTGAATCTGTATGCAATTATGGATTCATAAAAAGATTAATTTAATATAAATGTATTATAATTTAACACACTGAAATTAGATTTCAGTCACAGACTTGCATTTAAACATAAGTCCATGCTTCCAGTTAGGATCCAGCATATGGTTCCCTTTCAATGGACAGAGCTAGCCAGTAAAACTAAGATAAAAATAATGATAGGTCTACTGAAATAGAAACATAACGGACGTTTGTCAGAAAGATTACATAAAAAGTGATGGCAAATTGCTGTAATTTATCATATGTAATAACACGTCCTTCTAATGTTTACCCTTCACAGTGGGTGAACTGAACACCTCACACCCAACACTGTCTGACGCACAATGTCAGCACACACAAGTACAAAGATGTGTATATATGTATAGAGAGATACAAACAGCATGCACATGTAGTCGAGTACTACTGTATGTGTACTTAACACTGTCACAGCCATGCCGCCAAGGTGCACAGTGCCTCTCTTACCTGCCCTCAGTAAGCACCGACGCACCTAACAACCATCCCAACATCTGCTCTAACCATTCGGATTAATTAACTGGTTTCCTGACGATGTGCACTGACAGAACTATTTAGGGACCGAGCCACTGAATAGCTACAACAATCAATGTGACCTCACATCTGATCTGTCACAGGCAAGTTTAACGCTAAAACTGCCCACTGTCATGGCAACGCATATACTGCAGTCCAGCTGTTAACTACAGCTGCATCGACCTTCAAGTTGCCATGGTTACGCACACACTAATCGTTGTGGGGACGCAAATCATTATCCAACAATGTGCATTGCCATGGCAACAGCTGTCCCAGAATTATACTGATGAATGCTGCCCTGTAAAATCAATACAATGTTTTAGTTGCCTAGCAACACATTTGCATATTGCCTCAATTCAAACAGAAACAATCAATTTGCACACAGTAACTTAATAAGGGACTGTGTTACATAGTACCTGAAATAACTTCATTTTACACAGTAAAATATATAATAAAAACACAAAATTTGAAACTGAAATGTACATCAAACATTATATCATTTATATAAATGTTGTAAAAATAAAACTATATCATTATATTTTACCCAGCGGCCACTCAGTGGTTTTATATGTTCTTCCTAGCTACTCAATCAGTTTGTAACACCTTGCCTATATTGACATTTAAACACTGGTTGATGCATTTTAATATTCTGAGTTAATTATTTATTTTATTTCTGCATGATTCATTCATTACGTTATGTGAAAGAAATTTAATTGGAATTGTAACTGAATAAAAGGAATTGCAATGAATTGGAGCAGGAATTGATTGAATGGAATTGACCCCAGCCCTCATTTGAACCCAACCCTGCGGCAGACCATGCTACACGACAAAGCATGTTTAGCAAAGGGATTTGTAGTTTTGTAGAAACATTTCACTAATTAGCATATAAACGTCTTATCGTTCTGTTGTCATTGTTTTTCCCTTGTTGTCATATTTTCCTAAAAGTACTACCCTGGTACTTCATTACAAATTAAACCTGCTTCTATCCTCAGAGAGTACATAGTGAACCTCAGTTTTAAAATTAGCTTTTGCTTTAATTAAAAGAAAACTTCTCTATACAGTCACAAAATATGCTGTACATTTGACAGGGTATTTAAAACAAGCAACATTCAGAAAATATTCCACTGGATAGATGTACTCTAGTTTCGCTTGGACAAGCGTAATTTATAAGACTGACCACATGGCATCATCCATACTGACCACATGGCATCATCCATACTGACCTCAGGGCATCATCCATAACAAAGACAGGTACAGACGTGTCAACAGAAATATTTAGAAGTTCTGAAATATTTTATTATAAGGTTTTAAATATTTTGAGACTAGAATTCATGAGTAAAGAGAAAAAAGGATCAAAGCCTAAAATAAATGTGTTGCCAGTCAGTTTTATTCAGTATATATGTCAATGACATTAAATGGATTCTTTTAAAATGGGGATTTTTTTCTTAATCCTGTAAACATAATTATTTCATATAATTCTATGCCTACATCTCATTATAAATGTGTTTTATAAATTAATTATTTATAACCTTAATAACATATCGAAAAAATATCTCTGCATACACTAGAGTTTCTAGTTTGGGCTCCACCTATGCTATCTTTATAAGGCAATATAAAGGCATGAATATTTGGTTCACCAGACTTCTGTTTTATCTGACCGTTTCACTTTGTTATTGCATAGGTCACTGCATGACCAGTGCACGTATATGAATATACATTATAATTGGGCTGCATCATTAATCACCTATGTCACTCACATGGCAGCAAGCACAAAGTGATTCACATATAAACATAGTTATGCATCTGCTTCTTGCACAGATAACACCCAACTTGGACACAAGTCATGCATTGTGTTGGACGACAAAAGTAGCAGAGAAAGTACTCATGTTAAATTATAATGTTTTGATGCAGTACACATCGAATGCATATAAGCATAAAATTAATTCCTTTAAGGAAAATATATCACCAGATACCAACCAACAGATCATGTATAAAAGCATGTACATGCAACAAGAATTTATTTAAAATTTCACTGAAGAGCAGTTCCACAATATTTTTTGTATTGATTATCTGTGCAAAATTCAAGCATGATCGGGAGAAATGCAACAGGCATATTTGGTGCACAAAATAAATAGTGCGGCTTCATTGTTGTGCTACAATATAATCGCAAAATTGCTATAATTTATTGTCAATGATACTGACTGGTATGTTTTAATTTACATAACAAAGCATAATGGACACATTTTGGTAATTAAATATTGTTCTGCTTAAAAGTTCATGGCCACTTAATCAATCATTGGTTAGAATTTAAGTTAATTCAGAGACCCATTTTTACCACTGTTTGATTTGACACAGAATTTACCAGCTGTCAAATACTACATTTTCTTCCTAATGTCTCTAATGGTTGATCTGAAAAATTGTGGCTGACCAATTCATAAAATCTGAAATATTTATTTACCCTGAAGTATTATCTCCAAAGAATTGACTTAACAAATAATAAAGGGTAGCAAAAGGTAACAATTACAATCAATATTTGTGCATCTATAGCTTAACAAGATGTGGCCTCCTGATTCCAGTACGTATCCAATATTATGGAGGCTGTCATTTCTGCTTATAATACCATTGTAAAACTGTATATGTATATAACTAAATATAAGTAACACCTACAAAGCAAATTCAACAATAGGTCATCTGGTAAATGTTATACTACCAAGGTACCACTCATATAAATATCTCACTATATATACACACCGCTGTATAATATATTTCTGTTTCTTTCTGTTATGTTGTAGTGCAAAACCCCTACTGGGGCATCATGAACTAATATGTATGTATATATATAATTTATATGGGGTCAACCCATCATAAAATAGATTGAACTGCAGAGCGAATGCATTTGTGATGACAGACTTTCTATCACAATGACAATATCTATTGGCACCATTAGTTGTACATTACTGCCCTTATTTGGCATGTGGTCGTCATGGTGACCTGCCATCTTGGCTAGGAAGTAGGACTTAACTGCTTGGAACTACAATCTTGATGATAAACAACAAACTGATGTGTTTTGTCTACTGTAAAGTCAAATCCAAACAAACTGAAGCAATGTGCTGATGGATAATGCGACCTCTGGCACTAGACAGCAATATGTGCATGTTCTCTACAACAGACCTGCCAAAGAACAGTTCAACAAACAGTGGACTGTTTCCCTCATTTAATTGCACACATCAGTGCTGACATGTCTCTTTGCAGTTGTGTCTATCCCGCCAAGGGTCGTTGCTGTGATATGAAACAAGATGTCATGTCACATGTCATCACAGATCATCCCAATACACATCATAATATTCTTCATTCAACTTGGCATAATATTCTTCATTGTAGTTGCAAAATGCAAATGGTTGCTTCCAACTCACAACAGTTGACAGCATGTATCTGTAGTCCTGTACACATATAGCAGGTACAGGAAAAACGGTTATATGATTCCAGAAGGAATTCATGGAACGTTTGTCAAATCTAAACTGCCTGCGATGGCTGGAAACTTCAATGGAAAGTCTTCCGTGGCACACATTAAATGTTTATCAACGTCATCCTCTGTCTTATTCAAATTTAACAAAAATAACAAGCCAGTTCCTATGTTATCCTTTCAACCATAGCTCAGCACCGGCTCAACATGTTGAAGAAATGTGTAGACCAGAGTACTCAAAGAACATTTTAAAATAGGCTACAGAATGATAGTGGAACTATGATGCCTTCTATCATCATTTGAACATCATCAGTAGGTAGTAAATGAATTGAGTACAATACCATTTCAATTATAAACAAACAGATGTATGCGTAATTGTGTACATGTGCGTACTTGCAACTGACTGACTGTATGTGTAGCATAGCTTTATGTAGAGACCTGTCCACCTGTCATTTGGACAGGTAAAAAAGAATATGCATGGACGGGTAGAAATATGGTGGACGGGTAAAAAAAGGTCTTCCAAAACCATAGATATTGTTAGTTATGCCTTGAAAGTGAGTGAAAATGGTGTCACATGTGTGTTTGTAGTCCATTTCAGGTCATCAGATACATTTGAAAGTTTGTAAACTCGCTTAACAGTTAACATCCATGTGTCCACCAAAACATGTGTGACTGGCAATAATTTTATCCTGCATAAAGCCCTGATTTGTGTAGTTAGTGAGAAAAATGCATGCATGTGGCAAGTATGTGCCGACTATAAAGTTTCCTTGTTTTATGCCCTTTTCTGGTTGTCCAACTTCCTTGACCGAGTACAGTGAGTAGTAGATCTAACTTCTTGGTTCATTTGCCATTCCTCAGGAATTATATTTGTGTCTCTTTGGACAGATATTAAAGCTTCCCAATCGTTTCGTTTTGCCCATCGCCAATCCTTTTCTTTCATGTCCAGTCGCGTTCTATATAAATAGGTCAAGCAATAAGCGCAGTTTGCTTAATAAAAGAACCATTAATAATTTTTTTATCATATAAAAAACCAATCGCCGTTACACCGGGTAGCAGACAAAAACCAATCGCGTTGGCTATAGTTGGCGCCATTTGTTTAAACTGGGCGGTCACGTGCAGAATCCGAGGTCAGCCATCCAGGCACACATCGATCGATCACGCGAGATTTTCAAGCTACAGTCTTTTCCGGATGTCACGATAACTCAGATGTGTAGTTCAACAATTCGCTGCCGAAGCTTTTATTTTTTTCTGAGTTTTGTTTATTTCATAAAAATGAAGGCACATATATGCTTAAACGAATTAGCATGTCACAGGGGATACTTCGCAGGTTTACTTTTTCGTGAAATTAGTCTCAAACGCGAGGAGCAAAAGTAATCGAACTGATAATGGATTTTTAACTCAGTTTTAGCTTTTTTTGACAGTGAGGAATCATTGTGCCAAGTTGCATAAGGCAATTATATAAATGCTAGCAGAGTTAATATCAAGTGGCATGGGGCTTCTCAGTGCTGCATTGATGTAGATAATAAACGGTACTATTGAACACCAGGACAGGCTTTAGCTGTCATAGTGAGGCATGCCTATATAATGCCTAGATTGTTGTCACAATTGTCACACCATGATATAACTCACGAAGCTTTGTAATACTAATAGCTCAGTTTTGTTCAATGATTTAAGTGGAGCTTTAGATTTCAAAGCATGTGTCCAATCCAGATTCATCATTAGAACGATATTTTTGTATACATTTTGTACCTCAGTGCATTCATTCCAACAATCAACATCATCCCCGGCATACTAATTTTCATGAAAATATTGCACCTTAGCACATTTTTAGTCCCAGAGAGCAAGATAGTTTGCATCAACATACTCTGCAATGATATTCAGTAATTGTTCATAAAAATTATTAGATTATATTTGACATCCGCACCAATAACATATAACCGATGAATACACATACATTTAAAACAAAATAATTGTAATGTCATAGATTGTGATATCTATACAGTACAATAACATTAACAGTGATCATAATAATGGACTGCCTGTGTCAACACCAATCGAATCACCAGTGGCAGTTTTTGTCCTCCATACTGGACTTGCATGAGACAGGGGAGTCGGTATTATTGGAACTATTTAGAGTAACGGATCCTTAGAGTAATTAGTAAACTTCAATAACCACTACCAATTAATGTCAATCACTCAATGAAACAAAACTAGAGACGTTGTCAAGTGATCTGACAGCAGGCCAAGACAGGCAGTGAGCGAGCGAGTGTCGTAGTATCGGGTTCTAGATCTTACAGTAACAGACTACAAACAGTACTCTGCACTCTGGCCTGGGGCTGGGTCTGCACTTGTACTCGTAGACATACGTACTCGTAGTGAACATGAATGATGAAACCGTTCTTTTAAATTCAACACGTAATTGCAAATAATACTGATATATAAAACTTCATTAAAATAGTTTGTCCAGTATTCTCTACATAATATACAGTTTGCAACAATACCTGTAACTGAACCGGGCAAAACAACAACTTTTCTACACCGCTGGCTTTGGCATAATGTCATCTGGCAAGTCGTTCATAGATTCCCCTACTTGCAACTGATGTCACATGACACCCACGCGAAGATAATGTGACAGGGAAACTATTTTCAAGCGTTTTATTTTGAATTAAGTCACTTTGTGAATTTTATGTCATCATATGCTAATATTAGAATGGATTTACGTTAAGAAATAGGCTCTAACTAAATCACGTATGCTGGTCATGTGACGAACTAACAACGCGATGCCGATGCCATTGATGTGAAATAAATTGAGCTGCAGTAGGACAAGCATACTAGTAGGTTCAGTGCTATGATGTATCTGCAGTGCAATGACGCCCGTTTATTTTTATTTTAATAGAGCCTGATATGTTTTTCTTTACGAAATTTGATCAGCATC
Source organism: Ridgeia piscesae (assembly GCA_025642075.2). Lineage (NCBI taxonomy): Eukaryota > Metazoa > Annelida > Polychaeta > Sabellida > Siboglinidae > Ridgeia > Ridgeia piscesae. Next base: position 447,004 of record JAODUO010000056.1, on the reverse strand, counting down.
TCAGTGACATGACTGCAGTGACTGTGTTAAAATTCTCGGGTCCAATTTCCTTATAATCTGACAAAACGTTAACATGGCCACAATGGGAACATCAACAGTGCACTGTGCCCATAAATAAGAAGGTATTTGATATTTCAAATACTTTTCAAACGCGTATGATAATTGCAATTTAAACTAGTTCTTGATTGAATTCTTAAAAGTCAAGTGACTGTACTGTGTCCTTTGGAAATTTACTCAGAAATTACGGCCTGGTAAAGGCAATTAAGCCATCATATGAGCAGTCATTGAGGCAGTAGACCTTTGATACCACTGTATAAGAAGGGTTGTTCACAAGAAGCCACTGCCTCTCTTGTCAGTTGTCACTGTGATGTAGTTAGCAATAACAAGACTCCCTTGCACCGATCTGCTTGCCAGTGTTTTCATGGTCCAGTTAATTAAACTGAACTGCCTGGTGACTGCCAGATTTGGTGACCAGCTATTGTTTCAAATATTTATTTCACTTGTAGCCTATGGGTTAAGAGAAGATGGTGGCTTCTCAAGTCAGGTGGTATCTTCATCATAGAGGGTAGATTTGACACTGAACAATTGCCAGGTAGATACTGAACCACTGAATGTAACCAGACAATTTAGACAATGGCAATAAACTAGCAATGGCAATAAACTAGATGTCTCAAACTCTTTGATATATCGTTTTTTTCTTTTACCTATATAGTAATGTATCGTAAAAATGAAAAGTATTTAAAAAAAATTGAAATACTTTCAATGTATTTGTATTTAAATACATTTGCATTTAAAAGTATTTGTATTTGAATCCCTCAAAAATATTTGTATTTAAATACATTTAAATGTATTTGACCACATGTCTGCCATGGTACTGTTGTTACTACATCCTCTAACCTCCTGTTTCATTCCAGTGTTGAATCCAGGGCAGTCTTCATTCTCAGCCTGAAGGACCCATCAGTGCCAGCCTCAGGCAGAGAAACAACAGAATTGCCCCGAACATATGGCAAAACCCAAGTTAATTGTTTTTGACCTAGGTAACTGTGGTATATTCGAAGTTTACAAAATGTATTGATTTAGAGGAAACTAAACAAAGATAAAGTGAATGAGTAAGATTTTGCAAATTAGTAAATAACTGAAAACACAGGCAGCCGCAGCCACGTTGTGTTTGCACTATAGACTGTATTAGTGTGAAGATATCATTTCATTAGTAAAATAACTTCACTTAACATATCACTGTCACTCACATATCACTACCTGTAATAGGTTGTCTAGGTATAAGACTAACTGACATTATTTGTGCACTCACAGCAAGCAAAATCTTGATATTAATAATAATGTATACACAAATAAATACATTTTATCATCTTGACAACACTACTTAATTAAGCTAATACGATACACGGAATTATGCATGTACGTCATCATCATTTAAAATCTGACTAATTAACCTGACAAGTGAAATATGTTCATGAAAACTGATGCAAACAGAAATGTTGGATTGTAAACATCGCAAGTGATTGTTGGGGCAAGGGGCGTTTAACCAATATGAAATGGTAGATATTGCCCTGTTTTTAACTAAGTCGTGAACTTTATGCATGTTGATGAAAAACCATTCAGTTTCTTGAACGTGTAGGTGTAATACATTCATAAGTTAATGATAGAGCAGATCTTTCTTTGAAGTTTGGTCTTCAGAATAGATAATTTGTTTCAGATTACACCTTGTGGCCTTTCTGGGTGGACACACACGTTACAGCGCCCTTCAAGTTAAAAGGGTAACTACCATAAAGATTATTATTAATCGTGTAATATTGTTCTGATTCCATATTTGTACTTTCCAATTATGTCATTGACACGTTCCCTAACTGCCAGGCCTGACATGAAGTTACAAAAAGATTTCCAGCCAGTTTAAGGCTGTTGTATAAACTGCCTCAAGTTGTGTTAATGTTATGAGCTGATATATTGTGAACTATGCACAGCTTGACCTACTAGTAATACTACTTTGGTACACTGTAGTGTACATAATACTACTTTAATACACTGTAGTGTACATAATACTAATTTAATACACTGTAGTGTACATAATACTACTTTAATACACTGTAGTGTACATAATACTACTTTAATACACTGTAGTGTACATAATACTACTTTAATACACTGTAGTGTACATAATACTACTTTAATACACTGTAGTGTACATAATACTACTTTAATACACTGTAGTGTACATGATACTACTTTAATACACTGTAGTGTACATGATACTACTTTAAAACACTGTAGTGTACATGATACTACTTTAATACACTGTAGTGTACATGATACTACTTTAATACACTGTAGTGTACATTATACTACTTTAATACACTGTAGTGTACATAATACTACTTTAATACACTGTAGTGTACATAATACTACTTTAATACACTGTAGTGTACATGATACTACTTTAATACACTGTAGTGTACATGATACTACTTTAATACACTGTAGTGTACATGATACTACTTTAATACACTGTAGTGTACATGATACTACTTTAATACACTGTAGTGTACATGATACTATGTTAATACACTGTAGTGTACATGATACTACTTTAATACACTGTAGTGTACATAATACTACTTTAATACACTGTAGTGTACATAATACTACTTTAATACACTGTAGTGTACATGATACTACTTTAATACACTGTAGTGTACATAATACTACTTTAATACACTGTAGTGTACACCTCAGTATTGCCCGATTAGATACAACCAACCACTAACCAACCGAGATCAAACAAACTGAGCCAGTACTGCGTGATTAGGCACAACCAACCAGCCAAAACCTCAGTTGTACAAATTATAGTCTGGTTCATTGTTGTTGCTTTCTTTGGAATCCCTGATTGTGATTGTTGAGCGGTGTAGAATGGTTGTTAAACCTTTAAGTAATAATACGATCCTGTGGTTAATGCTTGTATGAACACCATATGGTGGAGGAGAAAGTGTTCACATGACGGAAGAAAGTGTTCATGATGATGGAGGAGACAGTGGTCATGTGACGGAAGAGAGTGTTCATGATGATGGAGGAGACAGTGGTCATGTGACGGAAGAAACTGTTCATGATGATGGAGACAGTGGTCATGTGACGGAAGAAAGTGTTCATGATGATGGAGGAGACAGTGGTCATGTGACGGAAGAAAGTGTTCATGATGATGGAGGAGACAGTGGTCATGTGACGGAAGAAAGTGTTCATGATGATGGAGGAGACAGTGGTCATGTGACGGAAGAAAGTGTTCATGATGATGGAGGAGACAGTGGTCATGTGACGGAAGAAAGTGTTCATGATGATGGAGGAGAAAGTGGTCATGTGACGGAAGAAAGTGTTCATGATGATGGAGGAGAAAGTGGTCATGTGACGGAAGAAAGTGTTCATTATGATGGAGGAGACAGTGGTCATGTGACGGAAGAAAGTGTTCATGATGATGGAGGAGACAGTGGTCATGTGAAGGAAGAAAGTGTTCATGATGATGGAGGAGACAGTGGTCATGTGATGGAAGAAAGTGTTCATGATGATGGAGGAGACAGTGGTCATGTGACGGAAGAAAGTGTTCATGATGATGGAGGAGACAGTGGTCATGTGACGGAAGAAAGTGTTCATGATGATGGAGGAGACAGTGGTCATGTGACGGAAGAAAGTGTTCATGATGATGGAGGAGACAGTGGTCATGTGACGGAAGAAAGTGTTCATGATGATGGAGGAGACAGTGGTCATGTGACAGAAGAAAGTGTTCATGATGATGGAGGAGACAGTGGTCATGTGAAGGAAGAAAGTGTTCATGATGATGGAGGAGACAGTGGTCATGTGACGGAAGAAAGTGTTCATGATGGTGGAGGAGACAGTGGTCATGTGACGGAAGAAAGTGTTCATGTGATGGAAGAAAGTGTTCATGATGATGGAGGAGACAGTGGTCATTTGCTAGAATCAGTGATTGAGTGATTGAGAAGAGAGTGTTCCTATGATGGAGGAGGTAGTATTCATGTGATGGAGGAGGTAGTATTCATGTGATGGAGGAGGCAGTATTCATTTGGTGGTGTAGCAGTATTCATGCGATGGAGGAGGCAGTATTCATGCGATGGAGGAGGCAGTATTCATGCGATGGAGGAGGCAGTATTCATGTGATGGAGGAGACAGCATTCATGCGATGGAGGAGGCAGTATTCATGCGATGGAGGAGGCAGTATTCATGCGATGGAGGAGGCAGTATTCATGCTAGTAATTGTCTGTTACTTTTATGTTTACCTTTCTGCAGTGGCAAGATCATTGATGCTGATGGCCGGCACGTGAAGTCGTACCCTGACTCCACCCAAATCCTGCAGAAGCTGCACTCAGATGGCTACATTGTGGCCCTGGCCTCCAGGTCTGTTCACATTTGTTAGATGTAGTAGTAATGTCCCAACAGCACAGCTTTATGTAGAGTCACGCCCATGTGTCATTTGGATAGGCAAAACCCGTTTTGGATGGGTAGAAAGATTACTGGATGGTTGGTGGATGGTGTAAAAAATAAGCACATAAAGATCTTAAAAATCATATATTGGGAAGTATGCTTAGAAAATGGGTGTCATATATGTGTATATATAGTTGATTTCAGGTCATAACACCAATATCAGTTGGCTTGTATATGTGTGAGTTACCACAACACATTGGACTGGCAAACATTTGTACCTGTATAAACGCTTGGACAACAGTAGATAGAGTGTTGATGTTACTGATGTGTTCACATTTGTGACACTACAGATTGTGTTGTGACACTACAGACTGTGTTGTGACACTAAAGACTGTGTTGTGACACTACAGACTGTGTTGTGACACTACAGACTGTGTTGTGACACTACAGACTGTGTTGTGACACTACAGACTGTGTTGTGACACTACAGACTGTGTTGTGACACTACAGACTGTGTTGTGACACTACAGACTGGGTTGTTCAGACCTCACATTGGTTAGACATGGTGTGTGGTTCAGATTTGTGTTACAGTATAATTTCCCCATACTGGTAATTTTGCTGAATATTTTTTCTGCTCCAAAGGTTCCAGATGTAAGAATAAGTATGTATGATGTTTAGCATTTTTGTAATATTTTGCCAACGAAATGCTGGGATTGAGTGGTAAGCAACTCCCTAGAGGGCAGCACAGTGAATGAGTTTAAGGTAGAAAATACTGTTATTATGATGGCTGTTGTTCCGCTGAGGAACCTTTGTTAGTATACAACTAATAAACACCAGACTGTGTTTAAATCTTTAGCACGTAGACGTATTAATTTATGTTCATATTTCCCACATTAGTTACCTGTGTCGTTTAGTTTCCTGTATTTGCTGCTGTTGGACAGGACGTCATACGTGAGAGAGGCGAAGGACCTGGTGACACTTTTTGGATGGGACAAATACGTCACATACTCGGAAATTTACCCTGGGTCAAAACTCACACACTTTGAAAAGTGAGTACACCTTGGGTGGTTTTGTATTTCTGTTCCGTTCGGTTTCTACAAGAACTATATCAATGAAAATTCTCTTATATGCTTGCAATATCTTTTATGTTCTTTGGAAGCTACAGTACGTTTCTGGGCAAACATTTTGAAATCATATTTAAATAATACCGGGCAGTTATGTTAAATAGTTATACTGCTACTCTGTTGTATAAGTTGTTGGAAAAGAATATGTCGCCTCTTTAATCAGTTTATCTGACTGTCTGTTAGAATGTAACACTTAGTTTGAATATTTGACCACAAAAGATTGGACATGTTAGCTTATTGTTTGGGGTTTGTTAATAGGATACCTATTATTCTTGTTAAAATATTCATTGTCAGTTTGTGCTTCTTTTCATCGACTGACAAGACGTGCACTGGTGGATGCAGTCAAAATTAACACAAACCTGTCAGCAACACCTTGATATATCTAGCGGTAATATCTGTCCATCTTACATAAGCACATATGTAAATATTGTGAGAACAAATGAGAGCAATGTGTCTGATAACAAAGTTAGACACACTCACAGTATCCTATATGTTCACCACTCACAGTATCCTATACGTTCACCACTCACAGTATCCTATACGTTCAACACTCACAGTATCCTATATGTTCACCACTCACAGTATCCTATACGTTCACCACTCACAGTATCCTATACGTTCACCACTCACGGTATCCTATACGTTCACCACTCATGGTATCCTATGCGTTCACCACTCACGGTATCCTATACGTTCACCACTCACGGTATCCTATACGTTCGCCACTCACAGTATCCTATGCGTTCACCACTCACGGTATCCTATATGTTCACCACTCACAGTATCCTATGCGTTCACCACTCACAGTATCCTATGCGTTCACCACTCACGGTATCCTATATGTTCACCACTCACAGTATCCTATGCGTTCACCACTCACAGTATCCTATGCGTTCACCACTCACGGTATCCTATATGTTCACCACTCACAGTATCCTATACGTTCACCACTCACAGTATCCTATACGTTCACCACTCACGGTATCCTATATGTTCACCACTCACAGTATCCTATACGTTCACCACTCACAGTATCCTATACGTTCACCACTCACAGTATCCTATACGTTCAACACTCACAGTATCCTATACGTTCACCACTCACAGTATCCTATACGTTCACCACTCACAGTATCCTATACGTTCAACACTCACAGTATCCTATACGTTCACCACTCACAGTATCCTATACGTTCACCACTCACGGTATCCTATATGTTCACCACTCACAGTATCCTATACGTTCACCACTCACGGTATCCTATATGTTCACCACTCACAGTATCCTATATGTTCACCACTCACAGTATCCTATACGTTCACCACTCACAGTATCCTATACGTTCACCACTCACAGTATCCTATACGTTCACCACTCACAGTATCCTATACGTTCACCACTCACAGTATCCTATACGTTCACCACTCACAGTATCCTAT
>JAODUO010000056.1:427500-437500 GCA_025642075.2 Ridgeia piscesae | reverse complement strand
CTCCACATTGCTCCTGTTCACTCCACTTTGCTCCTGTTCATTCCACTTTGCTCCTGTTCACTTCACATTGCTACTGTTCATTCCACTTTGCTCCTGTTCACTTCACATTGCTCCTGTTCATTCCACATTGCTCCTGTTCACTCCACATTGCTCCTGTTCACTCCACTTTGCTCCTGTTCACTCCACATTGCTCCTGTTCACTCCACTTTGCTCCTGTTCACTTCACATTGCTACTGTTCATTCCACTTTGCTCCTGTTCACTTCACATTGTTCCTGTTCACTCCACGTTGCTCCTGTTCACTCCACTTTGCTCCTGTTCACTCCCCATTGCTCCTGTTCACTCCACATTGCTCCTGTTCACTCCACGTTGCTCCTGTTCACTTCACGTTGCTCCTGTTCACTCCATATTGCTCCTGTTCACACTACATTGCTCCTATTCACTCCACGTTGCTCATTTTCACTCATTGTTGCTCCTGTTCACTCTACGTTGCTCCTGTTCACTCCACGTTGCTCCTGTTCACTCCACGTTACTCCTTTTCAATCCATGTTGCTCCTGTTCACTCCATGTTGCTCCTTTCACTCCATGTTGCTCCTGTTCACTCCATGTTGCTCCTGTTCACTCCATGTTGCTCATGTTCACTCCATGTTGCTCATGTTCACTCGACTATATGAATGAGAGTAGGGCCTACCTGGCTATGGACGCTGATGGATATTTGTGTATGAATAGTTTTCACTCATTAACCTCTTGCATCCTGAACCCGAAATATCAGGTTTTGACACCAGTGTGTACTATAATCGCTAGATGTCACTCGTTTTTCACAGAAACTTCGTCAAATTATACCCGGATGTAGACAGAAGATTTATCGATAGTTTGACACCAAGTTTGCATATATCTATCAAGAAAAATTGTACTTTCTAGCAAAATCAAATCAGCAGGCGATCGTAGATGTTTCACTATTCATGTTAGCGATGTTCATGAGCAAGAATTGTAGTTATTTAGTTAGCATGTCCGATGATTTGGATGAAAATGTGAAAGCACCAGCTATGTTGACAGCCGTGTTTGACATCGGCGATATTTCATTAGATTCTGAGCTGTCAAATACTTGCGCATTAGCCACAAAATAAAAGTTATATTGATGTATCTTATCGTCCATCTTGTTTCTTGTCTGGATTGTTGACATAAATAATAATCTGATTATTTTCAATATATTTTGTAGTCACGCCACAGTAATTTTGATGACACTGTGTTGGCAAATGTATTCTGATTTACACAATATAATTTTGTTTTGTACTTGCATGTGCTATATTCCACATAGCACTTGTGATGGCAGTGTCATTTGCTGTATGTAATATTTCAATCCTGATTTGAGAGAAACAGGACCAACTTCCTGAGTGACATAAAATAGAACACAGTTGATGTATGAGTGTTAGTGTTTGTGGTTCTCATTGACAACATATTATATCTTGCAATGATGTAATAATTGAGAAAATAATTGCTTATAATTATGGAGGAATCAACAAAACAAAATTGATTTTCATATATATATATATATATATATATTGTCGGCCATCTTGGATTTTTGATATATGTAAATTATATATTAATTAGTTTCAGTTAGTCATACAGCAATGATGTGTACACCAGTGTATAGATAATTCCTTTCTGGTTCAGATTATATACACTTTTATATAATTGTGATGAACAGTTTTTACGATAATATGATTCATTATGTGAACCCATGTCTGGTCATAGTGTTGAGGCCCTGAGAAATTCAGGGCTTAAGAGGTTAATTGCAGCATGGCTGGATGCTTCCCAGAGAAGTCGAGATGGTCAATTGAACAGGGTGTAAAGTGTTAAGTTCTCAGCAATTATAAGAATTGAATACTGTGCTAAACAAAAACTAACCTTTACGTTTGCTGCAAAAACAGTGTTTTGTAATATTCAGGAAGTAACAAGCATCCTCTTTCCCCTCTTACTCATCCATCTTTCTCTCCATTCATCTCTCTTCATTATCTCTGTTCATTTCTCCATCCTTTTTTCCTTCTCATCTTCAGCGTCTCACTTTCTCTCCCAATCCTCTCGATATTTTGGGTGGATAGGGTACTTGGGATTTTTGGGTGGATTGGGTAGATGGGATTTTAAAGTGGATAATGTGTGTGGTGGATGGATGGATGGGTTTTGGGTCATATTAACTATCAAACTACGCGCACTAAATGTAGTTTAGGTTTATTTAACAGAGAGGATGTCTTGGGGCCGTTCCCCGTTATGGGGTCTTTTTTTACACAGCACCCTATTCATCATAGATAAATCCATGCAACGTTTAAATATTAAACTAATGCTAGGCAATGATTCTGTCTGCTAAATGATCATGTAATTCCGTACAAAAGCTCTCCGTGTTGACTTGCCTCAATGCATATATATATAAATTATATATATAAGCAAACATGTTGAACTTTCTTTCTGTATCACAGCAGATCTCAACCTTAATTTACCCACGTAATTAACCTCTGAGGTTTTAATGTAATATAAATGTTATATATATATATATATATGGACAAATAGTTAAAAAGATATATATAAATATATATATATATATATAATATGTATATATATATATATATATATATATATATATATATATATGTATATATATATATATATTAAATTATAGTATAGTGGGATACAGAAAAAATTCAACATGTTTGCTTATATATATATATATATATATATATATATATATATATATATATATATATATATATATATATATATATATATATATATATATATATATAATATTTTATATATATATATATATATATATATATATATATATATATATATAATATTTACATCCCAGATGTAACGCGGGTAAAACTGTTGAGATCCGCAGTGATACATGCAGACAGAAACTTCACGTTTGTTTTTTCGAGTCCGATGCTTCGAAGGGAGCACGTGCATTCAAGTCGGTTACGATGTAGGCCCTATCCATATATATTGTAACATACAGACATGCCATTTGTGTAGGGTTAGGGCGACTGGAGGGACATGGGCGGTGTGGTCGTCCCAGATTCGACCAGTCCAGGATTCGTCTAAACGCATATCGCGCATGCGCACGCATGCGCAATGATTGCTTTTATCTGTTCTGACGCGATCTGACGTAGTGGCAACGGCATACGTCACGCCCGGGCCGAGATTCGACTAAATAACACACGTTCGAGTGAGTGAAAATGATCACATAAGTTAATCCATTTTTATTTAAGATGTGCGTGATAACAATATTATTTCAATACTTGATTACTAACGGAAACTACGTTAGTAACAAAGGCGAATCGTGGCCTTGTACGAATCTGGGACCGCTACCGTCGCGGTCCCAGATTCGTACGAACCCTGGACTGGTCGAATATGGGATCACCACATCGGAAACGAGCATATACCTTCGATATGACGTAATACACAATCTGCTATTATCTGGATGACGCGAAACGAGATAACGATGACGTTGTCGCGTAGCCAGGAACTAGTGTTACCCTTACCGAGGAGCAATTCTACTAATAATGTGAAATTACACGGTACTTCTTAAATCAAATTACAACGTCTCCCATTCATTTGGAATAGTGTAATGTTATGTTGGCAAAGCATTTTTTTCAAACGGCCGGTCCCGTCACGTGACTGCGACAGAGTGACGTCATAATCGATCGGTAACGACTGGACTTGTGCGGTGTTGAATGTCTGTCAGCTATCCTTCAGCTAAGTTTCGCCAGCCGCTGGACAACATACGTTAGACAAAAACCTTTTCCATGCCAAGGAAAAGAAGAAGACGCGAGTGTGAAACCAGAGAACGTTTACAAGAAGTTTCATGAACAATTAGCACATCAGTTCAGCTTAGCAATACTGTTTTAGGCCCCTGCATATCCAGAATTGTAGGGGAAACCCTGGCAATATGGGAGAGTTAACGTTCCGCTGTTCGTCGCACCCACATTTTGCGCATTGGGGTAACCGTTTGTTGTGTATCGGCCAAACACCAAACACAATAGGGCATGGTATTGTTTTGTTGTTGACATAATGAGTTTTTGATAAATACGGACTATCCCGTTTTACCCGCAACATTCCCAATTTGCCCGCCTATACAGGTAAAATGGGATTTTGATCCGGGAAATATGGGGTGCATATTTAGTTGTGTCATTCGCTAATGTGACGTGGTCCTACATATTCAGAATAGTTATTTTAAGAAACTGATATATTAGAACTAGTAAACTACAATAAGAATAGCCAAGATAAGGTCGTATTAGCAAAATGTCATACTTCTTTGTGAATTTGACTGCCGTACCTTGGGTGGATTACTATTTCTGTATAATTATGTAATCCATAGACCTCACATATTTATGAAACTTAGTGATTAAGCTACTAGTTAAATTAAGCTATCTATAGAAACAGGCATATTGTCAAAATAAATTGCATTTTTAATGTTTGTCAATGAAAAATACAAAAACAAGACAGCATAACATGCACAACTGTTGCAAACCAGTGAACATTAAACAATTCAGTGTCCCATAAACCTTTAGCAAAGGTCATATCTAAAATAGTCAACGTGCATAAATATCCTATGGTGTGTAACCATAATTCACAGACGTTACATATTTGAAATTTCCGTTGATCATTAAACAGGTATCATGTCTGGGCATAATGGTATAATTCCATTTTGCCCGTATTGGTATATCCCATTTTGCCCGGAATAGGCATGGTTTATTCAAATTGTGATACATTAATCATTGCTCACTCTCATGAAAAACTATTATAGGCTGAAACACTCATAAATTAATATTACATCCTCACGACATTCGAAGTTGACAAGTTGTTACTTGGTAAACTTAGCTGGATCGTACGTCAAACAAACAATTTAGCAAAGGATCAAAGCTAAGGATTACCAATGATTGTGTCAATCCGCGCGAAGAATTCCATACCAATTGGTTTGTGTAGTAGTCAGCAGATACCGCTACGCTAGTTGGAAGCGAAAATACGCTTTGTGGCAGCACTATTCGTTGCATATAGCGATTTCTCATATTACCCGAGTACCCCGTTTTACCCGGGTTTCCCCGTGTGGCGTTGTCGCGCTTACATTTTTCTGATCGTTGTAAACTTTCCGATTGACGTTTCTGCGCATGCGCGATAAATGTAAAATCATCCATGTGCAGTGAAACTACAAAGAATTTTTTGGTATAAATGCCACGGGCTGTTCGTTAACTTTCCTGTGATTATATCCACGGAGAACGTTTGCAGGACGTTATACGAACATTTTAGTAATACGGTTTAGCAGTAATTATTTAGTTTTGCGTCAGGTTAGCTTAGAAAATCCACTTGGAATATAATTAGTTACGGAACAGACTAGTTATGAGCTAGCAAAAACAGACAAGTCAACACAGAGAGCTTGTATACGTGGTTAAACGATCATTTAGCAGACATGATCATCGCTTAACATTAGTTTAATATTTAAATGTTGCATCGGTATCCATCTGGAACAGTAGTAGAAATATACAAATAGGCTCCAAGACATATCCTCTCTATCAAACTACGTTTATTGCACGTAGTTTTATGGTTAACATGAATGGCCCAAAACCCATCCATTCATCCATCCTCCCACCCGCACACCCATGTATCCACCCAACCCCCACCCACACCCGCACCCGCACGCACGCACGCACGCACGCACGCACGCACGCACGCACACACACCCTATCCCCCTAAAAACCCCACCTACCCTAGCTATCCACCTAAAAATCCCAACATCCCGCCTTATCCACCTATAAATCTTATCTACCCCATCCACCTAAAGGTCCCAACATCCCATCTTATCCACCTATAAATCCCACCTACCTTACCCACCTAAAATCCTATGTCCACCTAAAATCACAACACTTTATCCACGTGTAGATCAGATCAGATAAGATCAGCTTTATTGCCATGTGCTTTCAATGCACCCATCCATTCATCCACCCATCCGCACATCCACTCACACAGCTGTCCAGCGGTAAGCCGTCTCCCAAGAATACGACCACTACCTACACTACTCTTCCAATACACTGAATGACTGATACAGCCGCTTTGATAGGCAGAACACTATCCCCGCTTCCTCTGTCACAGAGTTTCACTGTGACGAACCTCCTTCCTCCTTCCTCCTTCCTCCTTCCTCCTTCCTCCTTCCTCCTTCCTCCTTCCTCCTTCCTCCTTCCTCCTTCCTCCTTCCTCCTTCCTCCTTCCTCCTCCTCCTCCTCCTCCTCCTCCTACCTTTCCCAGTTGACGAATCTATCGTAAAACGCATATTTAAGCACTTAAATAGCAAGAATGCTGCTGGCCAGGATAGCATCTCTCCATATTTACTTAAACAGGGTGCCGGCCAGCTCTCAGTGTCTTCAAAAAGTCAAAACTACCATCCATGTTCCCAAGAAATCTACAGCCTCTTGTGCCAACTAACTCCACAACATTTAAGCGTGACGGCTAGCCCCACTCCATTTTAGCCTGACAGCTAGCCACACTCAAGTTTAGCCTGAAAGCTAGCCCCACTAAATTTTAGCCTGACAGCTAGCCCCACTCAATTTTAGCCTGAAAGCTAGCCCCACTGAAAGCCCCGCTCCATTTTAGCCTGACAGCTTGCCCCACTCAATTTTAGCCTGAAAACTAGCCCCACTGAAAGCCCCACTCCATTTTAGCCTGAAAGCTAGCCCCACTCAATTTTAGCCTGACAGCTAGCCCCACTCAATTTTAGCCTGAAAGCTAGCCCCACTGAAAGCCCCACTCCATTTTAGCCTGACAGCTAACCCCACTCCATTTTAGCCTGACAGCTAGCCCCACTCAAGTTTAGCCTGAAAGCTAGCCCCCCTCAATTTTAGCCTGACAGCTAGCCCCACACAATTTTAGCGTGACAGGTAACCCAACTCCATTTAAGGGTACCTAACCTGTGGTGAACTTATATCAAACTGTAAGCAGCAGGGTATTAATTTTTATTAAACTGTCGACGTGGCAATAGTTTATCCTTTCTCTGCGGCGATTATTAGACTTGCAGGGGTATAGCTCCTCATCGATCCTCACGGTGATGATATATACACACATTAACTGTAAGACTGATCTTGCAGTCACAACGAATAGTTTCCGCGAAATGTCTCTCTTCATGTATAGGAATAGAATAGTCCCTCTCTTATACAGCAAACCCGAAGTGGTATTGCCGTATAAGGCGGATTGTCACTTGGAAACTATATATATATATATATATATATATATATATATATATATATATATATATATATATATATATATATATATACGTAGAAGGTATTGTTGCAATGTCAGATGTCTCGAATGTTGTCAACGTATGTGTGTCTTAAAAAGGACGCCTTGTGCGCCGTTGAACAAGCAATTCGTCGATATATATATATATATATATATATATATATATATATATATATATATATATATATATATATATATATCAGCTCTGGCAATAAGCGCAAAAACAATTCTTATTTCCAGAGCAGAAGTCGATTGACGGAAATGTGCATGCGAGTGAGGTTGGCGATATTTTAGCGAACACATGTAATTATTGCAGATACATATGGCGCCCTGGTATCGTTTTTTGACTGATTTAGGCGATCGTGGCGGGGAAATTTACTGCAATAAGATCGATCCGCAGAGCTGCTCTGGCAATAAGGGCGGAACAAATTCTTATTGCCAGAGTAGAAATCCGCAGAGCAGTTCTGGAAATAAGGGCGGACAAAATTCTTATTGCCAGAGCAGAAATGGATTGACGGTGACGTGCATGCGCGTTCGGTTGACGATATTTTTAGCGAACACATGTCGACATAGTAATTGTTTCAGATACATATGACGCCCTGGTATCGTTTTTTTAATACTAATTTAGATGATTATGGCTGGGAAACTGCGATAAGATCGATGCGCAGAACTGCTCTGGCAATAACGGCAAACTAAATTCTTATTGCCAAAGCAGAAATCCGCAGAGCAGCTCTCGCAGTAAGGGCAGGAAACAATCTTGCCAAAAATGACTTACCTTGTTTATGATTGTGCATCTCGATTGTATGTATAATAGGTAACGAGATACCGTTTACAGAATTTAAATATCACCATGCAGTCAACAATTATGGCAATTTTTACTTTGAGAAAATAATACAAAATTTGTGACCACTGCACAGCCTGCTGTGTAGCATTCGTTCATACCGGGTCTGGATCACTCAGCTGAAATGCAGTTGCAAACTGCTATAACCTTAAGGTTTATCAAATATATTTGTAAAAAAAACTATTGTTTGATCTCAATATAATGTGACAGTGAGATGGGTATGACTTTGAAATTTCATTTTATATCCAATATTACCTATATTATTTTGTCTATTTTCAGGATTATTTGTCGGACCTTTAGCAACTTTTTTCTAGTCAACTGCCTTCAGGCCCAGGAAATTGTTCTGCACCCACGATGGAAGCTAGTGTACTCTTACCATAATTTACTAGTTTCTTGTGAGACGTTTCAGTAACGTATTTTTTGTAAGTATTTATACGCAGATAACAGTATCAATGACATCAGTGACATATCTCTCGCACTTATGTAGTGTCGCTAATTTGGAAGAAAATCTTTACGAAAAGCAAGTGAAGCTCATACAAATTTACCATTTTAATTGCGTTAACGTGCGGTCGTATTACGATTAATTGTAATAATATTTTTGGTACAATGTTAATTCGCATGAATTGATAAAAGAACTTATTATTTTAACCGCGTATTATAGTGTGCGGTTGCGTTCCGAGTCATTATAGAGGAATTATGTTCAATGTGTAATTCGCACGAACATTTGATGAATAATTTTAATTTCACAGAAAATACGCAATCACGGGTTTAGTTTATTAATTAAGTAATTTAACACGTTTGATACTAATTCTATATAGAGTGAATTGGGTTAATAATACTAGGGCAATATAACCTAATAGGGTTTGTTTAATTGTTTTGCAAGTCGTCTAATCTGCACCACAGAGCTAGTCATTTATCGCGTTGTCGTGTAACCCTGGTGGATACTCATAGTCACCAGAGGGCACTACTGTGAAAAATCACGCCCAGTTGGACAAAGTGGACAACCTGTTAGGCACATGTATGTCCTGGGCCAGCGACCAGTCAACACCTAGTATCGGGACCCAGTAGTAAATTATCACCAGCGGCCTGGTTAGATTGTTTTGTTGCATTCACATTATTAGTTTTATGTATGTGTTAAGTGTGTGTGTGTGTGTGTGTGTGTGTGTGTGTGTGTGTGTGTGTGTGTGTGTGTGTGTGTGTGTGTGTGTGTGTGTGTGTGTGTGTGTGTGTGTGTGTGTGTGTGTGTGTGTGTGTGTGTGTGTGTGTGTGTGTGTGTGTGTGTGTGTGTGTGTGTGTGTGTGTGTGTGTGTGTGTGTGTGTGTGTGTGTGTGTGTGTGTGTGTGTGTGTGTGTGTGTGTGTGTGTGTGTGTGTGTGTGTGTGTGTAACGGGGCAGTACTTAGGTCTACCGGTTTACTTTGCTAAAGACGCGGTTGAATTCGGATCATTCCAAATTTGTGATTCGTTAAAAATCAGGTCAACTACCAATCAATATCTGTAATATTTCAATAAACATGATACGCCAAAACAATTATTTCAATGCGGGACAAAATATAATTTACTTTTCCAATAATGCTACCTCCATTATAAGATATAAACTAAATGAAACTTGAACATTAAATTATTACTCACTCTCTCTCTCCCCACTCCCTCCCTCCCTCACTCTCTTCCTACCTCCATTCCTCCCTCCCTCCCTCCCTCCCTTCCTCCCTCCCTCCCTCCCTCCCTCCCTCCCTCCCTCCCTCCCTCCCTCCCTCCCTCCCTCCCTCCCTCCCTCTCTCCCTTTCTCTCCCTCTCTCTTCCTCCGATCCTCCCTCCTCTGTCTATGCGTCACACTATAATAACTATCCCGTTTTTCATATTCTTTCCCACTCTT
>JAODUO010000056.1:400000-422500 GCA_025642075.2 Ridgeia piscesae | reverse complement strand
CTATCTTTCCTAAACATTACATATCCCATCATTCCTAATTCGGCATCTGATATATCGATGATGGCCCAATATTCAGTTATACCTGTTGAATATATGTGAGGGTTAATATCTTCTAGCTTATAATGTTTAGTTGATTTTTGTTTTGTTTTCACATTTAAAACCAAATTCCGAGGAGTTTTCCAGACTGTTCTTTGCTGATATTTTGTGCTGTCTTTATCTATGTCTCCAGTACTTGACTTCTCTGTGGGTATCCCCTGCAAATCTAGTTTAAATAGTTGCAAACTGTTCCACTGTCAATAGATCGAAGCAGATTCTCAGAGAACATTGTTGCGCCCTTAAAATTTCTACTTAGATGGAGGCCATTTCTCATGCACATATCTTCTTTCCCAATAAAGTATCTCCATAAATCTATGAGTCCAACTCCTTCTTCTTCACACATCTGCTCAACCAGGACGTTGATTATTTTCTCCTATTACTCGCAAGATTCATGAGAGACAAGATTCAAGTTTTCACCACGTTCGGGTTAAATAAATTAATAAACATTAGCGAGAATAATGTGAGGTAAGCCGCACGCAGCTATTTGTATAGTTACTAGGGTTTTGTAACTCTAATACATTTAATAAATAAATGTGATGTGTGTTAGCCTTAGCTGGCAAACAATATTAATTATAAAATAAGCAAGATAAAAAAATTCTACATCGCGATAAAACGTACGTACACGCTTTCCCCAACACCTCTGAAAAATAAGGATCCGGTATGTAAGTGATTACCTATAACTCTATAATGAACAACGAAGGAGCAAATTAATATATAATACTCGATGACATAATTCATAGCATGGCGTCTGATGTATGGAGATACAAAAAGAAGTGAGGAAACATGAAGCTAATAACTTCCTCTCAAAGCGCATGCGCGAATGAGCGAAGTTTTAAATGCGGAACTTCTAAGTTAAATTTACCAACCTACTTGGTTGATGTAATTGACGTATTTATAGCTCTTCAAACTGGGATCGTGGGACATTTACCAGGTATGTTATATACACACACCAGTTATAATTATATTTTAAGCACAGCTGACGGACATTTAATATTGTTATGAGAACGCCGAGCGATAATACGGTATATCAACACATTGCTTATACGAGGTTAAATTGAATCCAATGGATTGGGATATTGTTATTATTTCCAACGTTATTCCACTTTTTCTCAGAAAAAAAGTGTTATTGTGATTGCATTCAGATCATTTTTTTGGGATCAGGAAGTTGAAACGATAGCTGTGTCACTGGCCAAGCACATATAAGGATGCTACTTATACCATTTTAAAGAGCTCTAATATTCTATACTAGACTGCATAGTCAGTTTCATATACTACCTAGTGCAGAGATGGAGTGATTACAATTGATACAAATGTACTCGAGTACGATTACTTTGAACAAGTATGAGTACTCAGAAAACAAATGTACTTGAATACGAGTACGATTACTTTAGAATGTACGAGTACGATTACATTATAATAATTATAATCATGATTACTTTCATGGATATCCTGTTTCTAACATAGAGGCGACTTTCATGGAATCCCTAAGTGTCATTCTTTTTCTGTTGCTGTGTCACTATCTAGTGTTCTAACTGATTACTGCTAGCCACTATCCAGGTGTTACTATTATTAATAATCATACGACTTTCTCAGGTATTGAATGAATCGTTTAATGCTGGATTAATAATTTAAGTCATGGTTTCTGAATCAAATACAAATATGATGCATTTAATAATTTCAGATGTCCACTGTTTATTTTAATCCATTAGACCCCAGCTGGTTAAATTGACTAGTGCTCCTGTTCCCCAAGCTGCAGCCACTGATTTCACCAGTTTGGGGTGCTTGCAGATTTTAAGCTGTATCTTCAAAACTACTGATTTTCTATAATTGCAAGTTGTGTTTATTTTAATGTTCATTTAATTATCTTTAAATTGGTGTAACTTTGGTGTATGTTGGTAAAACATATGTTGTTATATATAGGTGACAAACATAGAACATTACTATTCTGGACAACAATACAGTAGAATATATCATGTTTTATTCACATAAAATGTATTATATTGTTCTATTTACACATGCTCTGCCTTGTTTAGATATGGTACTATGTAAATCAGTTCATTTTGTCTGGATATGGACAGGAAACACAGCTTTGCAAGACTTCTATCTTGGTTGTCATCATCCTATATGCGACTTCTGTGTCATGCCAATGTGTATGTTGACATTGTGATCACTGGTATTTTGACACCTGAAACAACGAAATGTCAACCATTAGGAAAATTGGCAATGTTACCTAATGATTTGTTATAATAAAACACCTAATTTTCATTTATAAACACATAATCAACAGTTTCGGTGCTGAAAACCCGACTACTGGTCACCCAACCTGGACAACGAAACATAAACAAAACTTCGATCATTCATTTTATCGCTCATTCAGTTGTATTTCGTACGTAATGTAAACTTACCTTCAGTTCAATGCCAGAAGTGTCCAATCCAACGATATATAAGCACAAACTTAATCAGTAGTAACCAGATACGATGTCCAAGGCGCCGCCATTTTTGAAGGTCCACAGATGATGAACTTCAATCACGAAAAACTCAAAAAATTTCAATGCAAACCCATGTCAAAATTACCCAGGATTCATAGCTGAGATATCAAAGAATCAGTGGGAATTAGTCTCTTAAGTATCCGCAAGATGGGGCCACCGTTAGAGGCTTTATCTCCGCCGGACGCTTTCGGGCGCTCTGGGGAGGAGACACCCGGGCGCTTTTGGACGCGTGGGGTCTAATGGGTTAAATGTCAAATATACATGATCAAATACATTACAATAAAAACATTTCAAATGCAGGGGGTCATATTCAAAAGAGTATCCAATTCAAATATGTAGTATATAAGACATGGGGTCAAATACACTTCGATTTGAAAGTTTTTAAATACTTTTTAAATTATTTGATGTTTGGGAATTAAAAGTATTTGTAGTTAATTACTTTTCTAAAGTATCTGCACAATTTTTTGGATGTCAATTACTTCAAACAAAATATCACCTGAAGCCCATTCTCACTCTGTCTCTGTCATATCATATACTTGTACATACATTTTGAAAAAAGCAAGTATAGGCAGGTATACAGGTGTATTTTAAAGTACAAGACAATTTGTTTGGGGTATTTACACACCCAGTCATCCCATTGTGTACAGTTATTGTATCTCATAGTATATAAGTAACAGTCCACACAGATTCTTGACAGAGGCCCAGTTGAATATATAGCTGGCCTTAGCTATATCTGGCCCTGTCTGTGGCACTTGACTATTTGCATTCGTACATTGGTGAGTCACCAAAAAGGTCCAAATGAAATTATCCTCATGAACATATTTTACATGTACAAAACTGAGACACTTGGCAAATGACAGGAATTAGTAGGTGACATTTAGACACTAATGATTTAGTGGTTGTGGTTTGACATTTTACTATGGACATTCTCTTGGTGATATGTGACATTTGTTTCTGTAGTGTCTCAACAAATGGCAAAACAACGACGGTAAGCTATGCCTCAAAACAGTGGCGTCACACCCAATGTGGCGAACACTGTGCGACAACAATGCTCTGGTAGCATTGCCTCCAATCCGAGGAGCTTTGCCAAACAGAGACGGTACACCCCATACAGGAAGACACCAGCGAGTCGGCTTCTCAAAGGTCAGTTTTGCAACCACTCTAGAATTTCTCAAGTATTCAGCATATACCACTGGTAATATATCTGCCATACTTTGTAGCAGAATGTCATCAGTCCACAGCCTTAGGTGTCTGGAGGTTGTTTTTGTTTACATAAATTAATCATGCAATTAGTTTCTTATGCATATATCTTGTGAGCTTATATCTGAAACAGTTGTACAAAAAGTGGCTTATGGGATGAAGTCTTATTTAATTTCCCTGGCTGTTTTTGTTTAAACCACATTGTAGTGTGTATCTGATTGCAAACTTGGAACCCATCAGATGTCTACCCAGCTCCAGTCAGACCTTTACAAGTCTACACAGTTCATTCCACGTTTTCTGGTCATCTTCATTTCTTCTGATGCTATATGGGTTGCTCAGTGCCTGCCTATTCTATTTATAGGTGTCCATTTTAAAGCAACACATTGGAGACTTCTATCTATGTGCATAACATGACCAAGTCTTCTCTGCTGCATACAAATATCACATTAAACATGCAAGGTTGCTCACTTACTGGTTGTGTGAAATGTCTAACATGCATTTGATAAATTTATTTTTGATTATTCTCTTAGATGGTGCTAGGATCTCAAGGATCCCAGATGATGATGAAGCTGACAACACATATCTGAAAGGTAGCAAGGAATATTGCCATTATTGCAAACTTTGCATTGTAACCATTATTGCTCTCGGCGTAGGATTCATTCCAATCTCACCTCTCGTGAATACGATATTATGGGTTAGTTATACAAAATTACATAAGTAAATACTTTTCCACAAAATCGTTTTTGAATAAAGCTGAAAACATGCATTCATATTAAATTTATTAGGATCCTTTAGTTATACATACATTTAGTTGCACATGTATTTTATAATGTAAAGACAGGAGTAGAGTTTGGTACATGTCTCTAGTGTGGTTTGTTATATGTTGTTTGTTATATGAGCAGATCTTGTCAACAAGACCTGGAGAGTGTACCACGTGTCGGCCCTGTACAAATTCAGCAGTCAACCCACAAGTCTCAAGTTCTACTCCAAGTTACTTGCTACATACATCAAGGCTGTAAGTGCCCCACTCTCACAGTGTCCCACTCTCACAGTGCCCCACTCTCACAGTGTCCCACTCTCACGGTGCCCCACTCTCACAGTGTCCCACTCTCACAGTGTCCCACTCTCTCAGTGTCCCACTCTCACAGTGTCCCACTCTCACAGTGTCCCACTCTCACAGTGTCCCACTCTCACGGTGCCCCACTCTCACAGTGTCCCACTCTCTCAGTGTCCCACTCTCACAGTGTCCCACTCTCACAGTGTCCCACTCTCACAGTGTCCCACTCTCACGGTGCCCCACTCTCACAGTGCCCCACTCTCACAGTGTCCCACTCTCACAGTGTCCCACTCTCACAGTGCCCCACTCTCACAGTGTCCCACTCTCACAGTGCACCACTCTCACAGTGTCCCACTCTCACAGTGCCCCACTCTCACAGTGCCCCACTCTCACAGTGTCCCACTCTCACAGTGTCCCACTCTCACAGTGCCCCACTCTCACGGTGCCCCACTCTCACGGTGCCCCACTCTCACAGTGTCCCACTCTCACAGTGTCCCACTCTCACAGTGCCCCACTCTCACAGTGTCCCACTCTCACAGTGTCCCACTCTCACAGGGTCCCACTCTCACAGTGCCCCACTCTCACGGTGCCCCACTCTCACAGTGTCCCACTCTCACAGTGTCCCACTCTCACAGTGCCCCACTCTCACAGTGCCCCACTCTCACAGTGTCCCACTCTCACAGTGCCCCACTCTCACAGTGCCCCACTCTCACAGTGTCCCACTCTCACAGTGCCCCACTCTCACAGTGTCCCACTCTCACAGTGTCCCACTCTCACAGTGTCCCACTCTCACAGTGTCCCACTCTCACAGTGTCCCACTCTCACAGTGTCCCACTCTCACAGTGTCCCACTCTCACAGTGTCCCACTCTCACAGTGCCCACTCACAGGCCCACTCTCACAGTGTCCCACTCTCACAGTGCCCCACTCTCACAGTGTCCCACTCTCACGGTGTCCCACTCTCACGGTGTCCCACTCTCACGGTGTCCCACTCTCACGGTGTCCCACTCTCACGGTGTCCCACTCTCACGGTGTCCCACTCTCACGGTGTCCCACTCTCACAGTGTCCCACTCTCACAGTGTCCCACTCTCACAGTGTCCCACTCTCACAGTGTCCCACTCTCACGGTGCCCCACTCTCACGGTGTCCCTCTCTCACGGTACCCCACTCTCACGGTACCCCACTCTCACGGTGCCCCACTCTCACGGTGCCCCACTCTCACGGTGTCCCACTCTCACGGTGTCCCACTCTCACGGTGTCCCACTCTCACGGTGCCCCACTCTCACAGTGTCCCACTCTCACAGTGTCCCACTCTCACAGTGTCCCACTCTCACAGTGTCCCACTCTCACAGTGTCCCACTCTCACAGTGCCCCACTCTCACAGTGCCCCACTCTCACAGTGCCCCACTCTCACAGTGCCCCACTCTCACAGTGTCCCACTCTCACAGTGTCCCACTCTCACAGTGTCCCACTCTCACAGTGTCCCACTCTCACAGTGTCCCTCTCTCACGGTACCCCACTCTCACAGTGTCCCACTCTCACAGTGCCCCACTCTCACAGTGTCCCACTCTCACAGTGTCCCACTCTCACAGTGTCCCACTCTCACAGTGTCCCACTCTCACAGTGTCCCACTCTCACGGTGTCCCACTCTCACGGTGTCCCACTCTCACGGTGTCCCACTCTCACGGTGCCCCACTCTCACGGTGCCCCACTCTCACGGTGTCCCACTCTCACGGTGTCCCACTCTCACAGTGTCCCACTCTCACAGTGCCCCACTCTCACGGTGCCCCACTCTCACGGTGCCCCACTCTCACGGTGTCCCACTCTCACGGTGTCCCACTCTCACGGTGTCCCACTCTCACGGTGTCCCACTCTCACGGTGTCCCACTCTCACGGTACCCCACTCTCACGGTGTCCCACTCTCACGGTGCCCCACTCTCACAGTGTCCCACTCTCACAGTGTCCCACTCTCACAGTGCCCCACTCTCACAGTGTCCCACTCTCACAGTGTCCCACTCTCACAGTGCCCCACTCTCACGGTGTCCCTCTCTCACGGTACCCCACTCTCACGGTGTCCCACTCTCACGGTGTCCCACTCTCACGGTGTCCCACTCTCACGGTGCCCCACTCTCACGGTGCCCCACTCTCACGGTGTCCCACTCTCTCGGTGTCCCACTCTCACAGTGTCCCACTCTCACAGTGTCCCAATCTCACGGTGCCCCACTCTCACGGTGCCCCACTCTCACGGTGCCCCACTCTCACGGTGCCCCACTCTCACGGTGTCCCACTCTCACGGTGCCCCACTCTCACGGTGCCCCACTCTCACGGTGCCCCACTCTCACAGTGCGTCTCCCTCTTTACCCTTACCCCTTCTCCTTATCACATCATCAGTCTTCGCTCTCTCTCTCTCTTCACCATCTCTTCGCCCCCACCCTCTCTGTCTCTCTGTACCCTGTCTGTCTCTCTGTACCCTGTCTGTCTCTCTGTCTCTCTGTACCCTGTCTGTCTCTCTGTCTCTCTGTACCCTGTCTGTCTCTCTGTACCCTGTATGTCTCTCTGTCTCTCTGTACCCTGTATGTCTCTCTGTACCCTGTCTGTCTCTCTGTACCCTGTCTGTCTCTCTCTCTCCGTTTCTGTGTGTGTCTGTGGGTGTCTATCTGTCTCTCTTTGCATCAGTCCATCAGTCCTCTCTCTGTCATCCTCCTGCACTCTGTCACTCACAAGTGACAGTTTACAACTGGTTTGATGTCACAATGTACTGTCACGACTCATGTGTCACTGTGGGGATGTTTGCAGGAGACAGTGGCCGGCCAAGCCGTGGAGACAACACAGGAAGCAGCTGACAGTGCCGTTATCTCAACAATTCCTGGCCTTGCTGGACACTCCAGTATGTGGAAGTTTAATACACACACCTGTCAAAAATATCCTGAATACAGTACAGATTTGTAGAGGATCAAATTTTTTAAATTTTAATGTGTCCCCACAAATTGTACTATGATTGTATATGTTCTACTAATGCGCTTTACTACGATTTCGATTTAAGCCACATTTTTGGCTTTGATAATTGTATATTAATATTGCATATTAATAATTATTTCTTCAAACTGACACAAGAAGATCAACTTTCAAGCATCCACAATTTGTGTTGTATATATGTAATTACAAACCATTGGTAACCTCAAAATTAACTGTTATTAGTACACCAGGTATAGTATATTTTAACAGCACATTCTGCCAACAAAAAAGATACTTCAGACAATCACTGATTGTTCTGTTTTTGTTTTGCAGCCAGTTCAGAGGCCATCTCTATTGTATTAAACCAGCAGAAGAAACGATCAGGTTTGAACCTATACAGTCTATGTTGTATAATCATGGCTCTCAATGGCGCAGTTATGCCACCTGCTCAATTTCAACCATAATAGTTTGAATGATATCACCAGAGTCAGTTTCATATGATCAGACATTGAATTTGAAATGACAATTCATTAATGAAATTGGTATTTGCATATACTGTGGCAGGGCCACGTATAATTGTGGTAAGGTTTTACTTATGTTATGCAGTCTTGTATTACAATGTGGATCTAAATCATATATCTACCACAATTGTCATCAATGTATTACATTTTTGTTTTGCCATTTTGTGAGTGGTAAAAATAGTCCTTATTGTCCAATGTGACCTACTACAAGTCTGTTCTGTACACAAAGTCACAAACTAACAATAACTGCAAACCTTATAATCTTGTAATTTTGTCCCAAAAAATGAAATTTAATACAATACAAATGTTGCATTTTGTTTTTTAAGTTTGCTTAAAAATACCTAAATACAATGTCATGAGGATATTTCACCAAATGAGATATCGGTTTAGAGTGTACAATACTACATGTATAATCAGTGGAATCCTGACAGTTGCAGAACTCACAGTTTTGTGACTTTAAATATCCACTTTGCTGTGACAGGTCATATATTAATATGTGTGACTCGTTCACGCCAGGAGCTTCTGAGTCCAAATTCACAGCCGTGTTGTGCGAGGTTGCAACAGCAAAACAAGTGAGGAAGCACAAGTCCTTCACAGAGCTTCCTGTCATGTTGGTCAAGGGTCCAGTGGCTCTCACACGCCATGTCCACAGTTGGCTTGAGGTAGGTCACCTCGACAATGCCATCATGTAACCATATATTATTAAATAGAATATGTTGTTAAATTTAAGTAGCTTTTTTAAAACGTAAAGAGCTGTTGCCATATTACCTGGGAAACTATTTCTGTGATACACCAGTAAAATTTCCAGGTGATGTGTCCTGGTGTTGATAATGTTCAATATTATATACAAGATCACTGTCATCTAGTGAATCCAGTTTTAAAGGGCAAATTCAGGCATATTACCTCAGAAAATGTCGGTGAAACCGCCTCATTCTTGCCACCGCATAACATTACAAGTATTGCAATTTGTCACATCAGCCATAGTTTGTCATTAAATTATTTATTTTCCATTTGAAGCAAATCTGTGTTAAAATGTTATACGTCTAAGCACCACCTTTAGCAATCTGTGATCCCCGTGGGGTGGGGTTGGCACATCACCTGATTTGCTCTGTCCTTAGGGTGACCCGTCTACCCTCTCATGATGTCCCACTATTCTCCTCCCCTCCCGACAGTTGAGCCCGTGTACTTTCTCTTTTGACAATCTCACGCCAACTTTATCTTGTCTTCTGCCATTTATATAATCAAGATCAATGTAAGCATTAAATAGTACATTACTGACACAGTCTAATAAGGAGTTAGATTACTGCATCAGAGTCGTGCCCATATCTAGTGTCAATGTCTGATAGTAATGTAATGTTGTGTGTTGCAGAGACAGTTTGACTGTCACATAAGTCCTGTCACCTTCTCACCCGTTGACTTGGGCTGGATGGTGGCCATCTACGCTGGATACTTGAAAGGTGTCTTATTTCTCATTCTGATTAGATATATTGTACATACACTGTAGTATGCATTAGTTTACAATGGGGGTGGATGCGTGTGGATACTGTTGATGGCCAACAAGTCGAGTGGATGTAGTCGTGGATAGTTACAGCCTCAGCTCTTTGTGTTAGTTCCAGTTTGTTGTTGTCCTTACACAATACGAGTTATTTTTAATCATTCAATAACCATGATTCAAGATTAATATAACAGTAACCATATTTAGTGTCCTGTTAACTTATTTGCCAGGTAAGAGCCCCAGGCCGGTGGAACTGCTGTACAAAGTACCGAGTGAAGCGAAGGGCTTGCAAAGGATCATCTTCGACATAGACCCCAAGGACTGCAAGGCATTGTGGGATAGGTGAGCTGTAGTTGCTAAATTAAAAACAGACTTGTGTAGATCTGTCTTAGAAGTCTGTTTGCTAGTTTCACAACTACTGTCCAGCTATCAGAATGTTTATGAGAAATTGGATAATATTACCTATGTAACAGTGTATTTTTTAATGTATCATTTCTGTCATTTATTACCTTTCAGTTTTATGTTGTATTTGTTGTCTACATTCAATTTGTGCAAGTTTTCCTTTTGTCACATCACAGTTTTATATTGTGTTCTCAAGATAATCAACCAGAGAATAAATAAACTCTAGACAAGGAAACTGTTTGGCTGGAGTCCAACATTTTAACGTTTGTTTTATATTCCCAAGCTTGATCAAATTCACAAAGGTACTTGTTTTTGGTGACACAAACCAATATATTGACCAGTCAAACATTTTCTAGACATCAAAATTACCATAGCAAAATTACAATGTGGAAACTCTGTTTGTATTTTTTAATTGGTACTAAAATATAAGAAAGTAGGTGGTTCTATCAGTACAGTATTTGGATCGTGAAGTGGTAGAATTGGCATCTCTGACTATGAGAGATTCAGAGGAAATGTTGTTTCAGTATACATGCCCGTGAAGATGACAGTTTCACCGAGGAGGAAGTAGCCAGCTTCATCAGAAGTTTGGAGTGCCATTTCTACCATCACTTTGCCATAGATTTATCTGTAAGTCTCCAATGATTTATCTGTAAGTCTCCTCTCCAGTGATTAACACATACAAAAGTTCTTTTGATGTTATACATATTGAAAATGTTAATTAAAAAAATTAAGGTGTATATTTCCCTTTTAAAATATTTTATAATGACAGTACATACACTGCTGTATGTGGTATAGATTGGGGATCTAGTCACATATGATGTAAAATTGGAAACTACTGATTGGGCCATTGTTGCTAATTTGCATTGAAGTCAACATGTACACCTACTCACCTAGTCCTGACTGGGGGGGGGGCTTTTCTGCTTTTAGAAACAAAGGTAAAAAATGGTGTCTCTGAAATTGAGTATTGTAAAGTTCTTGGTCATTTTCGTAAGTACTTCACTCAGTTTGTTTGCTAAAAATTGATGGAATGTGTTAGAGATTTAAAACAGATATATTACAGGACGTGTTCAGCTTAAAAATAATATGGCATAAAACGTCAATTAGTGGCCTCGTCAGTAAAGATCACGTTTCTTGCTGCAGGTGATGCCACTGACGCGGATAGGTACGTCGACTGTGTACGCCGGCACTGATGGCAGGATCAAGGTGGGACGCCAACAGATGATTTTTAATGTGGTTAATGCTGACTTAATATTATTAATTCATTTGCCAAGTTCCTGTTTACATCTACAAAATAAATATACTGTGTAAGGTCCCTCAACAGTGACCACCCCTAAAATGTGACCACTGATATAGCAAGTTGGAAATTTACCTGTAATGAACGACCAATTATTTAATGTCAACTTAGATGACAATTGTTCATTGTTATCAGTAACAATGATTGTATAAATAATAATATAGTTTTGTTCATTAAATTGGGGCTATTTATAGACAAGTGTCTATTTTATAGA
The DNA here is from genome assembly GCA_025642075.2 of Ridgeia piscesae. Taxonomy (NCBI): domain Eukaryota; kingdom Metazoa; phylum Annelida; class Polychaeta; order Sabellida; family Siboglinidae; genus Ridgeia; species Ridgeia piscesae. The sequence continues at coordinate 410,779 of JAODUO010000056.1, read as the reverse complement.
CGGATAGCATTTCCAGACCATCACCTGTATTCAAATACTAACCGTGCTCACCATTTCTTGTCTGCAATGAAGGGTTACTGGAATCTAATAGAAATCTACAAAGCATCTCGGCCACATAGTTGTGAGAGTGAATAAAAGATCCTGAAGTGATGTGACATGTTTATTGATCATTTGAGTGATTACAGTTTGTCTTTCAGATGATGTGTGAGAAACGTGTCCTTCAGATACTTGGTCACATCACAGAAATGGTCCAGGAGAGAGAACTGATGTAGCCGGGGACACGGAAGGTCACATAGCTGAGGAGAAGTGGCAGATATTCTGTGTTCTGCAGAGTTGGAGACGTGAATATTTGATCAGTTGTTGGACTTACAGATTCCTAGGTGCAACTACCGACCAGCTGGATATATACTATTTTGTTGTTGCACTGATATAGTTGTTAATGTTTTAGTCAGGAGAATGTTGTTCAGTCAGGTGTGCAAGTGACGAATGAAAGTGATGTGTGTTGGTGATTTGCAGCGTAGTTTGATATCTGCTTCTGAAACAAACATTTTGTACACTACATATTTTATAGCTTTCAACGTTTGTTAGCAAGAAGGCAAATTATTGTGCAGTATGTTATAAATAGTTTATTACAAACTGGTTTATATAATAGTTAAATAAGAAACTACTCTTATCTGCCAGGGTTATATTTTACTTTTAGCATTCAGATTCATTATTCTTAGTCACTTTTGTTTCTGCAATTGTTTTTATTAAATAAGTTAAATTTTCCAATTATTTTCGATTTGTGTACTCCAATGAAATTTATTTTAACATAATTTAGATGATTTATACATGCTGTTTATTTTATTGGCATTTATTTCAATTTGATGCACACTTTTAAATGTTATGTAAGTAATATTATGTTTTAGTCGTAAATTGAATGTATCCTTATTAATGACAGGGGATTCTCTATAACAACTGCCTTTGTATGTATGTCAATTAATAAAATATATGAGCTATATATAACTAGTGTTAAGATGTTCCGTGTAACCCTCTCCTTGGTTGTTGAGCATATTAATATCATTAATATCATTCAAAGTGTTTATGTGGCACAGTGCCCAGTCCTTAGTCCATGGCAGACTCGTTCAGTTGAACATCGTCTCAACTTGTGCAGGAAACAAACTGTTCCTTGTAAGCAGATGTTTGACATAATTTATATATATATGGACTCATCATTGTGAGAATACACTGTACACCATCTCTGTAATATTGCATTTCTCTTTAGATCTGAAGTGCACACCAAGAACACACACTTCACAGTTTAATAATAATACATTTATTAAATGCTGATTCTTCACAACATGTCACACAAACCACACAAGTGATGTTTTCCACGATGAACAAGATATCACCACCAACATAATGACAACATGAATTATGTGATGACATCAATGACTTACATCACTAAATGTGTATACAGGGACATAATTATAGTTACTATGATACTATGTATATACAGTGAATCATATAGTTTATTCCCAGACATAGCATTACGACAAATGTTATTGCATTGACAAGAAACAGGAAATTAATCACAATACACTGCATTACTAGTATTTTATTATTATTAAGAACACTATCATTTTATACCGGCAACCTGCCTATGGAGACCAGTTTTCCTTTCAGACAGCTGTGCAGATGGTGAGACTGACCAAAACAGGTTCTACTGTACAGTGTAGAGAGCTGTTTTATGATAAATAACCTGTGATTTGATGAAAAAATTGAATTTCTACAATACACATTTCGGCAACCAAACTACGTGGTCAGGTTCACTATGATGAGTTCTGCCTCCTGCCTGGCAGAGAATATCTGAAATCCTTTATTTAGACCAGAATGTTTAGAGCTGCTAGCTGTACTAAAATACAGCAAAGACATAATTTAAGCACCACAACACTGTTGTAATACAGTAATAAAGGCAAGTTCTTATATAGCGCAGTATCCAGTCCTCAGGACTGTTCAAAGCGTTTACACTTTACTTCTCTGACACCTGTTTAATCAGACACCATCTCGGCTTCTCTGGGGAAGTATCCAGCCATATGCTAAAATTAATGTGCAAAGGCTGCTTGTACACATATCCACCGCTGTCTATAGTCAGGTACTCATTTATACAGCTGAGTGAACAAGCAGCAATGTAGAGTGGAAAAACGTGCCCAAGGTTTTAACACCGCAGCACAGGATTCGAACCCGGATTCTTGAGGTCGAGAGTCCAAAGCTCTACCCCTGAGCCATTGCGCTTTCACTGCTATTTTGTTACTGCATGTACATAAACACTAACTTGATGTAATTAATTGAGAGAAATAAATCAAACTAACTAATAACATCTTGACATACTAATGACAGGCATCACATCAAATTGCGCTAAACAATTTAACGCATTACCCAGTATTTCCCATCCCAGGGTGACCTTAATTCTGAGATGGCTCTATTACAAAGGTGACTAATGTGAGGTTGATTGCATTATTTGGCCTATGTCAAAAGAAACGTGATGATGCAAATGGCATTGTACCGAGATTCTGGGCCTTTTGGTAGCAACTAAAGATAACGTTATACATGTACCGGTATGTATAAAATAGATTACTATCTACCAATTTCTACTGTGAAAAAGTAGATCAGTCGGCCTCAGCAACTAACAACATCCACATGACTGAGCAACTCAATTCTCTTGCCACCTCTCACTCTGTCACACCGTACTTAAAAACAAAATCTGTAGTTTGCAGCAGCACACAACTGCACACACAGCTATTAGCATAATAAAATTTTATTTTTACATACTGCTGTATTCTTAAAAATAGCATAAATTAAACAAAGATAAAATATAAAAATAATTGATATGAATCTGGCGACAGAATGTGCCTGAAGTAAAACAGGAATGTTTAACAATGCAGCAGTGGTTGACTACGTGATAATTAAACACCATTATGCAAGTGAAATCACTGAAAATAAATGCATTTTCACAAGAACACTGATCTCTGTTTATGACTTTAACACATGATCCAACATTTATGAATATTACTAATATTCACGCCAACAGCCATGTGAAATGTTATTACAAAAAAACATACTTCAACCCAGATCATAAATTTGTGCTGAATGATCTGGAATAATCTATGGACTTGGTCAAACGTGCTCCTGCCTGGTTCAAAGCCAAAGCATGTCCTTGTCATATTCTGTCACTTCAGCCAAAGCCACACAAGATGGCCGACTTGTGCTTGTCATATACTGTCTCAATTGTGGCCAGGTCCTCATTAGCATCCAGCACCTGACAGGCAAAGTCATCATATAAACGACATACAACATCAACATCTTGATACTTCTTTGTAAAATGTTAAAGATAAAGCTTACAATATTACAGATAAAAGAAAAGCAGTATAACATTTATATTTACTTTATCTAGACATTAATATCCAGGGTAAATCTCTGTTCAGCAAAAAAGAATATTGGAATAAGAGATTTTTTGCTCTAAGATTGACATAAAACTGAAAAAGAAAGAAAACATGATTTCTATAAAATAACATTGGTATTATATATATATATATATATATATATATATATATATATATATATATATATATATAATACCAATGTTATTTTATAGAAATTCATGTTTTCTTCTTTTATATATATATATATATATATATATATATATATATATATATATAAACATTGGTGCGCAAATAAACTTGGATAACCTAGTCAGAAACAAATTAGTTAATACACTCTAAGAATATATTATAAATTATCTTACACAGTATACATCTGATAACAGGCATATTAATTATGACAATATCATGCTAACATCTGCCCATCCCTGGGAGATGCTGCTTGAACTGAAGGGTTGGCTACTTGTTCGAGGACAGATTCTAGGATGGATTCTCACCAGGACTGGAGCAGGCAGTGGGAACTTGGTCTGTTGCACCAGCCAGTCCTCGTGTAACTCATGCAGACTCCGCAGATAGTCCTGAACAGACAACGCAGGCAGTGAGCATCAATTAGTTTCTGAGTATTACACATCTAGACAGTGTCACCCAGGCAAGAAGTCAAGGCCATTCTGGAACCAATCTTCAAAAATCAGCTGGAATTGACAAGGAATTTTTATTTTGCAGCAGACATGAGCCAATGAAAAAGCCTTATCCAAATGTTGTTGTTGAACAACAGCAAGTTTTTATTCGTCTGGGTGTTTGCATCACCTATTCAATTTTAACCTGTGTGTATAATTTACAGCTTCATTCATTTAAACTGTAGATGTGAATGAGTTACCGTTGATTTTAGCATTTATAGTTATAATAATGATGACGTACCAATGGTATGGTCGCTTCTTCTTTTCTTCCGCCTTCTGCCTGGCTTCTCTCTATGATTCGTCTGTGGACTACCTCTGGGCTTGTCTGGAGATAGACTAAAATAAAAAAAGTCTAACATAAGATTTCATTTCTTCAGATCATGTGATAATTTGTTGTTTTTAGCAACTTAACTTTCTGTATGTCGTAATTAAATTTACTCAAACCAACAAAAAATATTGTCAATGCTGAGCTAAAGAATGTCTGTTTAAAAGTGGCTACTGGAGCGGGATTGGCAGCTTAGATAAATTGCTTTCATGATCTGCTGGGATGGGTGGACACTGGGCAGACAGTTGCTCTCTGCCCAGTGGTCAACAATAGCCATTTGCTAGTGAGTCCTGCCTGTCTTAGTGCAATGAGGGAGCAGGAAGGTTGGCTGCAAAATGCTTCAAAGGACTATTGAACTCTTTCTGCCAGACATTCAGCATCAGTCATTTATTCCTGACTGAGTCTTGTTTGTGTTGACCCAATGATCAAGACTGTCTACAGCTGCTGGTTAAACATTACTCAGCAATTAGTCAGTGGTTGGATGTGAAGCCAGTGAAGACTTTCCTGTTGCCTTGTGTGAGAAGGAATGCTGGCTGGGGGGTTGGTTGGTTGGTTGGTGACTGGTTCAGAGAACCATTGAACACTCTTTGGCCAGGCAGTGATTGGGCAAGAAAAACTTAAATTTGCAATATGTCAACATTTGATACATCTCCGTCTCCTCCCCCAGTGACTCACACAGCCACCAACAGATGCAGGGAAACACAGAGTTATTAAACACAGGGTCAACACAGCTAGGACTCAACATCAACAGAAGCAAGACAAGGATTATGAAAGCCAACACAAAGAACAACAACCCCATTCCAATGAACGGAGAGCCACTGGCAGTACAATCAACAAAAATGGAGGCACAGAAGAAGACGTCAAAGCAAGGATACAGAAAGCAAGAGTTGCATTTATTATGTTGAGAAAAATTTGCAAAGCAAAACAAATCAAAATTAACACCAAACTGAGAATATTCATTTAAAATGTCAAGGCAGTTTTACTCTATGGATCGGAGACATGGCAAAGTACACAGAAGATACTAAAAAGAATACAGATCTTCATCAACAAATGCCTGAACAGAATCTTACACCTGACGTGGACAAACAAGGTATCCAACACTACACTCTAGAAATGGAACAAACAATTACCCATAACAAATGAAATAAAGAAGATAAAATTGAAACCTCCAGAAACCATCACCCGTCAAGCCATCACATGGAACCCCCAGGGAAGAGGCGAAGAGGTGAAGAGGTAGGCCACGAAACACCTGGCAGAGAGACAAGGGAAACAAAAGAGATGGGTTACACCAGGAGAGAGATGGAGAGGATGGCCACGGACAGACAACGGTGGCGTTCCTTGGTCGATGGCCTATGCTCCCAGTGAGCAAACAGGCATAAGTAAGTAAGTAACATTTGATACGCATTCAATGAAACATGTGTCATTCAAATAAAAATGAATGTTTATGGTTTGAATATGAATGTTTATGGTTCACATTTGAATGCGAGTGCACTGAAAATTTAGCAGTTGCATTCAAAAGCACATTTTAATGCCAACATTCAAATGTGCATTCAAATGACATTCACATTCATTAACAAGCCTGATTATGACTGATAAAGAACATAATATACAGTCGCGCCTCGCTATAACGTGCCTCGTTATAACGCAAATTGGATATAATGTGGTCAGTCGTGGACCCCAAATTTCTGCCGCCAGGGGAGAATGGGCGCTACAGCTAACAATAACGCTGTAATTAACTGTCACTTATTTTTATGAAGTCCCCATGTTTGTCTTGTACAGGCATTTCTAGAAACAATTTAATGATATTAAGAAATTTAACACAGAAGTACAACTGCATTGCTGAGTTCGTTGTTTGTTGTGCCCCTGGCTTTTGCGCTGCTGTCGGCTTCGCTGTGCAAATCCGATTGATTTTTCAAACCAATCTATTGTGTGACTAGTGCTTGGTTTGTGTGGTAATGTCTTAAGTGTTTGTTTAAAAAGTGGCCAATTCCTTTGATTGCATTTAATTAACATTAGGCACAGTAAATTTGGTGCAAAGCATTGTGTATTTGATCCGATATCAATCGCGTTTGTATCCTGCCAGTTCGCTGTGGCTTCCGCGAACGGGCGCCTTTGTTGGCTTGTAAATTGCAATTAAATTGCTTATGAATCGGGCGGTGACGAACAATAATTATGATACTGAAATGACAGGCTAACAGTTATGTTATGTTTTCACTACGTCTATGAAAAAACATTTACTTATGCGCAAATATACATATTCATCAACTGCGTATGAACTGCAGTAGCCTCAAACCACAGTGAAATGTATTATAAATCGGCACGGTAAATGTGCGATCTAAATGTATATTTTGGGATTGATTGAAAGATGAAATCAAGCCAATAGTGAGTGCAACTACCTGGTAGTGTAGGTATTAATATTTGACTGACTTCGGCAACATGTCAATTCATTTGTGCATTTCGGCTACTGAGTTCAAGGTTATTTCACACCGCGACAGCGTACTGTGTTATCGCTCCACCTCAGTTCGCATCGCCAGACGAGGCACGTTGGCCCTGAATTTATTTTTAAATTGTACACCAGTCGCAAGTTTTACTCAGTTCAACATTCGACAGTGTATATTATTTTAACGTAATACACATTTACGTTGGTTGTCAATGTCAATTAGTTTTATAAACCACACATAGACGGCGCAACCAGCACATTGGTTTCGGTTGCTGTTGTGGCATTTTGGGGGTGGTGGCGCCCTGGCGGAATATATGTATAACGCGCCTCGTTTATAACATGGTTCCATTTCATGGACCCCAACTACCGCGTTATAGCGAGGCGAGACTATATATAGAAGTTTTTCAGCAAACCTGAACAGAACTTACTCACCTATTAAATCTGCCTTTATTGTGTTGTTTGCCAGAATCCAATCAAACCATTGAGAGAGAACGCAATATTCAACGTCTGGCATCAGACCACTGTAAGTAGAAGAAAAAAAAATCACAAAACATTGTAGCATATAAATAAAATTCATTTCTATTCTCTTATAAACAAATATGTGTTTTGGGTTAAAATGGAACCGTACCTCTTAACACGGATAATAATTTTGTCATCATTGAAAATGATGTTTTCTTGAAATCTATCAACATGTTGAAAGCACATACTTGGAAAGTTTATCAAACAAGCAGGCAAATTATTCAGGTAGGATTTATAAATTGGATTAAAGGTAAATGTCTATGTCACGTAAGCCTGGGCTGCTTAGTTCACTAAATAAATCACCAAGCAAGTAGTGATGAATAAATGTAACATTAGACTGAACACACTAGGTCAATGGTATCACGCAACCTACGTGTAAAAATCACCAATGCCAAATGCGACGCAATATATATATATATTCAATATATATTCCTTCCAAGTTCCAATGAGACGGCCCGACCCACTCTGCCGTCTGGTGTATTTTGAGGATGCGCCATTCACATTTTCGCTATTTACGTTAAAAAAACAAACCAGTTCAATAACCACATCTATTTTTGAAGCTAATTTTCCCAGCGAGCTTTTTTGGAATGACAATGTCCCTTTTGTGCACTTAACTAGTGTGTAGGTTCTCAACAAAGCAGTATTTGGCGCTGAAGATTGAGCGTTCCATCAGCCGCACTTGGCTCATCTGAAATGCAAATGAGCGTGGTGGTATACAAGAAGATGGATTACCACATTAACTTCACCGAACTCAAGTAGGTATGTGCCAGTTTTCATACAGTACAAAAAGATTGCTTTTTCAAAGTGTTATAAATTGTGAAATAATGCTGATACCAGCCTCGTGGTTATGCTAAACAAATGACTAATGTTAGTTTATGGTTATTAATACCCGTACAGGCTATTTATGGTTATTAATGTCTGACAGACTTTTGGCAGTCACTGACCTTACTAGTACTACATGATCAATAGAAACTGTCATTACTCAAAACACTGCAGGAAATGTTACATTTTACATCCATTCTACCTGAGTTATTTCCATGCAGCCATAAATCTTCATAAAGACATGTTATATTTTCATTGGATTACGTTATAATTTCCCAAACCAAAAAATTATTTGACAGACTGACAACTATGCATCTCCCTTTAAGACCACCACGGCAATACCCCTGCCTTACAGCTAAAGTCATTAACTCTAAGGCAGGCTTGAATTGATTCTGCATTGTTAAACAATAGGAAATTATAGTCTTGCTAATCTGGTCACCTGGCCATAGAAGCCACATAGGTCCAGGCTCAAATGTCACCTTAACATTGAAATTCTACTGTGCTACATTTGTTGTTGGCAATAATAATCATTACCCCCCCCGGTATTCCAAATTTCTAGCTTGATTTGTGTATACATCACAACATGTTATTTTAATTATTGGTGAAATGCAATCAATGTTTTCCATTTTATATTAATAATAAATCAATCAAACTGTACCTGTCTCTATACCAAAGCAATGTATTAGCCAAATGTCAAAACCTCTTGGGAGTTATGCCTTTTTGTATTTATTTAATCATTTATTTATTCATCAGCTGTGCATTGTGCATAACTGCGACAACATATCCACGACTGCAAAAAAAGCCTAGCTTATCAAATGGCTGCATTAAAACATTCCACCATTTGCAAAAAGAAAAACTGATTCAACAACCTGGGAACGTATAATACACATTATTAGTATGCATGTGTGGTCACCAGCATAACCAACTGTCAATGCTGTCCTTTAGGGAAGTTACATAGTTTTTGTTGTGTGGTGTACTTTATGGCCTTGTCAGAGTCTGTCTTGTTGGTGAACTTTGTACTAACCCTGCACTCTTACCTGTGGCTGCAGATGTCGTTGAAGCATCGTCAGTTGGACATACGTCTGTAATGTCAGTGCCCACCGTGATGGATCCTCATACATCAGAGCCTTGAAGGCAACATCAAGGAGTCCAGTATTAATGGTTTCCAAATATAAAAAGAACATTTATTCCTGTTTTCTAAACTTTAACATGACATAATTAGATTACCATCTAGAGCAAAAACCTTGGATTTCAACTGGACAAGTAAACTGTTCAGCTTTATGAAAGGTCCAACTTTAAAATCTATGTACAGTATGTTTATTAATTTGAAACCCATTGCTGTTACCACTGGTCCAATTATGTAGTTGTTTTCTATTTCTGACAAAGTTGTCCTCATAAAACTGGCTTCCTTCTGAGTTATATTTGTACTAGTGAACTGATGTATAAAACAAATTAACTGAAGTAAAGAAAAATTCCCTCCTGTTTGAAAGCAAATGTGAACATACAATACACACCTGTAGCGTAGATTAGAACAGGTATCAGACGATGTAATTTCATCCATTAAAAACCAGCAATATCATTCACAGTAAAGAGCACAAACAATAACCCTTGTTGATGACCTTCAATGATCTGAACTGACCAGTGCATTGTGACCTTGGATGTTGCGCCATCTGTCCACTGGTTCCTTTATCACCTATAAAAACAAACACACTTACCAGGGGTACTGGTAATGAAATAGCATTTAAAAACCTTTTTGTTGTGGGACGTTAATCATCTGCTTCCACTTGTGTGAACTGACGATTTTCTATAATTAAAGAAATGTGCAGTTATTCTGCCTTAGAAAAGTCTACCTTAGAAAACTATACCCGACAGGCTAAGTGATTGGTATCGTTTTGTTATGTTATAGTGTTAACTATATAAACTGATCTTGTCCATTCCTATATTTCTAGTGCATCACAAGGATTAAAACTTTAATGTATTCCTACACCTAAAATAAATAAACTCTCAGTTGTCCAAGGAGATGTTGTTAAAACGTGTGATATTGCATTGTACCACAAGGGAAGTTAATAAATTACCTGTACCTTTGTTGAGCAGCTTGTCTAGACAGTGTGGCCTAGATTTTGACTCGCAATATTTGAGCTTGATGAGGTCATGAGTGGACTGAATGCTGTTTGGTCACTTGCTCATTGTTAAAAAAATTATTGTCAAACTGTAAATGTAATAGGGGTCAGTTTCATTCTCCCAGTTAAATCATATCATTAACTGACCTCACTAACAGGTTATGCCTTCAACCAATTTTTGCAGTGGGATATTTTAATAGCACAATTTCAGCAAAGAAATTGATAAAAATTACTTTCATTAACTTGCATTTAGTAAGGATTTACATTAACAAAATCTTTACTGGATCAGTAAATTAATTTGTCTATATCTTGGATAGTACAAAGTATTATTGGCCAACCATATTTGAACAAACTACAACTTTTTAAATAATCTACTTTAAATTTTAATTGATTTGATAACTCAATGCACATATTGGTTTATCAATCTTTACAAACCATGGGATGCTGAATCAGAATA
>JAODUO010000056.1:380000-395000 GCA_025642075.2 Ridgeia piscesae | reverse complement strand
ATAGGGATACAAAAACACAACAACAACAATAACAACATGCAATTTTATCCTAGTCTAATAACCGGGCAACATTTATTTTGAATCCTAAATATAAATATTTGCCATCATCACATTCCATTTTCGTAGCCTTGTCACGTCTTGGGCTGCAGCCAACGAATAAAAATGGAAAATTATTCCTAATGTAATCCTATTTGAATGATGACAAATTTCTTTGCGAAAAGATAGGACTGGGGAGGAAATTCTTACATAAGCACCCGTATCCCTCCTGTAGGTTATGCCTATGAATCAGTCAGCCAGTTACGAGTCCTCCGTTCCCCACCATCCTAATTTTCAGAGATTGAGAGGGCAATGCCCCCCTCCCCTATGACTACGCCACTGATTATTAAATTCGGGATTGGTTATTCCGATAAATATGTACCTTATACTAATGGTTCCATGATGTTAAAATTGCACAAACGCCTACTAGCATTAGACCCGTATGATTTTATTCGGAACTAGTTATCATCGGTTGAACACCCAGCCTGCACTTACTTAGAACGTCATCACAGCCTGTTTAATGGTACCCTGATTGTTTTTGTTGATTTACTCTCCCACGCGTCGACCATGGCTGCTAGGTTAAACAAATGCCTACGGGGGATTTCTCCCGAGTGCTTTATCGGTTTCCGAGTGCTTGAGTTGGTGGCGTGTCATCCTGCGATTACCGGGTTAGACCAGACGGGCGTTAGTGCGCAATCTCCGAGTTCATATTCGTCTACTCTGTATAACAGTGTTCACATGATTATTGTTTTGTCTCTCTTAATAATTCGGTTAGAATAGGGACACTTATACATATATTATCTTTGTCTATACATACAATGATCAGCGGTCTCTTGTTCCAATTATGACTTTATTCATTCCTATTAATTAATGCTATTAGTCTAATGATTCTTGTTTATTGCGTTGCGTCTCTGAAGATAGGCTTCTGAGCATGTAGACTATATTGAACTATAGACGTATATCATCATGTTCAATCTATGTACTTGTAATTATTGGTCTAATAAAATTTCTTTAATTTGTTCGTTCGTTCGTTCATTTGTTCGTTCATATAATCTCCGAAATTCTTTTGCTGCTGCATTCTGTGAAATTTATATTTATAATTCGTTTAAAACTTGTGTCCATGGCGCCATGATAACACATTTATATTATCTGTTATCAAACATTTGTATCGAGGTACAACAGAAATTTAAGATTCATCGTCAAGAAATATCCTCACTGTGTTAGTATGTCACCTATCCGGAAGTAACCTATACTCTATCGACTTGTCACTCTCCAGGGAACGATTGCTGTAGTGGGAATCGTTGAGTGACAGCGAGTCATTGTACTTTGAGTAATAACAAACTGTGTAAAACAGTGTTTATAATGTTCAATTGTTCCGTTGCTAGGTCAGACCATGACGACACTGACGGTGTCAATGGAGCAGAGTTAAGGTCAGAGGATGTAGGATGCGAATTAAGGACAGAGGATGTGAATCGTTTCCGATTGCCACCGCCCATGCGCAGTCTTGACCGAAACGAATGGAAGCATCTATGCGGGCGGCTCGTTAATTCAGTCTGGGACGTGCTGTGAAAGGGCCTGAATCATTTAATCGATCGCCGACAGCGTTAATAAGTTGTTTGATAATGTTAAGCAATCTGGACAAAGGTTTCCGTTGTCTGGTGGCTTGACTGGTCGCTCTATGTGGTCCTGGATATGCCATATTCACCGACGGTCTCTTGTGATGCGTTTTATCATCAGGTGGCGTGGTTATCGTAGACGTGGGCGTTCAGGACCAACCAATAATTCATGCGACCACAGTGGCGTAGCCAGAAGAGGGACATGGTCCCCAATCCCGGAGAAAATGTATGGTGGTGAGCGGAGGACCAACCTGGTGCCTGATTCGCATAGTCGAAAAGTACAGAGGGTATAAGGATGCCTGTATAAGAGTTTCTTTCCCAGTCGTACATTTTCGCAAAGAAATTTGTTATAATTCAAATAGGATTAAGGTAGGAATTCTCCACGTCTGTTGCTCACCAATTTCTTCTTAACACTTTCCTTCAATCCAATCTCCACTCTTATTTCATCCATTTTTTTCTTATCAGCTCCCTTAACTCCCACGATTGTTCTTACCTGGCAGTTTGTCGCAAACCTGGACTTTCTCCTGTTGTTTCTCTGTTAGTGCCATCGTCTCAAGTGCATTCATGTATATATCCGGGTAACACACGAGCTAAGCACCTTTCCTTTAAGTTTACGTGATATGGGTATATCCCCCATTGCCCCTTCGACTTTCGTCCAAGCGTTTGCACTGACTGTAGTCCTCTCATTGTAATCAAAGCAATTAATCTAGTCGATTTTCCACTGGATAAATGCCACTTCCTATCGTGATATTGTAATAAACATCGTTATATGTTGTGAAGTTGCTGGTTGAACGCCAATGCCACATGATCAATGTTAAGGTAGGATTGTTTAATTATTGTTTTATCAGAGTAAGTGACAACATGTTGGTATTTGTAGTGGTTATTGTCAGTAGGTTTGTCAGATGTAGCGCGAGGAATGTGATGGCCGGTTATAGAAATGACAGCTACATTGCTCAGTGAATTGGTTGTCATGTCGGTATTAATTTTAAGCGAGTTGGGTTGGAATTTATCAAATGTTTATTTGATTTTTTATGGGGCCATATATATATATATATATATATAAATATATATATATATATATATATATATATATATATATATATATATATATATATATATATATATATATATCAAATAAAAAATCTGGCTACGGGTCTTGGGTGCGGTCTGTAGTCGGCCTGTTAGACCATCGAACATTTAAATTGTAAGCATCTTTTCTCTAAGTCTTCCTGAAGACAGTGCTCTACGTTTTTCTTCTCATAACATACTCTAAGGCATTCTATAATGACAGTAGATGGTCGAGTCTATTTGTCGTTTTTTAATCTACCCACGCTTGCCATGTTACCATTAGTTACACTTTTCTCTCCAAGACAACCTGCACGCCCGTTCTTCCATATGCTCACTTATCTGATCTGTTCTGTTCCTTCTGTGCGCGGATCCAGATAGAATGGTCTACTGAAACCAAACTTCCAATATAATAGATTATCCGGGCACATTAAAAAGTATAGGGACATGTCATATTCCAAACGTCTATGCCTCCTGGAACAGCCTATGCCACCTGTATTCTTTTTTACTACACGTGTACTGGTCAGACACTGCTTATTGACGGTCAAGCATATATTAACGTGACGTCACACATCTTCTCCGGGGAGCGCGGTGGCATTGTTGGTAGTGCATAGGGATGTTAATTGAGAGATGGGGACTTCAAGTATTAGGCAAGTTAGCTCATTCGATGTTAGGTCAGTTTACTCAGCTGCAAAAATGAGTACCTGACTGTAGACAGCGGTGGTATTTGTGCGTTCGCGCAGTAGGTAACTTACCTAGTTGCAGCGTTGTCAATTAAATCGTCGAGGTGTTCGAAAGAACAGCTCTCTCAGAGAGTAAAGGGTAAACTGTTCTCTGCACTCTCACTTACCGGATATAGGAATATAGATAAATTTACTGTTACATTACATTTCAGTGTCTAGACAGTGTGACATTTTGTTGTCTATTTGTCGGTCTGGGTTTTGAATTTATTCCAGACTACACGATGCTGCAGATGTATGGCACAGGACGAATGACGCAGTTCTGTACTATTTCGTTAGTGCGAAATTATATTTATTGCATTTCTATTTTGGATTATTTTAAAGGAACATGCAACCCTAACATTCAAAAATCATAAAAATCCCCCCAAATCTCACATTCAATTCCATATAGTATCTTGTCACATACATATTGGTTTAATTTTGTAGGAATATTATGCACATTAAAATAATCTTCAAAACGTAATTTTATTGACTGTGGTTGCTGCCATTGTTGCTCAATTCACGAAGAATTAACGAGAAGTAACGCGATAGAATGCGTGATTATGACGTAGACTCTCCACTATTCTCAGCGATGCCAATTTTATAACATCTAGTCTACACTGCTTCTTTGCTAATGTCCTTTAGTCCTTCTCTCTTCCTTGACCGAGAAAACATTATTTTGTCAATATTTGCACACCCCTTCAATATTTTAAACACTTCTATATGATCTCCTCTCAATCTCCTGGTTTCTAGTGTTGTTAAACCACATGCTTTTAGACGCATTTCATAACTAATATTTCTGAGTTTTGGTATAATTTTGGTTGCTCTCCTTTGTACTCTTTCTAGTATATCAACATCCTTATTGCGATATGGCTTCCGTGCCTGTATGCAATATTCTAAATGAGGCCTAAATAGTTACATATAACTTGTTTCACAAAAATACCTGGGGATACACAAGTACGCACGCACACACGCACGCACGCACGCACGCACGCTCGCACGCACGCACACACACACCCGCCCGAGTCGCTGGCGGTAGTGGACGTGTGACATCACCACCCCGCAGGTGAAATGCCCAAAATGTCAGCCTCCACAGATGATCAGTAATTCTCCTTAAACACTTACTAAATGATCTAAAATTAGATAAAAATGATGGCAAATGATTATAGCAGAGGGTTGCATGTTCCTCTTTTAACTGTTTTGGCCCATATATTGGCTATTTACCTCACTGAAGACCACATAAATAAGCGTAATCTTGGATGTATTTGTTTGTTGTATTAAGTACTGTGTGCGTGCGCGCGCGCGGCCGTGTGTGTGTAGATGCACGTCTCAGGTTGTTTACTCCAAACAGCCCAAACTTGGGCTAACGCAGGAGTGTGTGTGTGTGTGTGTGTGTGTGTGTGTGTGTGTGTGTGTGTGTGTGTGTGTGTGTGTGTGTGTGTGTGTGTGTGTGTGTGTGTGTGTGTGTGTGTGTGTGTGTGTGTGTGTGTGTGTGTGTGTGTGTGTGTGTGTGTGTGTGTGTGTGTGTGTGTGTGTGTGTGTGTGTGTGTGTGTGTGTGTGTGTGTGTGTGTGTGTGTGTGTGTGTGTGTGTGTGTGTGTGTGTGTGTTTACGCAAGTGCGTATACGTGCGTGTGTGCATGCAAGTGTACAATTTACTTAATACAATCAATCAATGAATCAACCACAGGGTACATTACTGCATTCTTCCGTCGTTGTGTGGACCATTGCAACATTTCCTGTATTTAACTCAGCGTGCACCGACGCTTTCAACTCAACGGTAAGTTACTGTCACGTCTACCTGCAGTCGTGACTACGTCAATCTCATGGTCGTTTCGTCAGGACCAGGAAAAGCCTCGGGCACCCCAATACATACTCTATGTATAGCGCATGTCCAAGTGAACATGAGACTGGACATGACTGGTCGAATTAGGCATACAACGTAAGAGGCCAGACAGACGGAGGTATGAGGTCAAGATAGTGTGCGCTGCCACCGTGGCGCACCCAGCGGCACAACCATGAACTCATCGTGTGCGTCAATGGCGACATTTTGGTTTATAGTCGGATATATATATGGCATATGTAATGCTGATTTAAAGATACTGTAGGTGTCCCTCAGATACGAACATTTTGTTCTTAGACCACTTTCTTAAACCATTAGTTCTTAATGTGAAAGTTGTGTGCGCAAAACGACAAATTGTAAACTAAACATTCAATTGTTATGCCATTTAATACTTATTCTTTGAAGTAGGTCAGCTTCATGTTCATGAAAACATGTTGAAATTAAATATAATTTATTCAGCAATGTTTATGTAGGAACAGGCACTGTGCCACTAAGACAATGCGACCCAACAGCGACAGTCGTTTTATCACGGTCTTAATTATATGTACACAAGTCCGCCGTTTTATATCCTCCGAACCATTTTAATTTATTATAACTGAAAGAAATCCAAACCTTTCAGCACGGTAGCTACTAATGTGATTGTTAACATTAACGTATTTTTGCATCGTACAACCTATAATATTAACGTGATTGTTAGCATAAAACTATTTTGGCATTGTGCAGTCTAAAATGATTGATAATGACGGGTACGGTAAAAACCCACTTTTGTTAACTTGGCAGTAACCGAAATAGGCTACCTTGCCGCTTTCCGCCAAAAAAGTTCGCCAACAATGATATGAAAATCTACATTTTACGACACAGTCTCAAATAACCTGCCAGTAACACGTATAGAAGTTAAAGACAGCAAATGCTATCTTGTACACTATTATACATGTTAATTACATATTAACCGGTTCTTGGAGTCGCCGCATTCGTTGAACGAAGCC
This sequence comes from Ridgeia piscesae, assembly GCA_025642075.2. Classification (NCBI taxonomy): domain Eukaryota; kingdom Metazoa; phylum Annelida; class Polychaeta; order Sabellida; family Siboglinidae; genus Ridgeia; species Ridgeia piscesae. The sequence continues at coordinate 388,737 of JAODUO010000056.1, read as the reverse complement.
ACAGCAGACGCGTAAGTTAAACTAGTTGTCAAAAAATAAAGCGCGAACATCATGTTATGACGTCACACACATACCGTCATAAAAGCTTGGAAGGCGCTTAAATCAACGCGCAGTTAGCTTTATTAGGTTGATTTCATATTCGGTCTACGTCCATTATTCAAATAATTAATAATTTAAGTCATGTTTATAGTAAAGACAGTTCACCATCTCAGTCACTGATCGCAGCACAGCTTCTGGACACAGTTTCAGATCAAAACGACCTGCAAGAAAATATTAAATGAAGGGCAGTTTTATAACACTTCCCATTTAATTAGTTTATCACGAGCGCCAGAACGAACTTAATATTGGATGGGTTGAGCCCGATCTTCAGCTGTAGAATGTTGATATTGGAATACGGGGGAAAGCGTGTTGGCGAGGCTCGGCATACACCTCAAATTGCACCTCTCTTGCTTTCAAATGTTTTCAGCGTGAGACTCACAAAAACCCAACGTTACCTCCTCCAAACAAAACTCCAGTTGAAACACCCTTGAGCAACGCAAAGAGCTCCTTTCAACTCGCTAAATAACTTCAAATTGCACCAAACGTTAACTTCCTTCCCAATACTGAAGGACAATCATAATATCTGACGCACGCGAGAGCAACATTTGTCTATTTACTTTTAAGTCTATCAAGCAGCAGTTGTTGGTTGTTAGACGTACCCTGTACGTTTCTCTACGGTCTAGTCTCAACACTGTTCCACACATGCCAAAGGAGGACTAGCTCATTGGTGAAACACTAGACCCGATATGTTTGCAAAAAATCGAATATTGCAGGTCACAACGAAAATGGTGGGCTGCGCTGCAATTATCAACCGAAGCTACTGTCATTCAACGTAACTTTAGCATAGACTCTATAATAGTTCTGGTAAGAGGAGAACTAGGTATTGATGACGAAATAGTCACTGATCCACCCCATACTTCCCGCCCCGTGCACATGCAACTGTATTTAACTTTACAGCAACTACCCAACGAACAATACCTACACAATATGACATGTATCAAATTCAGAACATTGCCAGTGTTGCGTTTAATTTTCATTGTTCACATGTAATTTGTTGTTCTAAATATTAATCTTTTGAAATCAGTAATTGTTATCGTTAATACAAACTCGCAAAACACACCTAGACGACACAACGTGCTCTCCGTTGTATTGCACGCGGAAACACCTAGAAAGACACAGAAAGACACCGGTATCACGAACTAGGAGATGAAGGTCACGAAGGTATCAACTGAAGGCAAATAACACGAATTGTTTTGACTGTACACTTGCCTACTTTGTACCAGACGTCACCGGTTTGTTTACCAACTTGTTTTCCTTTTTGGTTCTCGTTTAACGAGTTACCTAGAAAAGGGACTGACATAAAAAGAGACAGCTTAATTATCCCTCGTCTGGCCGACGGCGTCGGGGTGTAAACCGATGTGTCGGACTGCTAGACGTTGTTGACGGTGACAAACACGGGGAATCGTACACCGACTGCGATAACCTGTTGATCCGAAGTCACTATTTAAACGCTTACTTCGCAATTATAGTTTTCACACTGACGTTAGGCCAACGTAAACATTGAGTACGTTTGATGTCGCCGTGACCTCTCGGAGTAAGTTGTCCGATGTCATGTCAGTAGTTTTCAACACGTTTCCTACAATACTGCAACATCATAAATATAGTATTCTTAGACAATGAGCATTACATAGACCGTGACAATGGTGGGCACCCGAATGTGACGAAACTTGCTATGTCTGGAGCCCATCGCGTGTTTGGCGTGTCGGTGGTTCCGTGGTTATCAAAGTAGACCTACTTCCATCTCATACCGAGACGGTTTCATCATTTCTTGCGGTCTGACAAACACGTCATGGTCTTCCAGGAAATAAGGTCGCGTGGTGTACGTTTCGCCACGACGGCGGGAGGCTGGAGTAGCTGTCACGGTTACTTAGTGGACCGATATCCGTCGGTGTTGTTTGACAACGAGTTGTCATAAAGTTCGCAACCGGATCGTCACCATCCCGTCACAACGCTCATTTAGTCTCTATTTCCGGTCTAACGCATGACCACCACTCCAAACCTGAAACCCGGAATGGTAATACTCGGCGATCACTGACTGCGTCGTATACGTTATATTATTGTTTTCCCTGCTTCGACATTTGTCTGTGGCCGTCGGCACAGATCGAGATAACGGCGGCCGTCCGAACACCAAAACATGTCGGGTTCGCCGGAGTACGAACGACTCCCTCGTCCGAATCAACAGGCGTAGTCTTGTGTGGCGGTGACCGCCCGGAATAGATCAGACGTTACGATGGCGATAAGCGATGCGAAGCAATGCGTTTGATGTGGTCGGCGGCGTTGGCGTGCCAGGCACTGTCAAGACCGTCTCCCAACAGTGCGGCCTCTCCCATGGGTGCAGCAGACCCACGTCGCACCCAGACGCGCCGTGTCGCGAACTAAGGGTATGCTGTTAACCCTCGGGTTGTTACCCAGTTCCGATGTAAACAGTTCCCGTTATATAAGAATTCGTCTGGTGCTTCCGCGTGTAAAGCTCTCGGTTAGGCTTTCTTCCTCCTGGCAAACTCAGATTGCCAATGGGGCGTACGGTGTATACATGATAAAGGCGAACCTTTCATTTACGTACTACGGATGAGCTCATTTTGGATGGAACAGACACGTAGCGTAAGAACGAAAAAGCGTGAATGGCAGCTTATTTGCTGCGTTTCCGTATATAGAATTCTATTATGATGTGCAAGATGCCTCACACGACGCATGGGGAGAATTGTTAGGAACGTTCACAAGTGTCACCGAGAGGAATAAGTAAGGACAGGCGTGTATATGCGGTGGCAGCCGGACACACGAGGTTCACACGTGGTGACATTCCTCTACGGACAACGACACCTCTAGGATGTTCAAATCTAATCAAGACACACGTCGCTGCTGAAGTTTTCCGGGAAAGAGGAGTGGCTTAACTAATCTGGTGGTTTGAACTAACACTCGATCTTCTGGTATCTCCCACAGACAGGGCATTAACCTGCGCACTTTTTGCACTAACCTCAGCTGCATGATGCAATTCGCTCGTGGTCTCTTCAGCTGGTCTTCTGTTTGATCAAACACCGGGTATATATAACTAAACTTCACCACTCCAAAACTGTTTTAAATAGCAAGGCCAACAGTGAACTTAATTCACAAATATCGAACACAAAGAAAAAACCCTCAACAACATTGTCCAGGAACAACGCAGGAGCATGTCGTCACGATCACGTGATTTGGATTGTTGCAGTCACGACGTATGTTTGATTGTATAAAATTATCACCAATTTGGTAATGATATTGTGTGTGTGTGTGTGTGTGTGTGTGTGTGTGTGTGCGTGCGTGTGTGCGTGCGTGCGTGCGTGCGTGTGTGTGTGCGTGCGTGCGTGCGTGCGTGCGTGCGTGCGTGCGTGCGTGCGTGCGTGCGTGCGTGCGTGTGCGTGTGTGTATTATGAGAAATATTTATATTATTACTTAACGCTGGACATGACGTCGTTGTTCAAAGAGTAAGACCACAGAATTCGCATTAAAGAGAATCAATAGAGTAAGATATTTTCGAATGCTCTTCCAGAAGTTTCGACGCATTAGAAATTCCACCACTCTGTGCAGTCGAGAGTATGCAGTTTGTTTTAATCCCCTGGTCTCTCCAAGTTATCAGTCAGTGCATGTGAATAAACAAAGCCGCTGCTTCACACCACACTGATAATGCGTTCGAACCAGACTATACAATTTACGACACGCAACATGTCTGTAGTGTTTCTTGGCCTTCCGCCATTCCTAGGTTATTCGATAGATGTTCGCTCAGTTTTTTTAATATCTTCACTACAGTAACCAAATTTCACTTGTACGTTTTTCAAATATCCAGGCACCTAAGATCTTTTGCATAACAACAAGTTTTTGTTTCTAAATCTAGAGAGACTGTCTGCCTCTCCAACCGGAATTAGCCGGCGTGGTATTTTCTAACAGGAAGTGTGCTGGGATGTGTGTGGGAAATGGGCCGTGCGGGAACGTCAGCGGGTATTAGGTCAACTCTGCCAGTTTCGGTGATACTGGCAAGAAAACTTGTTTGGAAACTGTGTATACTGTTTACCATTTAAGCAGTTCTGGCAGCTCGTACATACTGCTCACATTCTTGTGGCCTTAGTAAAATATATAAAATATAGTTGCACATTTTGTTAACTACTTTATTTACGACAATAAAGCTAAGCGATTACGTAAGTAATTTTGATGATGACCAATGAAGACGCTGAAGGTGATGAATATGGATGATAAATACGGATAGCATGATGTGACTGTCGCATGCTGTGACTGTCGCATGATGTGACTGTCGCATGATGTGACTGTCGCATGATGTGACTGTCGCATGCAGTGACTGTCGCATGATGTGACTGTCGCATGCAGTGAGTATCGCATGATGTGACTGTCGCATGCTGTGACTGTCGCATGATGTGACTGTCGCATGCAGTGACTATCGCATGCTGTGACTGTCGCATGCTGTGACTGTCGCATGATGTGACTGTCGCATGCAGTGACTATCGCATGCTGTGACTGTCGCATGCTGTGACTGTCGCATGATGTGACTGTCGCATGCTGTGACTGTCGCATGCTGTAACTGTCGCATGATGTGACTGTCGCAGTGCTTTTTCTCTACATCTCCTTGTCGCGTGTTGTCTGCCGACGTATTTTTTACTATCATTATATTTAATATCTCAGATGTGCGTTATTTAAATACGCCTTCTAGACAGGAAGGGACACTTCCTGCTTCCATCAGATGAAGGTGCTCAACCTCTCACGTAGCAGCACGTGCTCAAATATCAGGCGTAATAATGGTGATTCCAGGAATTTCGACTGGCTGTATGTTGTTTTCAGCCGGCGGCATTGTCGACTGTCTAGACGACTTCATTCACATCAACAGTCGTCACGAATGCGTTTTCAAAATATCCCGATGCGGTCGAACGCGTGCAATTCTAATAAGAAATACACGTACTCCCACAACACAGGTTGTATGCGCTCAAGATCAACTACGGCAACAGGTAAGATTACAGGAGGGATTAAATTGCTTTCTTCGAATTCCTCCTACGCCGTACGCGAGCCGGAAACCGCGGCACGGAGGCCATGGCGAGCTGGCACGTTGCCAGCAGACGCGCTAATGCCCCGCCAGAAAAACACATTATCAACGAATCTGTCCAAGGTTAAAACTCCCAGGCTTGTTTTGCCATTGTCATTGATCCTACTCGTCGGGGGTCGTGTCAAAATGTCTGCCTAAATAAGACATGTTCAACGAATTCATAAAGCACAGTTGAGATCCTTAATGAAAAAAGGTAAGTTCTTATATGGCGCAGTATCCAGTCCTCAGGACTGCTCAAAGCGCTTTACATCCAACCGTTTTAGCATCCAACCGTATGCTACAATTAATACGCGAAGGCTGCTCAAAAACATATCCACCTATGTCTGTAGCCAGATACACACCTGTTGAAAATAAAGTGTTGAGGGGGCGACATTATAAGTTATTGTCAAATCACGAGCTCTCGACAAATATCGATTTATACCAAAAGCAGGCAGCCACGTCCCTGTATATTTGGGAAGACTCACCAAAATGGGCTAGAGTCGCCAAAGACCTCCAACTGCACCCATTGTGGCTTGATGATGATGATGATGATGATGATGATGATGATGATGATGATGATGATGATGATGATGATGATGATGATGATGATGATGATGATGATGATGATGATGATGATGATGATGATGATGATGATGATGATGCTGCTGCTGCTGCTGCTGCTGCTGCTGCTGATGATGATGATGATGAAAGTTTATTCAGAACAGTGTACTCAGAACATTGTTAACGACAATAAAACACAAATACAAACAGGAAAATTTAACTACAATACTACAATTTACAATGTTTGAAAGAGGAAAATTTGAAGTCAATGATTTTTGCGTCGATTTACCCCTAACTGATATATTTAAATAATGGTTACAAATTCATATTCAAAATTAACATATAACATAAATAAACATCTTTACACATAATACAGTTAAGAGAGATGGTCCACAACCAGACAATTCTTTAAAAAAGATTCTTGCATTTACGTTTAAATGCAGCAACACTATTAACCACTTTTAAATTATCACATGGAGAATTCCATACTTGCCCTCACTTTACACAGATACATTGATCGCATACTAGAACTGACACTCTGTCGTTCTAAATCATGACTGGCTCGCAATGAGTAAGCTATTTTCCGTCTTTAAAAAAACACCCAAGCTCCACAAACCCCTGCGTTAGCACGGCCCTTGAAGTTCGCCAAAACGTCCAGTTGCACCTCCCTTGGTGGATCTCCGATAAATCCATTCGTACCCCCTAGTCATTAGTAGATCTCCTAAAACCTCCATTCGTACCGCCTAATCATTAATAGATCTCCTAAATCCTCCATTCGTACCCCCTAGTCATTAGTAGATCTCCTAAAACCTCCATTCGTACCCCCTAGTCATTAGTAGATCTCCTAAACCCTCCATTCGTACCCCCTAGTCATTAGTAGATCTCCTAAACCCTCCATTCGTACCCCCTAGTCATTAGTAGATCTCCTAAAACCTCCATTCGTACCCCCTAGTCATTAGTAGATCCCCTAAACCCTCCATTCGTACCCCCTAGTCATTAGTAGATCTCCTAAAATCTCCATTCGTACCCCCTAGTCATTAGTAGATCTCCTAAAACCTCCATTCGTATCCCCTAGTCATTAGTAGATCTCCTAAACGCTCCATTCGTACCCCCTGGTCATTAATAGATCTCCTAAAACCTCCATTCGTACCCCCTAGTCATTAGTAGATCTCCTAAACGCTCCATTCGTACCCCCTAGTCATTAGTAGATCTCCTAAAACCTCCATTTGTACCCCCTAGTCATTAGTAGATCTCCTAAACGCTCCATTCGTACCCCCTGGTCATTAATAGATCTCCTAAAACCTCCATTCGTACCCCCTAGTCATTAGTAGATCTCCTAAGCCCTCCATTCGTACCCCCTAGTCATTAGTAGATCTCCTAAACGCTCCATTCGTACCCCCTAGTCATTAGTAGATCTCCTAAACCTCCATTCGTACCCCCTAGTCATTAATAGATCTCCTAAAACCTCCATTCGTACCCCCTAGTCATTAGTAGATCTCCTAAAACCTCCATTCGTACCCCGTAGTCATTAGTAGATCTCCTAAACGCTCCATTCGTACCCCCTAGTCATTAGTAGATCTCCTAAAACCTCCATTCGTACCCCCTAGTCATTAAAAGATCTCCTAAAACCTCCATTCGTACCCCCTAGTCATTAGTAGATCTCCTAAACGCTCCATTCGTACCCCCTGGTCATTAATAGATCTCCTAAAACCTCCATTCGTACCCCCTAGTCATTAGTAGATCTCCTAAGCCCTCCATTCGTACCCCCTAGTCATTAGTAGATCTCCTAAACGCTCCATTCGTACCCCCTAGTCATTAGTAGATCTCCTAAAACCTCCATTCGTACCCCCTAGTCATTAGTAGATCTCCTAAACGCTCCATTCGTACCCCCTGGTCATTAATAGATCTCCTAAGCCCTCCATTCGTACCCCCTAGTCATTAGTAGATCTCCTAAGCCCTCCATTCGTACCCCCTAGTCATTAGTAGATCTCCTAAACCTCCATTCGTACCCCCTAGTCATTAGTAGATCTCCTAAACCTCCATTCGTACCCCTAGTCATTAGTAGATCTCCTAAACCTCCATTCGTACCCCTGGTCATTAATAGATCTCCTAAGCCCTCCATTCGTACCCCCTAGTCATTAGTAGACCCTAAGCCTCCATTCGTACCCCTGGTCATTATAGATCTCCTAAACCTCCATTCGTACCCCCTAGTCATTAATAGATCTCCTAAACCCTCCATTCGTACCCCCTAGTCATTAGTAGATCTCCTAAACCCTCCATTCGTACCCCCTAGTCATTAGTAGATCTCCTAAGCCCTCCATTCGTAACCCCTAGTCATTAGTAGATCTCCTAAACCCTCCATTCGTACCCCCTAGTCATTAGTAGATCTCCTAAAACCTCCATTCGTACCCCCTAGTCATTAGTAGATCTCCTAAAACCTCCATTCGTACCCCCTAGTCATTAGTAGATCTCCTAAGCCCTCCATTCATACCCCGTGGTCATTAATAAATCTCCTAAACCCTCAATTCGTACCCCCTAGTCATTAGTAGATCTCCTAAAACCTCCATTCGTACCCCCTAGCCACTAGTGAATCTCCGAAAACCTTCATTTGCGCCTAAGTTGAAAATATTGCTGAATCCCGCCGTCAACTTTGCCTATCCACCATAGCTCCCTGGAGTAGCAATCAATCTGATGACAACTAGAATTGTTTATTGACTCTGCCGAGACCGATCAACCCTTTTATATTAATGCGTCTCTGTGTTTGGTTTCTAAGGATGTAGGTGCAGTAGAAGTTACTTTATTATTATTATTATTATTATTATTATTATTATTATTATTATTATTATTATTATTATTATTATTATTATTATTATTATTATTATTATTATTATTATTATTATTATGCACCCCTTCCCTAAGTGTTGGAGGAGGTGTTCACCACCCCCTATATATTAGAAGCTGGAGATAATAGCATAGCTCCCCGGTTGCGAAGCCTTCGAGCCATTGAGACATAGCACT
>JAODUO010000056.1:337500-375000 GCA_025642075.2 Ridgeia piscesae | reverse complement strand
CATTAGCATTAACATCTGGAAGTAACAAAAACAGTGTCGCCTCGTGTATTACCTATGGCCCAGACAAGAGGATCGTCTTTCGCGTTAAGGGAAGGGCACTAACCCGGACTGCCAAAACCACTTTTTTGAACCAGATCAAACTTTCAAAACGCAATAATACAAGCAATAATGGTGAATTTCGTGTGTTTTATATATATATATGTATATATATATAATTTTATATATATATATATATATATATATATATATATATATATATATATATATATTTATATATATATATGTCGGTAATATTACGTGACATTTACGACGTAGAAAGATGTATTGCGTTTTATATTATAATTACTTAGATGACGTTTTTATGTAATTAGCTGTACAACTGTAATTACGGACCGACATGACGTAGACTCTAAATACCAACTCAAAAAGGTCATGCTATAAAACGAGCCGATTTGTTGCTGGGCGGGGGTGTCGGCGCACTCTTCATGGGCGGTTTCTTTATTATACCCAAATGTCTTTGATTAAACTTTAGGCTACTCGCGTCACCATAATTAAGTTTCGCCTACGCGTTAGATTCAGCCGGACTTGTAAAGATTTAAGATCTTTGCAAGCGGCAAAATTGATCGCACGCAAGTCAAGTTAACATGTCATGACTTCTAAGTACTTAGACATATGTGTTAAATGCCGGCAAATGTATATTAGTCAAACATCAGAACCTGTGCAACAGACAGCAGGCCTAACACAATGTATAGAAACTCCGGCACAAACGGGGAACATCACCGCCAAAACGTTATCTCCAAACACTATAATGCTTGAACAGTGTCCAACACTACTCCACTGGTACCACAAACCGAGCAAATATTTTTTCTGAGTGGGCCTCCAGACATCTCCAACACAGCCCTCGCGAAACATCTCCAACAACACAAACGCCTACGTCCTCCGACACCTGCTGCTCACATCCGATCGTTGTTTGTTGGACAATGAAAAACCAGGCAGAAAAACGCACCTCCTAATAAATCCTAATAAATAAATAAAAGAGTAATTTACATCCACCCACTAGGAAATTAAGAACAAAACCAAGAGCAGCTTTATTTCGATCTATGCCTCGTTCCCGCTGACCAATTAATTTGTATTGTCGCCATTTGCAAAAAGTTGATTCATTCTGAGAAAAACTTCCTAAGACATCGCTAGCGTAAATATGAAATCCTATATCTGTCAACGACGTGGCGTATATTCGAATAGGATGGCAATGATTGACTGCTGAATGTACGTCAATTTTTTTGAATCGGGATGTAGATGGATAATGGTTTAAAATGCATTAATCATGACAATATTACACTGACAAATCCCAATAAAAGAAATCTTGTTAATAAACTATAGCACAACCACAGGTTAATTAGACTATTGTGTAAAACAATAGCAAACTACTTATAATTAATTACCCCTCCTGCGCTACGGTTAATCACTAGTCACTACTACGGAGATAGTTCCGAATATTTTCAACTCTATAAAACAACCCAGACAGCAGGGACGAGCATTTTACAATAACTTGGTACAGTTGTATGCAGTCTTGCGTAGCTCTAGCATTGTTGTCGGAATGCTACATTCGCTACGTCACTCGAAATCATTACACATGTAGGCCTACATACACATTTCCTGTAACCATTCGAATGGTATCAGTGGTTACGTCATTTGCCTGATTATACCGAATATTTTATGTACGTCTGTCATGTCATGCTAGGTCTCATAACAGCCACCGAGTTATTCCGTATCACTTTCAACGTGCGTATTTAACAGCATCATCCACAAGTTTAACGTTAGAAAAAAGTTGACACTGAGCATGCATTTTCTGCATTTATGCTGAACAAAATCACCACTGTAGCTTGTAAGTACAACGTTAGCACTGCCGTTAGCCCACGCACTGTGCCGACAAGCTCGTCATTAGTAGAAACTCAGAGCTGTTGATTGAAAACACCCACGTGCATTGGCAAATTACGAACTCAAGTAATATTAAAATGATTGTAAAATCACGACCAGTGACGAAAGCATCAGACAAGAACATTACAAGAATTCTGATTGGCTGCGGCAGTCTCGCTATTACTGAAATCACTGTCACTGATTGCACGCATTTAGTTATTTACTTGTGTGAGCTCACCAGATGCTAGTTTTGAGACAAGCTGCGGTTGCTATTTTGTCATGATTGATGTTGGAATAGAATTGCTCGGATGCAAAGACAAGGAAATACAACGATTGTACATTCTACTGTGTTGGCGGAATATTAACGAAACATTAGCATCCTACATTATTGGCCGCCCTGTGCCATTTAACCGTAACATTAATGCCCATTTATAAAATTCTAAACAAATAGAGGAGCGTGCCCGGAAGTGAATATGGGAGCCCTAACGTGTGCCCTGAAGTGAATATGGGAGCCCTAATGTGTGCCCGGAAGTGAATATGGGAGCCCTAATGTGTGCCCGGAAGTGAATATAGGAGCCCTAACATTCGCTGCACGATGTTGTAGACACGTCTTGCTCTAATGGAAACACGCGAACGATAACTCCAGTTGGTTGAAAGCTAAGTATTTTGACCCAGCAGTTGGCTTTCGTAATGTAGCGACCCATGTCAATTCTTTCGACCACTTAAACTACTGCAAAAACGTTCTATTATGTTAACTGCGTATAGTATTAGAACAACTAACACAAAACACATGTATGGATACTAAAGATCCTAATTCGCGATAAGAGACAGGCCAATTGAATTGTGGAGGGGACGTTGTCTCACTTATCTGAAGACAGGTCGTGACGCAACTTATACCACAATGGCGTTTTCCTTTTGGGCGAAGTAAAAGGCACGATACTCTAAGAAACACTGTCAATACACGCATTATTATTCAGTTTGAATATTCTGATCTACTGTAAGGGTGTGTACACATCACAGAACCTGGCTAAAACTAACACATTAAGACACTGAGAAGGTATCGTTTTGCGAATAAACTCATCATCCCTGTGATAACTACTCCAGCACTGAGGACAGTCTCGATTGCAATACTACGATGGCTGCACAAGAATGAATCACGATTCGTTACTCGTAGAATCAACAGATGTTGATAGTGAAATGCTGAGTGCATTAACATTTACAGCAATACTTTAGGGCGGAAACGACCCGGTCTAGACAGATGATTATATTGCTAAAAGCATAATTAGGAGCTAAAAGCAAGATAACTGCATTCAATCATTCCAAAATTGCAACGAACCGGGCGGCATCGCTACAAGCGCAGTTATGGGCGTTTTGCGTTTACGCTGTATCGATTGCAAGATCTTACTACAATTACTCTCATTCACATATTACATTTTCGTAAAACGATCTGATCTACTAACTCCATGAATAGGAGTAACTAACAAGGCTACGTTCTCCTCGTTTCCAGTGATCGACCATGTCACTGGTCCAGTAATTGACTATTTGTTATAGACATCGAGAAATCGAAGCCGACAGATGACGAAATTGCTACAATTTAGACTACCATTGGCGGAGGATTTAAACTTCAAATCTATTTGAAGAAGCTGAGGAGTTCCGCCTGACAATTAACTTAGTTACTTTGCCAAAATGAGAAAGGAAGCAAGGTCGTGCCATGGATTAAGGCCTACCAACGATACCCTGAACCGGATAGTATCGAAGACTCGTGAATTAGACAGATCTATACCAATCCGGATCAACTACGTGCACTGTCGTGTTTGACTGTAATGACAATAACGGATGCACACAACCTTGACCGAGAGACAACTACTTTCTCGGTTGATTATTGCTATATTTCTATAAACACCATTTCGTTCGGTAAAACGATATCGAAAGTTTACCACAAATAACTGGCTCTGTGATAGACTAGTCACGCTTCCACTATCATTATCACTTTCTGACGATCTTTCAGTCACGAACATCAATCACAAACGACTCGAGCCGTATCACCGCCTACACAATAATCACAGTCGTTGCGAGATTGACCGGGATGTCGCACAAAATTGCTGCGTTCGGGAAACGTGAGGCGCCTGGACGAAGGGAAACGAGCAGCCAACAGTCTCGTGTTCCTATCGTTTCGTCGGCGAGTTCGCGTCTAATCACGTGTCTAATGTTTCCTCGCCACTGTCCAAAATACAGGTTCTTACGTCAAAGTCTATTGAAGAATATCCGTGACAGATACAATCTGCGGGTCTGCAACTTAACTCGATATAGACCACTGTAACCTACATATAAATTACGAATCAACATCGTATATCTGTTATCATCATCATCATATTGTGTAAACCTACACGAAACAGGGGGCACTGGCGGTCACTCTAACTACACTAGATATGGTACACACACGCACATGGACATACAGTCACACTGTCTACCTAATACATATTCTTAACAAATAAAACTTGTCTCATCATGCCCTCGTTGTTGAAGGCTTTCATTAAAAAGTGCAGCGCGAATATGTTTTAAAACAAAAAGACACGCATTACAGATGAAAGGGCCACACATAAATATAGCTACCTAGCCGATATTGTCCGTTTGCTATACGTGAGTTGTATTATTGGCGACAATCTTGTTAAATCGTGTTCCTATTAACTATTAACGCACACTCTTGAAATATTAAAACATCGTAAGTAACATGAATCCTTGCCCGGCCATACAGGTCATTTACCGGATATCGTTTCCCGTGCACTGAACCGTGCCTGTGATTGTAACTGACGGTCCTTGCATTGTGTTCGCAGGAGTACGACTGGCTGTGTCCGAAGGTGTTGTGTCAGCCGCTGCCCTCCGGTTGCCAGCGAGTCGAGTTCTTCGTGTTCGAGCACAGCTACGAGATCAACGGCAAACAGGTGGAGATCCGCTGTGAGAGTTGCCAGTACTGCATCGACGCACCCTACCGACGCCGCAGAAGTCGCCGGGAGACCGGCCTCGGCGCCGCGACCAGACTCGCCCAGGTCAGTGTGACTGTCCCACCAGCGCTGCCCCAACGATACTGTTATTAAAGCGCGGGTGTCTGTTGCGAGGTTGATTTATTTAAGACATTGTTCTTAATAATGTAATATGTATAGGACGGTATATTGTCCGCTAAGTTGAGTTTAGCTACTTTAGTGTCCGCAATTTGAAATGTACGACTGCGAGGACATGATACAATTTGTAAACAATAAATCCAATTTCAAAACAAGTTTAACTAGACATAATTATAGCCGAACCAGGCCGAGTTGACCTAATACCCTTTGATGTTCACGCGTGTCCATTTTCCTACGCTCAGTACAGGTGACTTTCAGTTGTAAACTACAGCTCTGGCTAATCTTGGGTTGAGGGGCAGACACCCTCACTAAAGGGGTTGTCTGTTTATTTTATCGTAGTGTACAGTATGAACTGTAATATAAACGCATAATATAAACGTTGAAACATAGTTATCGCACAAATGTGTTTTCACGAAACATTTGTTATTGTTGATGAAATAACGTTTGTGCGAAACTCGTTTTAAGCTGGTGAATTACAAAGTGTGTTTGCCTTGGTAAACAATACATGGGCGGCAACCATGTTGGACTACTTTACCGGCTATGTTGTATAAGCACGATAAAGAAATACAAAATACCTTACACTGGAGGTTTTCCAGTAGCTGCGCCCAACGTTTAAAACAAACACTTCCTCGGTATATAATATTAATTATTTTGGTTCTCCCAATATGCGCGTAGCAATCAACTTCACCCAGTCTTAATGTGAAATAGTTATCGCCGACCATGCACTTGATATATGCCTGCCTTGCATGTATACATACATATATACATACATATATGCATGTATACATACATATATACATACATATATGCATGTATACATACATACATACATACATACATACATACATACATACATATATACATATATACATACATACATACATACATACATACATACATACATACATACATACATACATACATACATACATACATACATACATACATACATACATACATACATATTGCAAAAAAACAATTATTGAACATGGAATAAGATCAATACACACACGCACACGCACACGCACACGCACACGCACACGCACACGCACACGCACACGCACACGCACACGCACACGCACACGCACACGCACACGCACACGCACACGCACACGCACACGCACACGCACACGCACACGCACACGCACACACACACACACACACACACACACACCAATGTTTCCGTTGTCACGATTCACCCACGTTTACAATGAGCCCGTTTGTTCGTCGTCGTAGATCTGTGCCCGCGTACAATGCCCGTTCGTTCCGTCCGAGTGCGAGCACGTGCTGCCGGTGCAGCTGCTCGTGCACAGTGAGCCGTGCCGCCGCTGTCCCGCCTGCTTCGACAACACCATCGGCTTCTCAGACGTCCGACACTACAACCGGCAAACTACGGTAGTGTAAGAGTTTCTACTTTGAACACCAAACTCCACATACTGACGACGCGAGAATGTTTATTGTGGAGTAATTGACACCTACATGGTGTAACAATAAAACTAGTATTACATGGAGCGACCGAGCATATAGCAATTAATATCTCAATATATATATATATATATATATATATATATATATATATATATATATATATTGAGATATATCTCATATATATATATATATATATATATATATATATATATATATATATTGAGATATTAATTGCTATACGAACGCATAGTATTTCACCAGTTCTCTGACTCTACATCAGCCATCTACAAAGACTAATTAAAGGGACTAGTTAAAAAAACGCGTGATATATGAAAGTAATTATACAAAAACGCAACCAACGGTCCAAGTAATTACATTCACAACATGTGTGTTACAACACACCTAGTGGTTCTGTCCTGCTCACGCTCTATCTGTCCTTCGCGTCGATCCCGTCAACTCCGAAACAAGTTGACCGACCGGCCGCTGTCGGCGTCCGCTATCTGTCTGCGTCGATCAGCCGCGGGCTGGCTTTAAAGTGTGGCCCGACGGATGACTCCGTTTGGAGATGCGCTACTCCCCCACCCCACCCCCCTATATTCTACACCTTCAGCAGTAGGTCTGCAATACATAGTCTGAGTCGATATAAAAATCAACCTCAATATAATTAGTGCTGTAATTGCTATATGCAGCCATTGGTTCTGTTCGGCCATTTGTCTCTCCTTACTATAATTCCCAAACTTGACTTGGTGAGTCCAACAGTATTTTCTTTGGCATGTTTTTTGGTACTAAGTTCATCTTCTGTGGGGCTAAACGTGACGTTAATATTTTCCGTACTTTTCTAATATCCAAAATGAAGAGGCGGCATTTATATATTCATATAGGGTCCACGTTTTCGCCACACGTGAGAGTGGAGGCGGAACTCTTGTGTCCGGTTGTCGTTGTATGCTTGCGGATTAACCGCGAATATTAGTGATATAAAGTCACGCGATACGCATTTAATGACTTGTTTGATTTAACCTTTGCGGTCCTCTCGGATGTCCCGCCCCGCCCGCCATTTGCTGGCGCAGACCGTTCAGCTGTGAATAATGAAAGTCTGGGATTATTTCTGACTTAATCACTTCATCTTTCTCGTGGTCTTCCTCATTTTCTTGGTCATTCGGAGTCCTTTTTATTTGTCCAAACCACCTGAGTCTTATCGGTCTGATGACGCATTAAATATACGGGTCTGATTTGACTCTTGCATGAATGTAGGGAACCAATTCGAAATAACCAGTTCATGCTGTGAGTAAATATAAATCCACAACGGATGTCTAGTTCCGTGTTAAATGACTGCTGTGCGTTTGTTTATGTATTATGCGAGGTTATTATTGTATTCAACGTCACTACTCGCTGAGTCGGATATTACTCATTCAATCTATTCTCACGCTCACGTTTATTGACCGAACACAACGTGCGTGACCGCGTCTGCTGGTGTTCACACTATGAGTCGTTATGTCTAACTTCCGGTCGTATGTTACACATAATTATGCTCTTAGCGTAATTTAGTGAAGATGTACCTTATTTACTATCATCGCAAGCTAGGCGGTAGTACTCGGTCGACTACACTACTGATATGGTGCAGGCGACAGTGCCCCGTGGCTCGCAACAATTGTATTCACTATGTTTCGCAAGTTTCAAGATGAGATATATATTAGGAAATACCAAGGTTTTCTCTTTTGTGAGATTCAGAAGGAGATCCCCGGAGTCCAAAATGACGCTCGGTTTTAGAGATTGTTTTTGAATAGATTGTCTGAGAACCTTGATATATATATATATATATATATATATATATATATATATATATATATATATATATCAACTGGCCTAAATTATCAGGGCCCTTTTAAAAGGGCTCTACCACATTTTTTTCGATGTGTATGTGTTTCGAAAGAAGTCACATATTATTTTGTAATTGTGTTTTAGATTACTTCATTGCAATTTAATGCAACATGTAATAGAAACCTTAATCTACTTTTCAGATGTGAAGAATATGATCCAAAAAGGATGGAAAACAACCGGTGTGCACTCATCGTGGAAGCCTGGGTTGGCAGACGCGCGATCGGACGGCCAACACTCAATCGAAGCTACTCTGGACCATGGACATCGGAAGTCGTGGCTCAGCGTCCGCTGTTACACCGAAAAACCTACAATTACCTCTACGAACACTATTTATTGACAACGGACTTTTAGTATATAACACAGACGCTACTGCGCGTTCGCTTTCGGACGGCTCGAGGCGCTTTTTCACTGGATTCATCTTCGACTTTGTCTTGTTGAGGCGCCAAACCCGACGCGGCGTCCGAAGCTGTCCGTCAGCTCATTCACACTGGCCGTGACAGATCGGCCACGCACGAGCCATTTGATGACTATTTTCGTGTAGCCATTTCCGTTCCATTTTGATGTCTATAAAGTACTGCTTTTAGTGTTAAGCACAGATATACCGCATTTATACTACCAATCACTTGGTCGTTCTGTCTTCTTGAGCACTATTTTCGGGATTTGTGGATGACTATTTTGAGATGCACTAGTTGACGATATGCAGAGCAAAGGTTTTTTTGAAATAGTTAATGTATCCGCTGATTGTCGGTTGAGTGAGAGAACATCGCAGTTGAAAGGCTGTATTATCGACAGGTTTACTTGGTTTACTGATACTGCTGTGTCCGCTGCACTTAGTCGCATCTGTTGGGAGAGCGTCTCTATCCAGTCTGTTCGTTCGGTCATTGGTGTAACCATCAGTCCTGTTGGTTTGAATGCATTTATGGGTGGCTATTATACCCTGTCTATACTAGTGTTGAAAAAAACAGCCCCTCTAAGATCATCTGACCTCATGCTAACAATCTAACTACAACAGTGATATACAGACTAAACGTGGAAATAACTCAGATGATCGAGTCATTTAGATTATGGTGGATGTTTGTTTCAAAGTCCTGGCGGACAGTGTCGGAGTTAGTCGTCCCCAAGCGGACGTCGTAAGTAACGTATCATTTTGCTGCTGTAGACGTAACTCTTGTGGCATCTATGTAAATATGCTGACGGCAACATTACATTCCACAATTATATTTATAATGCCACCAGAATGTTCAGTAATGGTTTCTTTTATTTATTTCCAATCGACGGTGCACATCTAGTGTAATTGTTGACATACAGGTAAACTGGAAGTAGGTTAGGCCAGGAAGACATTGTTGATTGTCTTAACACATTAACTAGTGATAGTGATCGGATGCGTTTAACAAAATACGGTCATATATTTTCGTACATGAAGACAATCATGTTTTGTTCGGGTGAATATAGTGTTTGAAGTGCGCACTAACATTAGATTTTCAGCGATGACATTAGCCCATTAATTGTCATGGGTTTTCTTTGTGTGTTTATATATTTCTGTAATGTATGATTTACATATGTATTATTGTGTATGTACATCAAGTATGAATGTCCAGTTTTATTTTTAATAAATGGCGTTGCTTGAAATTTACTTTTGTGTATTATTATTGGCCAAACGGGCCTGATGTTCTTATTGAATGACGTCAATGGTGACTTGAGCTTTCATCAATACTATCTCACTATTAAAGGTGTATGATCACATAAAAACGGTCGATACATCCATTCCCTGTCAATACTTAACATCTAAACGGTAGAATGAGTTACAGAAAGCTGACAGGAAAATTACACTATTCGCCAATTGTCCTAGTGAAATTGTCCCATTATTTTAGACAAATTGGCGAACTGTTTTAGTGAAACGAGCCTGTGTTTGCGCGTAACTGTCGACACCAGCTCATTGAAAATCGGGAAATTATTGACAGAAAAGCAATAAACATCCTCCTCCACTAAAGTATTGGTGACTTCAGCATGGAATCTGCCAAGTTTTATTGTAATTGTTCGCCATTTAAATTTTACGGCCTTCTTCACATGCACTCAATTATACTTACACCAGCTTGTGAGGGTTGCTAATCTTTTGCATAGACTAGTCTCAACATAGCTTATGCTTTTTATAGCATATACCATACACTCTCACGCACGCACGCACGCACGCACGCACGCACGCACGCACACACACACACACATAAACCCCAGTTTAAAATGTCAAAGCCATGAAGAATATGAATGAACATTGTTTTGTTTATTATAGATTCGTACATTTGCGGGTAAAATTAATTACAGGACACAATTAAGTATATTCACCACATACACACGCGCACGTATATACGCACGCACGCACGCACACACGCACGCACACACGCACGCACGCACGCACATACACTGGATCTCACGGCATATAAATCCACACTTCGGGACTATGATTAAACACGTAGATGTAAAAGGGCGGAGGACGATTTCAAAGACGTAATACGATTTGTCTATTGGTTGACCTCTCATGGTGCTCATGTGCCTTATAACTTTGATATTTGACCGCGCTATGCCTGAATCTGCATCGCATTCGACTACGAGAAAGGCTTCGACTCAGAGCAAACTCAAGCAGTACTGACCTCGCTTCAATGAGAGGGGTTAAAAGACGTATACATCGAACTCATGAAACACGTCTACACAAACAGCTCGATGGCAGTCCACATACACAAAGAAAGCAACAAGATCAACATCAGGAGAGGAGTATAACAGGGAGACACCATATCGCCCAAGCTGTTTAAGGAAGCACTCAAAAGGCTGGCTAGGAAAACCAGAGGCTTGATGATAGACGGAGAATATGTCCGTCATCTTCGGTTCGCCGAAGACATACTGGAATACGAATATATTTATTTCAGGTAAAAACGTATATAGTTGGTACATACACATACATAGCATCTAAAAGGTAAATATGTTAAACAATGAGTAGTTAAAGGGCATCATCTGGCGGAGGACAGCGTAAGATAGCCAGGTGTAGAAACAGCATGCTGCGGCTCACAATACGTGAGTTTTAGTGAAATTTCTCTTTGACATTTTGATGTGCTCCTCTAGAACTTCTGGACTTGTGAACATATAGCATCCTCTCACCGTCTCTTGGAGTTAGTATCCGACGTAAAATGAGAGCGTGAATATCGTAGCGAAAACGTTTTCAACAATTCACCCGTCTTCCGATGTCATGTCATGTTATGTCGTGCTGCAATTCTAGCTCAGCTCACATAGTAGCTGGTTGTGCCGTCTCTCTGGTCGCAAGTGGAGGTGTATAGTTACATACCTCTTGACTACAGTCTGTGGTCCTACTCCTGGTGCTATATATTTGTGTGATTGTATTGCTATGAGAAGAAACAATTACATGTAGTATTCAACGACACTCATAGTCGACACGTACGTACGTACGCACGCATCCACCCACCCACCCACCCACACATTAACAAAAACACTCCACCCCCATCCACACGAGCATCAATGCACAGACACCGATAAAAACATGAACTGATCACACGGCAGCGTAAGTCCTTCGTCGTTGATTGCAAACACCGTCGGCGATGCGCTGTGAACTTTTGTTTTTACGTTCCACGGTGTTAGCTCGAGTTTATTTTTGCAACGGAGCCATGCTATGAAACGGATATGGCGTTGTTACGTAGAAACGAATTAGTAAATGCCAGAATACCTCGCTTTCCTTCACTCTGTTTTCGATGGTGTGCTAGCTGTCGTCTTTACCTCAAACTAGCTGATAAACTCGGCTTCGGTAGGAATAACACGAATATGCATTGCATGTAGCCCATTGATGTATTCGCAAACTATACCTACGCAGGTAGGATTATAGTCAGCTTTATTTGACAGTAACACTGAAATTAATCGTTCTGCACCGAAATAAACGTTTCCTGTTTATATGATATCGACCAGTAGATCACTGTCAACCTGTCCAACACAAAACAGTGTCTTCATTCGTGTCTTCGAGTCTGTGAAATAACGTGGCAAATGCCTGTGTACGTCCTATGTATATAATTCGTAATTACATTGTGACTATAGAGTGTATTAACCACAACCGCGAAGCAGCGAGCAGGTGTGAGACAAAACAGACACATCACGGGACTCACCGCCGAGTGCAGACTGCGGTATTTGACGGACTGTCTGCGGTGCTACAACGCTGATCTACCGCTCTCCGTGCCCGCTGCCTGTTGTTCGGCGCTAATGAAACCGTCAATAGAATAAGAAACTCGTCAATGTGAAGTCAAAGGTAAATTCGCTACTATGGCCATTTATACAGGACACTCGAAAAAGATCATTAATAGTCAAAGGCGTCGATCCGGTTTTAAAAGTGAGGGGACGGGGGACCAATTGTGTGTATATATGTGTATGTATGTATATATATATATATATATATATATATATATATATATATATATATATATATATATATATTAAATATTATATATATATATATACATATAATATAAATTTATAGTTTATATAATATATATATATTATATGTATATATATATATATATATATATATATATATATATTATATATATATTTATATATTTTTATATATATATATATATATATATATATATATATATATATATATTGGACATGAGGGTGTACTTAACATTAACGATATAATTCATGCTGTATTAGCATATAATTGTGTAGATTTTGTATAGAAATTCACCTTTTAAATACCTAATCAAAACAGTTTTAATTACCAAACTATGCACTAACGTAACCATTTGCAATTACAATGACCTGTAACTGCTCAAGCTAACATTCGCATATGTAAAAATGTGATCTGATTTAACAGTTATGGTGAATATACCAAATATGTAAACACGATCAACACAATTGAGTTACAGACCTAGACGAGACTCTGCATCTTCTTAATTCCTACGAATAATTCACAAGCTATGTAAAAGAATAATGTATCCCTCCACAACGAGATATGCCATGGAACTGTTAGTAGATGGAATATGTGTGGAGCGATAACCAAACAATGTCACTGCACCACCCCTTCACAAACGTAAGCTATGCCGTGCGTGTAGAGTAGTGTATACATAAACATATGAAGAGAAGTTGAACAAGGTCCGCCTCAAGTTACTATCTACAGCAGACCAATTAAACATTGACAAAGGCCTATTGAATGTTATAACTGCAACTGTTTTAATTAGTGGACATCTATGCTGGATCAACCACTCGTATGATGAGGAATTACAATACAGCTGATCTCATCATCGAGTTTGAATTTAAAGATCATTTTAAAGGTCACTCTGGAAACCAAAGGCGGAGGGTGAATGTTCTAACAGTGTTACAATTTGCCGCGAAAAGAACGTTACAACTTGCCCCGACACCGTCTCGCTCGCAAACCACGCAATTGCCAAAATGCACTTCAAATCCTGTTTAATGGTTTATGTAAGATATACAACACTATACTCAGATCCATATCTATTAACCATAAAGCACACCAAAAATTTATTATGGATACACATACGCTTATCTTTTAGATATAGAGAACGTCGAGAATAGTATTTTCTTCTTTAAAATGGCGGAACCAGATGGCGTGTCGGCGGATTCACCTGATAGTACACGTGACATACTCAAATCTATTGGTGAACGTAATGTAGCCTTGCTGATTAATTTGCATTATCAGTTTTGTCTGCAAGCCCTCTGTTACAACATACCCATGTTACAACTAACTCCCCTAACGATATAATCAGAACTTTTCAAATGCAATATACACAGCGAATAATTGCCGCGTTTCATCTGATCGCTCACATGTTGATATGTCACCACTTTCGGCGATATACAGTCGTGAACAAGACAGAGCATTGCCTTCAGCAAGGCACCATTATGTACTTTACAAATCCGCTGGGTTAGACATTCAATAGTGCGAAAAGAGTATTAGAGAATACATTACGCGGCAAAAATGATCGAGGACTGTTGGCAAGAAGAGGTTAAAAATAAAATTGCAAGTCTGAGATGTCTTCGTTGGGCTGCAGACATCCAGGTCAAAACGTGTTGTAGTTGACCGTTACAAATGTCGATCACCTATCCGTACTGGTGTATTCCACTATTAACGTCTGGCAGAAGGCGGCAGGCCCAGATGCATGACAATTGGTGGCGTCACGACACACGCCAGGTCACGAAGACACACGACTCATACATTATGTCGACCTAGTCGTGTAGTGATATTGGGTTCAGGTACAGTTTGTTCTTGGTTTACAGTTGCAACGACTGTTTGATATGCTTTCATAAAACACGACAATGACACGTAGAATCGCCACAGATATATTATTTTACACACATGAAAGCAAGTGAAGTGAATGACGGAAGGTTCACGTTACCGGTTTTTTCATTCCGTTTTTCGTGGTTTCCTCGTCTTCTTTCTACCTTGCCGTGTCAGTTTACACAGATATGTGCCTCCATCCACATGTTCTCTGTCGTCTGTCGTCTGTCAGCGTGTCTCGCGCTCAATGCCAGTGTCAGACGATGACAAACCAATAAAACGTACATAAACTCATATTATTAAGAAACATGCATACTAAGGGTTCGCGATACCTCGAGTTGTTGCTCTTCAGTCTGGGAGCCACGTCACAAGTATGCTGTGCGTAATATGTCGATTTAACAAAATCGTCTTGACATTTTTATTTTATCTCGAGTTTCTACTCAATAATGACAAACAGATACTCTTTCCAGAAAACCCTCATTATTGGCGCATCGCCATGTTGTGTATCTTCAGAATTTCGTCAATACGCTGATTAATAGACAATTGCGCAAAAACTTCAATTATACACCCCAGCTTGGAAAACATGTACTAGATCGAAAGAACTCCGATGGTGTTCGTGAGTTGTCGTCCAAGAAAAACACAAATAATGCCACCTCACAATATTAGCTGAGACTACAGGGAGGATGCTCATAAGAGGTGCTACGCAAATAATAACCGACTCTAGGATACATTACTTGACCATATAGTCGCACCGTATGGGGCATGTTAATAGGTGGGATAACGGTCGCTATAGCAAATACAAATACGATCCGTTATTATCTAATTCAGTCGCCAAAACATATAAAAGTTGATCCGTCACATTGCTACTCTTGGGTTGCATTTTGCCTACTGCGTTTGCGCGGGCCCAATGCACAAAACAGAACCGGAACTAGGCCTACTCTCAGTCCAGAACTTAGACCCCCGCTACATCCGACAAGGTACATCGTCCGTGCATGAAGTGGCCACGACCAGGTGTGGGTGCAGCCATTGATCCCTGTACTGAGTTGTAATGACGACCCGAGTAAGCAACAACTGCTCGCGATTTAACACTTCTGTCCAATCCAGATTAGAAATAATCCCGATGTAAGCCCTATGTGTTCTTATGTTTAACATACAATATAGAGCTGTTGTAGAATGGCACTGTAAGGAGTGATTATTATTTGTCGTGAAGAAATGGGGAAGTATTCACGTGCATTATGTTCGTATTCAATAATGCTGGATATGAACATAATGCACATGAAGACTCTACCCCGCTTACGAAAGTGCCGGGTGTCTAGGATCGAGTCCATGAATGTCTCAACCCGCCAAGTGGTGTCTACGATATACTATGTATTAATAAAGTATTATCCAATATGTATTAACTAACAATTCATAATAATTGGACTGTCTTTATTGCAGATTCACTAGACATGAGAGTTAATGACGTCGCTGTGACTATAGATATCTAGTTCTGTGGTGTCGCCACACTGTCACAATCAGGTCAACCAACACTGGATCAAGAGTTTGATTTCTAAACCTCTGGCTACATACATCTCTGCACAGACTTCTTTGACTCCCTTGGATCAGCACAACGCATTATTCCGTCAATAAAAACATACACTGATAGCCTGGCTTATCCAATAGCTCCCTGGTGTATCCATACATCGCTATGATACTCAATACATTTTGAGATTAACTAACTCTTCTGCTTTTAACTTCGTTCCAATGATTTAGGTGAAAAGAAGTTACATTTTTATTATGTGTTATTATTATTACTCACAACGTAGACGAAGAGTCAAAATAATGTCACCGCGAAACTCGCGCAACATTCTAGAGAATCCAGCGAGCGTCAATTTAACGACGAGTGTCCCGAAATGCTTCGCACCGCCGACCAGGATTCCGTAGTTTCAGTCAGCGGTTGTCACCAGCTGAAGTTAACTACACAACCAATGTTGTTTAGTTATATATAAAGACCGACGGCTTCACGTCCTTCACGTGTTGGTTTATATCAAATCATGTTCTGCCGCTGCAGTGTCGTCGCTCTACTAGGGCACCAGTCACATCGCGATTAAAACATCACGTGTTCAGGCGACACATTGTGGGAGCATTGCTGTGTAATATGGATGGCTGAGCAGACCGCTTACTAATAACCTTTTTCCTGCCTTAAACCCACGACCTAATTGTCTCAACAGATCATCTCCTTGCGTCCAAAATGTTAGAAATTCAAACAAAACCCTGGTGAATGTAAACAGATATCCCAAAGCACCAATTCCAGACTTTTTACCCTCCGAAACTCCCGCCAAAATTACGACATAGACCAACCATTCACAACACAAACAAAACAGTCTCAAGCACGACACACAGAATCTACTTACAACATAAACAACCAACAAGAAGAATGACATTGTTCCAAGTCCCGCTTGTATTCCTTGGTATTGCAATCATACTTAGATTGTCTCTGTCACCAATATCCACATACAAACTGAGGAAATTACCAAAGACGTCATAGACTTAAAGCATTCTCTTATTTCAATCACCCACAGACATCTTCGTTATGCAACACGGCCAGGCAAATTAACCTGACTCTATATAGGCATGCTCTTGCTGGCACTGGCAAATGACACCCCAACAAACCCAGGCCCAATCAAATTCCCTTGTGGTACATGCAATAAACCTGCAGCATCCAACCAAAAAGCCACGTGCTGCGACTTATGTAACACATGGTTTCACACAAAATGCACCCAAATCTCCAACAAAATATACTCTTATATGAATAAACCCAATATGGAAAATGTCTCCTGGTACTGCCCTGGGTGTGGCCTGCCAAACCTATCAATCATTTTCTTTTACCCACCCTACGACACTGACTGTGACAGCAATAGATTCTGACAATGACTCAAACTCCCGCCGCTTTAGCTCAGTCTCCAGCTACGGAAGCCCTATTGCCCACTCCTCCCCTTGCACAACCCATCCTGAGCCCCCTTGAGAGAAAATATCAAAGTTCGGAACAAAAATAACAATTTAAGAGCCATTGTTATAAAGTTTCAGAGCCTAAAAAATAAAAAAACCTGATCTTCAACTCACAATAGACAATACCAACCCTGATCTTATATTTGGATGTGAAACATGGCTAAACAAGACAATTTAAACTTTAGAAATCCTACCCGATATTTACACAGTCTACAGAAAAGATCAATCCTCCAAAGTTGGAGGAGTACTCCTGGCAATCAAAAACTGCATTAATTCTTCCATGCAAACCGACTTAGACACCGATGGAGAACTTATTTGGGCACAAATTAAATTATAAAAAAACCCAGATCATTACATCTGCAGCTTCTATCGACCACCAACCGACGAGACAGGACTGACCCATATACGGAACACCATCAGTAGAATTAGTCGAAATGGAAAACACAATATATGGATAGCTGGTGATTTTAACTGTCCCAAGATTAACTGGACCCCCATAACCGGCCTAAGAAATGACAAAACATCTATTAACTTAGTAGACCTGACTAAAAACTTCCACCAAGCTGTACAGGAACCTACTAGAGGCAAAAACATCCTAAACATGTCCTCACTACAAACCCCTCCCTCATAGAAAGCACGCATAGCATACCAGGCATCAGTGACCATGACAGTATCCCCTTATTAAACATTAACATAAACCTGCCCAGAAATATACCCCCTCCCTAAAAAGTATTCAAATACCAAAAGGCAGAATGGAAACACATTGTTCAAGAACTCCAGGGCTTAGGAAACAAAATTCAAAACCAAGCACAACTCACTGACTCCCCAGAACCAGTTTGGGATCTCTTCAAACATAGCCTCCAGGGAATTATGAACCAATTCATCCCCTTCAAATATTTTATTCTTCGAAGCAATACTCACTCCCCAGCATCAGCTGTACAACAAAGCAACGAACTTCCAAAGAGAAACTGATTGGATATAGTTTAGGAAAATCCGCAAAGCTACCCAAAAGAAGATCCAGTCAGAATACTGGAAATATCTTGCCCACCCAATTGACACAAAACAGGACAAAGAACAAAAATCCTTTTGGCACTACATAAACCACTCAATAAAGATTCAACAGGAATCTCCACACTAAAACATAAAGGCATTCTTCACACAGATAGCAAATCCAAAGCAGTTATCCTCTCAAACTACTTCCAGTCTGTGTTCACCAATGAAAACCTAACCACCCTCCACCAGTTCCCCAACCAAAACCGATCCCTACAAATGCCCCCAATCCAAATTACAGTGAGAGTCCTTGAGAAATTACTGAAAGAGTTAAAACCAAATAAAGCCCAAGGCCCAGACAACATTCCTGCCAGAATCCTGAAGGAAATGGCCTCTAGAATAGCACCCACTCTGACAATTATATTCAAGAAATCAATCAATTCCGGAAATCCCCCTTCAGACTGGTTGAAAGCACATAGTCCCTATACACAAAAAGAATGACAGAATCAGTGCCTCAAACTATCGGCCAATCTCCCTCACCAGTATACCATGCAAAATGTTAGAACATAATTATCATATCCACATTAATCCATAAACATCTTGAAAGCTACAATATTCTCACTGAACGATAACACGGCTTCAGATCTCGGCGTTCCTGTGATACTTCACTGCTCACGACTATCCATGACTTGACTAGCACCTTAGAAACAATTCACCAAATTGTCCTTGTATTGCTATATTTATCTAAGGCTTTTGACACTGTCCCCCATAATTGACTGCTCCACAAATTATACTATTACGGAATTAGAGCCAGCACCCACCTCTGGATTACAATTTTCTGACCAACTCATGAAGTGCTGGTAGAAGGGTGCAAATCGGTTCAGTACACGTGAGCTATGGAGTCCACAGGGTACTGTTCTTGGCCCTCTCCTCTTCCTACTCTATATAAATGACATGCCCACTCATATTTCTCCAGGAACACCCCTCACACTTTTTGCCGAGGATGCAATGCTCTATCGAAAAATCAATAATCACACTGACCAAGGCAACCTACAGCATGACCTTGACAGACTAATCGACTGGGAACAATGTTGGCAAAAGACTTTCAACCCCTCCAAATGTGAAATAATCACCAGATCACCAGATCAAAATCACCGATAGATAACCCATACACAATACATGACGAAACACTCAGAGCAGTACCAGTAGCAACACACCTTGGCATAGACATATCTAGAGGAGGGCTGAGGCCAGACTTTCTACCATGTGCAAAATAATAAACAATCTATTAGACATCAATCCCAACCAGTACCTCAAGCCCGGACACAACTAAACAAGATCTAACCATCCACACAAATATCCACCTCCCACAACTACTACAAATACACCTTCTTTCCCCGAACAATAGCCCAGTGGAAAAGACTTCCATCTGATATATTTACCCACAACAATATCGACGCCTTCAAGGGTGCATTGCAGGACATTAACCTGACAACTGCACCCTTCAGGCACCTCCAATAGACAACTCAAAACACCACCCCTGTCCCCCTCCACACCCCGTACCTACCACACCCCATCATTGACTTCTACTTTTCCCCATCCACCCCACCCTAATCCCATACTCCCAAGCACAAACACTCTTATTCCACTTCCAGATAACATGAAGCCAGCCATCCTGAAACCGACCATCCATACTAGTGCGTGATGCCTCAGTAGGGGTTTTGCACTATAACGAATCACAATCATATTTATTCATACATTTTGTGTATGTTTTCTCCATGTGATTTTGGCTTTGGCCGCATTTCTCAGCCTCTTTCAGCATCTTAATCTATGGTCGTGTCACATGACGTATATCACGTGACGTGACAAAATCTGGCCCATGACTAGCTTCGGTTACCCAGGCTCCGTGAGGTGGCAGCACTTTTAAGCCCCTCAACTCTGCCTGGAGAAAGAATCGCTCTGCATTTGTTATGGCCTTACCCCAGATTAGGGTAGAGACCCTGATTGGCTCTCAGGCAATCTATGAAACAAAAATAACGATATACTTTTACAAGATAATGATATCCTATGAAAAGTATTCAACACTGAAGTTATATTTACAAAAAAATAACTAACAATTCAAATTTACAGTTGTTATTAAAATAAGAATTACGGGAGGATTCATCAGTATCCGTGAGGTGGCAGCATTGTTTAGCCCAACACGAATAACATACAAATTAAATAAGGATACTTTTTTTATCAAATAATGCTGTATTATAAAAACTATTCAAAATTATAACTTATATTAACACAAAATAACATACAAATTTGCAGTTGTTTATAAAATAGACATTACGGCAGGATTAACCAGTATCCGTGAGGTGGCAGCATTGTATAGATCACGCGGATAAACAAACAAAAGCCGACTAAGTAACCAGACTGTCTTCTCGGCGTAGTTCTGCAGCCGACCGAAAGTCGGTTAAGCGAGACTAGCCCATGACTAGTCTCGGAATTACGCCGACAAGAGTTGAGGGGCTTAAAAGTGCTGCCATCTCACGGAGCCTGACGTCATTGTGAAATGACGGCTTGCCCTCAGTCATAAAATGTAACTGTGAATTGCCTCCGTTAGCTTTCTCAATGTCAGTTTTAGTCGTGGTCTAAAATGATGACGTCCCTCACACGGAACAGGTGACCTGGGTTTAATTTGTGTTCAGTTATCTTCAGTTAGCTGTCTCCGCTGATACTACTGCTGGACTAGTAATGTGGATTGGTGCCACGTACACTATTTCTAATAAATGTTATTATATTCACGGGGGTTAACATATATGCAGCTAGATTGTACATACATTCCACCATCAACTTACTGGACGAGTGTGTGTGAGTGTCATATGCGAGATAACGTACAAAGTGCCCTAGTCCAGACATGATCCAGTATTGGAGTAACGCCACTAGACTAGTGTAATGACTAACGCCAACGGCCCCTAAAAAAACCTTTATCTATCCTAATCGTGGCGTACGTTCCCCAGTATACATACGTACGAAAACGTTAGTGGAACCCTTATGTCTAAGCAACGAGAAATAACAAAGAACAAATAATGTGAAGAATACACAAATAAAAACAACTGTGCTTATTTTTCAGATAATAGTATTGTCGGCCTCTTGCACATAATTTGGTGTGTGTGTGTGTGTGTGTGTGTGTGTGTGTGTGTGTGTGTGTGTGTGTGTGTGTGTGTGTGTGTGTGTGTGTGTGTGTGTGTGTGTGTGTGTGTGTGTGTGTGTGTGTGTGTGTGTGTGTGTGTGTGTGTGTGTGTGTGTGTGTGTGTGTGTGTGTGTGTGTGTGTGTGTGTGTGTGTGTGTGTGTGTGTGTGTGTGTGTGTGTACCGTAGGGCCAAATACGATAGCGCAAGTGAAAACGGTCCCCCAGTTCGCTTAGATCAACGATGCCGCCCTCTTGGAAATCTGACGTCGCCAGTATTGTTGTGACGTCACAGTAGGTTTGTCTTCCGGTTTGGCGCCATTATTACGCCGCGCAGCCGAACGCTGGCAAGAGATGCCAGTTTCTTTAGAGTAATCTCGACCGCATCGCTGTGGGGTTTATGCCTTTGACACCAGTGGGGATGAAGGAATGTCGACATGTGTAAGAATTGGGCCTACTGGTTTCAACGTCTTTAGTTACCGTACATATTGTAACGCTCTTTGTATTATTTTTGTTTCAGGTATCTTCGCCTGGTGAACATGCATACCTGTCCAAGGTTGACGACTTCTGGCAACATCATTGACCGGTCAGGCCCAATGTTGGGAAGACTGGCGACGCGGGAAACAACCACTTGACAGTGAAGGAAGCCTTGTTTGTTAACGAGTACAGCCGCTTCGTGCATTATGACGTGGTGATGTAGTTGATAAGGTAAGCTGATCACCGGGAGAATCAAAGACAACATGACATAGATAGGTGTGTGTATCATAACAACTGCGGGTGGACATTAATTTTAATGTTACAGTTCTCACAAATACGACAAAACAACCGAGACGTTTCAGGTAGACGTTTGGTAAGGCTAGCTTTTACGCTACACATTTGATAAAAACTGATTATAATGAAATCGATTAAGACTTCGAATCATTTCCTCGTAACCATTTCAGGTGGTGTTTTTGTTTGGTCTAACGATGTCTGTCAGTGTTATGTATTTCCCCGAATATGCTCTACTTGTATTAAAAAGTAAAGTGCGTCGATAAAGTTCAAAACAGCCAACTGTGCCAGTAACATGTGCACGATGACACATCACCTTGTGAGCGAGCTTCTGTTGCACAAGTACAACTTGGCTACATTAATTACTGAATTTCAAAATAAGTAATGTCAGAATATGATGATAAAATAAGGCACATGATATGAATTTTGTATTAGAACTAGAAAAGTAGTTCCGGTTTGTCAAGTCAGGCTCAGAATACCGCTCGTATAAAAGTCTAAATTTTATCAAATTCATTAATAGCTAAGACGTAAAATCAGCATGGCTGAAGGGGGAACAGGTACAGAACATACTCGAAGTGGCAGAACAGTAAAAAAAAACGAATTTGGAAAAAGATGCAAACGGGCGCCGCCCTAACAGAGATCGGTTGCTAAGTGCAACGCAACTATCGGCCAACAGGTCAAGGCCGGGGTCACGAACAACCAGTCCAGAGCTTTATCAGGAAAGTGACACAGACATTGAAGAGCTGCTAGAGAAATGTGACACCCCTCCAGCAAAAAAACCAACAGGTCAGTGTGTCCAATCTATTAAATCTCGAAGTCAACGAAAAGGTACCGACAAACTAACACGCGCGGCAACGCCGCCGACCCCGCCCTCCGGTTCGGCTCCCAGAGCCGCAGCCGGTTCGGGTGCAACCAGTCCAGTGACTGTCACAATAAAGGAAGTCCCAAGCCCGAGAAATTTACCATGCAAAATAAACTATGCTGTTGATCCTCAAACTGCATACTGCAATGAAGATAATGTGATATTTGATAGCTCACAGACAGAGTCAATCAGGGCCAGTGACTAAGTTGTCATCAAGGTGTGGCCAATGTAAACAAAACGGGAAGGTGCTAAAATGTGAAAGATGCCTAGAAAATGCGTGTGCAAAATGCCGAAATATGGATACGGCCCACCTACTTATTATTCTTAAGCAGTATGATGTCAGTTGGTTTTGTAACAAATGCAAACCAAAACAACTAAACGCCATACACTCAGACAAAGAAATAGAAGACCGATGTGCAGATTACATTTCACGAATCACAAAACGCATAACCCGAGTAGAAACGGCACTTGAAGAAAAAGCAACAAAAGCAGATTTGGATAACAGTACACAGGCAATAAACACACAGTTACAGACACAACAACAGGAGATCAAGACGCTGACACATCCCCAAGCACAAACTACAGGCACTCACCC
The DNA here is from genome assembly GCA_025642075.2 of Ridgeia piscesae. NCBI lineage: Eukaryota > Metazoa > Annelida > Polychaeta > Sabellida > Siboglinidae > Ridgeia > Ridgeia piscesae. The sequence goes on along the minus strand of JAODUO010000056.1, from coordinate 350,997 downwards.
AACAATGACAGCACCAATCAACCAAGACCTGGTTTCAGTAGTGAAGGAAGAAATAACCTAAAACTCAACTTAGTCATCCATGGGATGCAAGAGAACGAACAGGACCTGCACGATGTCAAACAAATGATAGCAACATGTCTAAAACTAGATGTACCACCTGAAAAAGTCACCCGGCTAGGCCAACCAGATCACACCAAACCCAGAATGATTCTTGCCGTCATGAACAATATGAATGATAAAAAGAAAGTACTAAGCAAAGCCAAAGAAATCCGAAACAGCACAGAAGACAAGTACAAGACAGAAGACAAGTACAAGACAGAATACCAGTACAAGACAAGAAGACAAATATAAGACAGTCTTCATTAGACCAGATCTATACCAAGACAGAGAGCAAATTAAAAAAACTTACAGGCCCTGCTGATGTGGAGACGAGAAGACAACCCGAACAAGACCTACAAAATCTACCGAAGCGAAATCATCGAGATCCAGTAAACACGAAAGCCCACACAGCACATGTACATAGAAACACAGCATCAATACGTAACAGCAACGCACGACAGGCACTAAGGGTATACTACACTAATGTTGACAACTCACTTCTTAGCAATTGCCAACGAATATGATGTGATTGCCCTGAATGAGATAAAACCAAAGAATAGAAGTGTACCAAACCTAGAAATCCTCCAGTTACCAGGGTTTGACCTGTTCACAAATGATCTACAACAATTAGATACAAGAGGTACATGCATCTATGTCAGGACTGAAATTAGGGCATGCCAATATAACCACCCGATTACTGACCAGTTCGCCGATGCAGTGTGGATAACATTCAATGCCAACGGCACATCAAATCTACTAGGGTGTATATACAGAAGTGGTACACCTGAAACAGCAAGACAAAGAGACAAGCAATTACATGCATCTCTCAGACACAGTGCAGAAGTAACCGGAACCACGTACGCCCTTGTGATGGGAGATTTCAACCACAACATAATATTGTGGGACCCTGAACCGTCAATCGCACACACATACAAGGACGGATCTGACGAACAGCAGTTCATTTATGGACACCTACTACCACCAACATGTTCATAAGCCAACACGCTACCGACATGGTCAACAACCTACACTGGACGACCTGATCTTCACAACAGAAGAAAACACAGTAACAAACCTAAACTATGGTCCACATGTGGGAAACAGTGACCACATCAGCCTCAATATGTACTTAAATATATCTGCAACTCGTGTGCCAAAGAGTAGGACGATATAAAGTTATGACAAGGCAGACTATGAAAAAATGAAAACGATGCTAAACATTGACTGGAAAACAGCACTAGTGGATATGAGTACACAAGAGACAACGGACACACTTGAGCAAACCACAAAAGAAGCAGTAGACCAGTGTGTTACAGATAATGATAGAGACAAGTCAATATGGATGACCAAATCTGCCCTGAGAATAGTTAGAAGGAAACATAGCGCCTGGATCCGATATTTAAACACAAAGAAAGGGGAAGACTATCAAACCTACATTAGATCAAGGAACACAGCCCAAAATGCAATCAGAATCATTTGGCAAGTTCAATCTGGATTCAATTCGCATAGGATTTAAGAAGAATTTGCTTTTATTTGACCAATACTTAATACAACAAATCTGTGTCCAAAATTACAACAATACACTGAACTGATATTATAAATGGCATAATATATGACATTGAAATAACAACATATGGGCAGGAGACTCCTCTAAGTCAGTAACAGTCGCTAAATAATAATAAACATAATTTTAACAGTATCAAGCATATCACCTAAATTAATTCTTACTAAACAAATTAAATAAAGTTTAACAAGTATGTAGCGTAGCTTACATAATTAATGAGTTTGTTTTTATGATACAATTTATGTGTTGTATAAGGTTAAAATCAAGTAAACATGTGGTTGTTAGTTCCTAATCTTGCATACATATATTGCAATTTTGTCTTGTACATAATTATTACTTGATCAGTTTGCAAAAGTTAGTTTCACATAATTACGAAATCCACGTGAACTGTACTGCTTTTCGTATCTTGTATAGTTTGTCCGTGACTCTTGTATCATGATTATGCACCTGGTAATTAAACATTATATGTGTATATGTATATATGTGTATATGTATATATATATATATATATATATATATATATATATATATAACCTTTTCGACACATATACATGGCCATTGGCATGACTTCTTGATAACCCGTTTAACTTGTAATACTATCAAAAAACCTACTGTTTCAGATGGGTTATCAGATCATCAGGGCGTGATTATTGATATTAACATGTTTATAACATCATATCTAAACGAGAATTTCCTATAGACATATATATATATATATATATATATATATATATATATATATATATATACATATATATATATATACATATATATATATATATATATATATATATATATATATATATATATATATATATATATATATATATATATAATATATATATATATATATATATATATATGGGGTGGGGGCGTATAGAGGGAACTACCTGTATATGCGTCAAGTTGCACAGTATATAAAGTATCTGCAAAGTCCAATATATACACATTGCACTGTGTATTCGTATATGCAATAATAACATAATTGCCCGATCATATAATTTGGGTCAGCACTAATAGGTGTGAAAAGATGCGGCCGAAACAAGAGACAAGTTGCTGCGCCGGTCGAAGCGACATTGGTCGCTGGTGCTCCCGTACTTGTTGCGTAATCTTGTACCGGGCGACAGTCGTGGGGCGTGGCAGAGACGGGCTGTCCGCGCACGTGTATCTATCTATCTGTCCGTCGAACGATCATGGGATGTGACGATTATGTTGCGTGGAGAAAGTCAAACTCCAAAAAAGCGCATTTAACATGCTCTAAACTGATAAAGTTCTAAGTAATGGTTGCATTTGGAAGAACTTATGTTGCTGACAACGTGAATTACATTTGAAAATCGTCGAGAAGGCAACGATTGATGCTTTGTCACTCTGTCTAGATGACCCGGACGTGAACCAGCACCCTGACCGCAGAATGTTTATTAAATTTCCTTTAACTCGCACAATCGCATTGTCCCGATACCAGTAGTTGTTAAATATATCTTTGTCTATAATAGTAAAAACCAGCAGGGTTAGGTTTAGCCTCGGTTACCCAGGCTCCGTGAGGTGGCAGCACGTTTAAGCCCTTCAACTCTGCTCTGCATTTGTTAACCGCCAGAGCGGCCTTACCCAAGATTACGGTGTAGACGCTGATTGGCTCTCAGACAAACTATTAAATACAATTAAAATAACGATATAGTTTTACAAGATAATGATATCCTATGAAAAGTATTCAACATTGAACTTATATTAACACATACAAGTAAAAATTCAAATTTATAGTTGTTTATAAAATAAGAATCACGGCAGCATTAACTAGTATCCGTCAGGTGGCAGCATTGTTTAGTCCCACACGGATAACAAACAAATTAAACAAGGATACCTTTTATAAAATAATGCTGTATTATAAAAACTATTTAAAATTAAACTTATATTAACACAAAATAATAGAATTTGCAGTTGTTTATAAAAATATAAATTACGGCAGGATTAACCAGTGTTCGTGAGGTGGCAGCATTGTATAGATCATGCGGATACATATTCAAAAGCCGGCAGAATCACCAGTGTCTTCTCGGCGTAGTTCCGCAGCCGACGGTCAGTCGGTTAAGCGAGAGAAGGTTAGGCTACGTATAAACATCGTTTTAATGCTCAGCGTTGTTGCTTGTTTAATTCGTGTTTGTATAGATTGTGCATGGTCCGGAATACTTTAATAAATTAATGAAAAGACCAACACGTTGTTGTAAGCATTGTTTTAGTAGGTCGAAAATGTAAAACGTTATTGCATTAAGGGTAACGTTAATTAAGGGTAACGACATGCAGTTAACTTAAAAAGTGTCGCAAATTCAAGCTCACAACCAGGGGCAACAAACAAAACCATTTGGCTAGTCATACACGGGGACAGGCAAACGTTTCACCAAACAGTTCACGTTTATTACTTGACTTTATTTTGCGTTGCACTTAATGGTTGTGTTGTTAGTTGTTAGGATATAATTTGTATCTACGTTAATAGTAGTTCCTTGCAGTGTTTTCGTCCCATTGAGTCACTGACCCGGCAGGAAACTTCTCCGTGCGGCATTTGTTGCATCGCCATTTTGGATCCGGGAACCCTTGCCTTGGATTCGACCGGTTGTGATGATCAATTTGTCCAGCACTTACGGGACAGCTAAGTATTTTGTTGGCGTTTTCAAAACGTTTTTACCACCTTTTTATATGTATATGTTCGGAATGTCTTTCGACATTACTTCCGATACAAAGAATTCAGATATTAATTTGTTTAAATTTGTTTAATTGTACTTTAGAGTAATTTAATGCCGTGGAGACAACGTAAATAAGCTAATGTTCCCAGGTGTTGTGATTCGAAACTAGTGCGGTGCGCATATGTGAACATAAACAGGCACACATAGGCGCTTTTATATTTGCGAACAGAACACATGCACGCACGCACACATACACTCTCAAATGCACACACGTACACACATACACACATACACACATACACACATTCACACATACACACATACACACATACACACATACACACATACACACATACACACATACACACATACACACATACACACATACACACATACACACATACACACATACACACATACACACATACACACATACACACATACACACATACACACATACACACATACACACATACACACATACACACATACACACATACACACATACACATACAACATACACACATACACACATACACACATACACACATACACACATACACACATACACACATACACACATACACACATACACACATACACACATACACACATACACACATACACACATACACACATACACACATAACACATACACACATACACACATACACACATACACACATACACACATACACACATACACACATACACACATACACAACACACATACACACATACACACATACATACACACATACACACATACACACATACACACATACACACATACACACATACACACATACACACATACACACATACACACATACACACATACACACATACACACATACACACATACACACATACACACATACACACATACACACATACACACTACACACATACACACATACACACATACACACATACACACATACACACATACACACATACACACATACACACATACACACATACACACATACACACATACACACATACACACATACACACATACACACATACACACATACACACATACACACATACACACATACACACATACACACATACACACATACACCACATACACATACACACACACACAACACACACACACATATACACACACGTACACACACACACACACACACACACGTACACATACACATACACATACACACATACACATACACATACACATACACATACACATACACATACACATACACATACACATACACATACACATACACATACACATACACATACACATACACATACACATACACATACACATACACATACACATACACATACACATACACATACACTCACTGGCAGACAGACAGGCAGGCAGGCAGGCAGGCAGGCAGGCAGGCAGGCAGGCAGGCAGGCAGGCAGGCAGGCAGGCAGGCAGGCAGGCAGGCAGGCAGGCAGGCAGGCAGGCAGGCGGCAGGCAGGCAGGCAGGCAGGCAGGCAGGCAGGCAGGCAGGCAGGCAGGCAGGCAGGCAGGCAGGCAGGCAGGCAGGCAGGCAGGCAGGCAGGCAGGCAGGCAGGCAGGCAGGCAGGCAGGCAGGCAGGCAGGCAGGCAGGCAGGCAGGCAGGCAGGCAGGCAGGCAGGCAGGCAGGCAGGCAGGCAGGCAGGCGGCGCAGGCAGGCAGGCAGGCAGGCAGGCAGGCAGGCAGGCAGGCAGGCAGGCAGGCAGGCAGGCAGGCAGGCAGGCAGGCAGGCAGGCAGGCAGGCAGGCAGGCAGGGCAGGCAGGCAGGCAGGCAGGCAGGCAGGCAGGCAGGCAGGCAGGCAGGCAGGCAGGCAGGCAGGCAGGCAGGCAGGCAGGCAGGCAGGCAGGCAGGCAGGCAGGCAGGCAGGCAGACAGACAGACAGACAGACAGACAGACAGGCAGACAGACAGACAGACAGACAGAAAGACATACATGACACTATAAGAAGTCGTAAAGTGCATCCAGAATGGAAATTTGGACGATCACCGCAACGTTCCATAAATGCACTCGTACCGCAATGTTCAGAGTGGACTATCAGCATCAAATGACGCCATTTTAAGCGAAACATGACTGGTGATGCCAAAACCATTTCTACAGAAAGAAAGTAATCTGACACTAAGGAATTGTTATGACAAAACGACTTGTTCGCGAAAAGATATGGCTTTACAATATCGATCAGATAGCAATACAAACCGTAAAGCAATGCATCACCTGTCACGCTAAAGGACCTGAAGTTGCTCCAGAACACCTGATGATGTCGCAACTCCCGCGATGTTCTTGGACGGTGGTCTGCGCAAAATACAAAGGACGCTATGGTCCGAACAGCGAATACATACTGGTAGCGTATTCTCGTTATCCAGGGATCCATGCAGTGAAGTCTGCAAATGGTGCAACGGCGATTACAGTCATGAATTCCATATTTAGAATGTTTGGAATTCCAGACTTCCTTGAAAACAGACACTTGTCCACAGTTTGACGGTGACCAGTGTCACAAGTTTGCGAAACACTTGGGATTTCATCATCGACGAATCCCTCCTCTTTGGCCTAGAACTGACTCTGAAGTGGAACGTTTCACGAGAAACATAAACAACGTTGTGCAAGTTGCAACAACACAAGGAAGATCGTGGAAATAGGAGTTGCATCGGTGTCTACATAATTGCAGAGCAACTCCACACAGCTCCACCGGGCGCTCGCCTGCAGAGCTGCTTTTCAGTCGTCCACTAAGAACGAAGCTGCCAGAGATCAGGGACATGCAGAATGACACTGTTCTGGGAAAAGTGGATGCCCGGTAAAGCAGCGTCAGATATAATATGCAGACCGCATAAGAATACTCGCCCATCAGATGTGCAAATCGGAGATAACGTTCTCGTAAACTGGCACTAATCACACAAACCTATGCCACGGTTCAACCTCGAACCGTACAAAGTAGTGGACGTGAGAGGGCCCCTTGATCACAGCATAGTTTCAGACGGATGGTCACGACTTCACTTGAAATTCATGTTTCATGAAACGACTTCCACAATTACTAACTCCAATTAGTGACAATCAGGCGCAAGAATTTAACAATCAACAGGCTGAAACTGATGTCCGTGCAGGTGGAGTAGCCCAATGGAAGTACTATCTGCGTCCTCGAATCGAGCAAAAGAAGCCCGACTATCTCAAACACTTTGTAACTGGTTGCAATGTTACTGGTTGAAACGTATTAGTGTGGAGTGATAGGTTACGATTCGTACATACGTGATATTTGTCATAATAGCATGTCATTTATTGCCCACTTTGGCATTATCACAATGACCTGAAAGACAATGCCATGAGTTGGCATATACCCATGATTGCGACGTGTGAATACATTTTAATTTGCACATTAACGGGTGTTTTCTTTAAAACCATTGTAATTTCGTCTCTACTCGTTACATTTAGCTAATTAATATGGAGGAGATGCAGTTGGAGGAGATGCAGTGTAGTGCCAGTGGCGGCACCTTGTGGAATAAAAGGAGGTTACCAAGTCTATGTCATGGGTTATACACAGTCAGGACACGCCACAATATCACTTTTCAAATAATCAGACACCACATAAATTTTAATAAAACATTGAAATTTTGTGGAAGTATATAATTATAACTAATTTTGGTTGCGTCAAACACCCACTAAATCATCCAGTGTACGAATTACTGAACATAACGGACTCTGAACACGGAGTATGACAACAAGAAGTCTTGAAAGTTCCACGTCTCAATCAAAGGCAAGGTTCAATGCGGAACCAGTCGGTGGCAGCACCATCCAACTGTGCTCGCAGGGGTGCTGCCATCTGGTGATTAGTCATTGACATAACATAAAAAAGTAGATGTGTAATGTTTATATCACAGAGTTAGATCATTAATCTTTCCCCTATAGACTAGAGTGACAAGCTGGCCTGCTGCACTGAAGCCGCCTTGGACCACTGGCTGCCATCTACTTGCCAGGCAGAAAGTGCTGTACTCACTGGCAGGATATATAGAATAGAACTTTGAGTAACGTAATAAGTGTAAAAAAGTCTGCTAAGACGAAAGTTTGAACTAGGATATGTGTTGTTGTGCCCCTAGCCCTAGGCCTAGTTAAGACAGCTCATGGTTCATTCCTGGAGTAGGCCAGCAGGGCCAGCTGTTGAATGTTTTGAGTTGGTTCACTGTGTTGGGGTAGGGATCTAAATATTTGTCACTGTGGTTCCTTAGCAATGTGAATAATGATCCAGTGGGATAGGCTGTAGCCTCCAGCTTAGTCATTAGGGGAAGGGCTGTGAACCGTACTATATAGAACCCAAACACTGGACAGTTCGGTGGTTGACACTGATGTGAGCAACTTTAATCCATTTGGGGACATGCTGGTTACAACAATCATTGTGACAGTGCGGATAAAAACATATGCCAAAGAAAACACTCAGATTATCGCACATGGGAATATGGCATCGTGCCGTCGTGAAATGACCAAACTAATTCTGTTTATGGGGACATGAAAGGGAAACTGTGGTCATTTTAAGGAAACCTGTTAATATGACATCCCTGCTATTTTGTTGTAGTTTGCCTAATGTTATGTATTCATTGTTATTAGTATTAACACAGTATAATTAGTTAGTTGACTATCTTAATATTACTACTTTTCTACCTTTTCTACTACTGCTGTTGTTAGTAATGTTGGCAGCTCTGTTTTGTTGTTGTTTTCCCTATTCTCTCATCCACTTTGCATGGTCTGTTTTTTAATCTGTGAAATTGTAATTAAATATATATGTCTGGGTGTTCTCACCAATGTCTTTGGAGGACGGACTTCAGTTGGTTAATTTTTAAATGACTTTTTTTTGGGTAAAAACCACAACCATTGTGGATCTGGTAGCATAACAAATTAAATAGTACTAAGCTGTATTCATCTATCACACAGTGATACACTGTATACTAAGAATAAGCTTGTTGATTTTTTTCATATTGGCATATTAGTGAGGTAACTGTTTGAACACATTGTACACAATTAAACAACACTGGCTAACTGATGTCAGTAAAAAAATAACGTGATAATTATGTAGAACACTTGGTGCAGTCCTATGTATATACAGGGTCTGCAGTGGCTTTCTGCCTGGCAGTAGCATGGCTGTCACCAGCCCGTGTTGACTTCGAAGTGTCAGCTGATAGCGGACCAGCGATCTTGTTCTACTGGTGTGTTCTATTTATATCTATGATTTATACCCATTTCCTGCTCTTAGGAGGTTTAAAAATGTAATTAAACAATAATAAATTTTTAGTCTATATTTAGTTATATTCATTTATTTATTATATTTATGTTACTTTTTAAATATTTATATGAAATCAATACTTATTTATTTATGTATTTATTGTATAACTGATTAAATTGTGTAATCTTGTCACCACCGCATTAACCAGTGTGCACGTAAGCACATATACAAGTACGCATGAACGTATGTATTATAATACATAGTTATAGTGTGTGTGTGTGTGTGTGTGTGTGTGTGTGTGTGCGTGCGTGCGTGCGTGCGTGCGGCGCGTGCGCGTGCGCGTGCGCGTGCGCGTGCGCGTGCGCGTGCGCGTGCGCGTGCGCGTGCGCGTGCGCGTGCGCGTGCGCGTGCGCGTGCGCGTGCGCGTGCGCGTGCGCGTGTGCGTGTGCGTGTGTGTAATGCTACACCACCCTGCAGTTAGCGAGTCCGAGAATGCTACAAAGAAAGGAAACCTCGAAATCACGGCGGTCACTTTTTATTCAGGTAACTACACAGTTCGATGCACACTCGACAATGGCAGTTCACAGGTAGTATGTTGCACTCCGTTCTGATCGAGGTGCAGCTGTTGCCCTGATGTTAGGACGAAGGCCGCGGATTCGTCAGCGCTGGCGTTAGCAGCATTCGCATACCTTTCCAATACCAGACATGCAAAAACACGCTGCACAAGTGTGGCACCACTTCTGGCACGAGCCATAGTTTTGGCAGGTGACTTTGCAGTATTTCCACGCTGTGGACATATACAACGTTGATAGTAGCTTTAATTCAGTGACGGTTGACACAACGGTACTAGCATAGTTAACACCTTCTATCCAGTGTCTACGGCAGGGGAAGTAAAGTAGGCAAAACATTTAATAAACTTGTTGTGGACTCAATGAGCTGAAATCACATTTTAAAACTTCCATTAACATTAATGTCCGAAAACGTTCCAATTAATTTAGTAGAAGAAGAAGATGTAATCTTATTGGACTATCGACTAGCCAAAGTCCACAAGGAATAAGAAGCGTGAATCTTAGATGTAAACTGGTTAAATCTGCTTAAATCACTCAGATATGCAACATATATTCAACAATATTGTTTTCATGCTAAGCTTTGTTGACGTAATAGACTATTATCTATACTGCAGAAATCAAAGAAACATCACCAACATCACCAGGTTTGTGGGCAGAAATATGTGTTTTCGTGGTGCCGTGGAAATACAACAATTATTGTTGTTCTAAACATGGTCGTTGACAGTTCCACCATATTATGTTTTAGTCGATCGCTTTGTATACGACGTATCGTGCTTACCGTCAGCTTCATGGACAATCAGGGCGAAGATAAACAGTAGAGCGAAAAAGGCGGCGACCTTCATTGTACCGATGTAACGTGCGATCTGAAACAATATTTGTTTAAATGTATTTCATAAGTGTATATCATCATACAAACACAAATAATGACATGACACGCACTTCACATTAGTGAAAACTGTTAAACGAACACCACTGCGCATGCGTGCCGCCTTTGAAGGATGGTCAACGCATACGTTTTATACTTGTCGACATTTTCATAATTATTTCAAAACTCAACCAATTTGACAACAACAATGTTTGCTTGTTGGGCTAATTAAGCAGTTGAATCTTGGAGCAAAAAGTAACACTGAGAAATCCATAGTTATTTCCTAAAGAATTGTACACACGCCTAGCAATGGTGTCGGAACGTGGTGAATATGGAAAGCTGTAGAAGAGGTTTGATAGAGTGGTGAAAACATCAACCAGGCCCATCCTCCGTCAACTCACACTTCTACCAGTACCAGTCATGTATGGAGAGATATCCAAGACCTGGGCCCAGTTTCATGGAGCGTAGTTAAGACGTGTCTTGTGAATCTTTTATGTTTTCGTTCTAGCTATACCTGGCAATTTAATGGCTGCATTTTAGACAATTTACAATTTTCTGATTAATGTCACTGTATGTTTGGCATGCCTGAATATTTCAACAAGATGATACATTCTCAATTGACATATATTTATACCGATCGCCGTAATAAAGTATCAGTATGTGTATATGTGCATAGGGACGCGACTCTTCAGATACAGCAAAACTCACCCAGCTTCAAGCGCGCCAACAAAATGTAACTTCACGCAATCAAAATAAACCGGCACTCACCTAAACTATAGGTAGTAAAATCAATAATTCGTGCACGTCTGATGTATGTGTGTGTGTGTGTGTGTGTGTGTGTGTGTGTGTGTGTGTGTGTGTGTGTGTGTGTGTGTGTGTGTGTGTGTGTGTGTGTGTGTGTGTGTGTGTGTGTGTGTGTGTGTGTGTGTGTGTGTGTGTGTGTGTGTGTGTGTGTGTGTGTGTGTGTGTGTGTGTGTGTGTGTGTGTGTGTGTGTGTGTGTGTGTGTGTGTGTGTGTGTGTGTGTGTGTGTGTGTGTGTGTGTGTGTGTGTGTGTGTGTGTGTGTGTGTGTGTGTGTGTGTGTGTGTTGTGTGTGTGTGTGTTGTGTGTGTGTGTGTGTGTGTGTGTGTGTGTGTGTGTGTGTGTGTGTGTGTGTGTGTGTGTGTGTGTGTGTGTGTGTGTGTGTGTGTGTGTGTGTGTGTGTGTGTGTGTGTGTGTGTGTGTGTGTGTGTGTGTGTGTGTGTGTGTGTGTGTGTGTGTGTGTGTGTGTGTGTGTGTGTGTGTGTGTGTGTGTGTGTGTGTGTGTGTGTGTGTGTGTGTGTGTGTGTGTGTGTGTGTGTGTGTGTGTGTGTGTGTGTGTGTGTGTGTGTGTGTGTGTGTGTGTGTGTGTGTGTGTGTGTGTGATGCCGATATAGTAATCCATTAACCCTCGCCTATACCCTTCCATATTCCCCCGTCTCTAGCTGGTAACGATGGTTTCAATATATATATATTAATATATGGATGTGTCTGTGAATAGTTTGGACAAAATAAATACGGAATACAACAAACGAATGTAACATACCTGCTGTGAAAGCACAAACGCTTGTGGATGCCTCTAAAGTGTATACTAATATGGCTGACCGAGTATGCCTAATATATGAAACCTGGTACACGAACGTAATTTGCCCTTTAAACATGATCTATTGTAGCACCTGGCGTGAAGACGGAAGAAGTTGTTCGTGTCTTGTGAATGTATATCACGTGGTACTCGGGTCTGCAAACTACGCAGTTTCTAAATTATGGTCACGCCTTGTTGGTGAAATTCGTGCTGTGCTACACGTAACACCTCACTTCTCTCGCTTACCAACAGAACATATGGACACGCACACGCAAGCACAAGCACATACACAATGCAGGCACATACACACGCATTCTCATATAAACATTCACGCAAGCACACACGCACACACACACACGCACGCATGCACACAGTGGTTAGAAAATGTCGTTGACACCGTGTGAAAACAAATCGAGATCGGGACACAGTGAATTGAATTGAGTGAATTTTATTAAATGTTCATGACGTTTTGAGCTAAGAAGAGGTGAGCACTGTTGATTGATTGACTGTTGATTTTATACCTCCATGTCGCCATGTTTATCGGCTCGACTACGTTGAGACCCACGCTGTTCTTGTCTCGTTTACAGGCATCTTTCCGCCTGGTCTCTGCCTTGTTCCTTCAATGTCTGTCACCAGTACTCTTTTACCTATGTGCTCTTCATCTCTCCCCACCCCACGCTCATACCATTTCAACAGCACATCTGTTATCTTTTGGATGCTTGTAGTACTCTGATTGTTCCTCGAGTATACACTGTTCTGATCTCATCTTTCTTTGTTGCTCTGCACATCCATCTCAACTTCCTCATCTCATTCGTCTCTAACTCTGCTTTTTGTCCTTTTGTTGTTGACAGGTCTCGGTTCCGTACAGCATTACTGGCCCGTCTACTACTTCATAGATCTCACCCTTTAACTTCACTCGC